>JANFOE010000049.1:0-353756 GCA_025667525.1 Glebionis coronaria | reverse complement strand
TGTCATTTTTTGGGAAGCAGGCTTATATCTTGGCAGTGTAAAAAGCAAACTATTCTGGCAACTTCCACAACTGAAACCGAATATGTGGCAGCTGCTACATGTTGTGGACAAGTTCTTTGGATTCAGAATCAGCTGCTTGATTATGGGTACAATTTTCTTAAAACCAAGATATTTATTGACAATAACATCACAATCTGTATAATTAAAAATACTGTTTTTCATACTAAGACTAAACATATTGAAATCATACATCATTTTATTAGAGATTGTTTTGAAAAAGGATTAATTGTCCCAGAGGCAATTGACACAGAACTTAATGTTGCTGATCTTTTGACAAAAGCTTGTGACATAGGGAGGTTTCAGTACTTGTTTGCAAGTATTGTAATGACCACTCCCTAAAATTAGATGTTTGAAATGTCTTGTGTATTCAGGATTGTATTATTGCTGTTGCTGTACATGTGTTAGTCACTTTTTCCATTATTCTTCATTCCACTGCTTTTGAACAAAGTTTCCCCTGGTAGGGTTAATCCCCCTGCTAAGGAAATTTCCCCTGCTAAGAGTTTTTTTCATGTTTGGGTTTTTTCTTTTTAAGTGGTTATATGTGGTTTTAGACTAACAATGCAGAGATCATAATGGAGCATACTATATTATGGGAGAATTAGGTATATTCTCTATGTTTCAGGGGAGGTTAGGTCCCACCTTTAGGAACAGGGTATCCTTAGGATACTCATATATGATTCTAGATCATATCCACTGGCGAGTAAGGGTTTGGGACAATGAAGACTTGCTGCAAATCTTGTTGGAGTTCTGAAACCTTGAGGCACTGTAATAGGTACTCGCAATTCTTGATTGAGCAGCGTGTTGTCTAATCTAAGACTTTTGAGAGCATATTTCCAAGACTAATTAACCATAGCAAGGAAATGGTAGGGATGGTGTCATGGGTATGCTTATTTTTATGGGTTGACCAGGTGCAGGGTTTCTTATGTGCTAACTTTTTCTTTTTGGGACTTTGCTGAATGGAGGACTCTTGAGATTCTATGTATCTGGCTTGTTTATGCAAGTGTGTGCATTAGAACAGAGCTGTTTAGTATTGATTTATTCAGGCTAAGTCTAATACCCTTAGGAAAGTTTCCCCTGCTTTAATTTTTGATACCCCTGCTAGTATAACATTCCCCTTCTTTGCAAAACGTACCCCTGTTTGACCGTTGACCGACAATACCGTTGCCATTCTTATAGCCGTTGGGCCTGCTTCTAACTTTTTGGTTAGGGTATATTTTATTAATAAGTTACTTTCTTAATAAGATTTATTTCTGATGTTTTTACAAATTGATAATTTGGTCCAATCACAGTCCTTCAATTTGCCTATATAAACTCAATTCCCTTAACCAGCAGGCATAACTCACCCTGTCGATCATATCCCACTACTTTTTCCAAAATATAAACCTTTAAATTCTTCAAATGTCTTCCATGATTCTGAAAATCACTCATAACCATAACCAAATTGCTATTTTATCTAAGGAGCCTATTGAATTCACTGATGTTGTTGCTTACCTCCAATCTAGCTATTTCAGGTTAGCTCTTGTGCTCAGTCCTAGGATATACACCTCACACATCCAACAGTTTTGGTCTAATGCCACGACAGAAACAGTGGATGGAGAGGTAACAATTAAGAGCCTGGTTGATGGCCATCCCAAGGTGGGTACACTTGCCTCCATTCGAGACAAATTAGTCTTGAATGATGAGGGTGGGGTGGTTACCTTACCAGAGGCTAAAATTTTTGAGGGTCTCATAAACTTGGGGTACAACATTTCTGTTAATAAAAAATGTAAGTTTGCTAAAGGTCAATTTGCACCCCATTGGAAGTATTTGATTCACACTATTTTGCAATGCTTATCATCTAAAACTACAACTTTTAATGAATTTGCAAGTCAACTTGCTTCTGCTCTGAATTGCTTGGAAACAGGGAGAAAATATTATTTTTCTCAAATGATTTTTGAAGGAATGGTTAAAAATGTCACAAGCAATTCAAAATTTTCTATGTATCCAAGGTTTATAGAAGTTTTGTTGGATATGAGGCAACATGGTAAAATTCGTCACAAAGATCATTTTGAAGCTAACCCCCATACAACCAAACTATTCACCACTCTTGCAGCACTCACCCCACAATTTTTTGGCAGGGCAGTTCCCCTTACTCAAACTATGATGAACCAGATCAGAAAAAAGCTGCTTCTAAACCAAGAGCAGCCCAAACCACTCTTGTTGATGCCCCTACTACTAATGCCCCTGCCAACCCACAACAAGAAAGGAGAACGAAAACCAGGTTTACTAGGTCTCCATTGCCTAGTGATCCTTCACAAGTAGCAGAGAGGAGAGTCTCCAAGGGTTTGGAGCACACTGGGGGTTTGGCTGCCACTACTGTCTGATCCCCAAGGGGTGAGCAGGCTAGTGACACCATAAGTGAGTCCTCTCCCTCCCTTAGTGATACCCACAAAGGAGAGAAATCTCCTTCTAGGGTTGAGAGCAGCCTAAAACCACTATCCTTACTAGAATTGACGACTATATATGTGTATGAGCTTGAAAAAGCAAAATACACAACTGGTACAAACTGTCAAACATCAGAGTCTAGTTATTAATAGCTTGGAGACCAGACTTGCTACACTTGAGGGGAGGAGAAGACCAAAGCTGATCCTTTTCATAGATGAGGATGCTTTCAAAGGGGAGGAAGTACCTCAAACAGATGAGTCTACTAAGTGGTATGCTTTTCCAAGTGACCAAGAACTTGGTAAAGAGAAAGTAGTCAGTGATGAGAATGGGAGTGACAAGGGGAGTGCAACAAAAGATATAGCCCAAACATTGCTAAATTTGGGTCATCAAGAAGAGCCCCTGCTACAACAAAAGATTCCCCTGCTAGCAATATTCCCCATTGTTGGGTCTACTAGATGTAGATCTTGCAGCCTGTCAGGACCGGTGAATGACTTCTGTAATCACAAGTCAAGTCACAAAGAGACTCTATACACAATATGAATGTAAAATATAAATATAATCAAGAAGAACAGAATAACTATAAAGACTTGATCCTTTCTAAGGATTTCTAATATTGATAATCACTAGAACTACGTTTGTGAAGGTGTGTATAACCCTTCTGCCTAAGGTTCCTTTTATACTACAAGGAAACCCTAATACAGCATTAAAGAAAACGTGTAAAACTGATATGCATATCCTTTCCTAACATATCTCATGCATATCCTAACAGAATATTAAGTAAATAATAAAGTTTGACTTCGACTAGGACCAGGAGCAGGACTTGCTCCTACTACTACTAGGACCAGGAGGAACTACATACCTCCTAGTCTACCTATTACATTTAACTATTACAATGGTCCTAACAATCCTCCCCTAAACTTGAATTTGACCTATTGAGTTCAAGTTTCCTGGAAAATTTGCAAAGAAAGCCCGAGGATTGTATCAGCAAAACAAATAGCAGCATCAAAAAGATAAGAATCAGAGAAACCACCGCAACATGAAACACTAGAAGCTTCTCCAAAGCTTGGAACAAATCAGCATCGTGTTGAATCATTTCAGCAACATGAGCAGATTTGATGAGCCTTTACCAAGTAGCTGCTCACTCTTGGGCTAGCTAGTCATTCTGGTGGAATAAGCATCACCCTGGGAGACTAGAACCCAACCCAACTCTTAGAACGTGAATCAATGGTGAGTGGGAGTACCCTGATGATTTTAGGCAAACCATCACAGCCGTCAACGGATTTGATGCGTCTTTACCAGAAGTCGTACCCCTCTGGACTCGCCAACTCTTAGCAATGAAGCATCGGTGAGTTGAACACCCTATAGCTTTAAGCAAGCTATTACAGCTATCAACGGATTTGATAAGATCTTTACCAAGAGCCGTACCCCCTTGGATTAGCCACTTTTCAGTCCAAGACTATGGCAAGTGAAAACCATCCAGTTTTGGGTAACCTGGCAACCATCAACGGATTTGAGAATCGCACCAGGAGCCGTACCCTCAAGGTGAATCGACTTTTTCTTGTCGATTAGACATGGTAAGTTGAGAACCATTTGTCGTGTGGACCACGTCCAACACCAAGTGAAGCCAAATATCAGTACAAGCACAAACCAGGAACCAGAAGCCACAATGTGAATCAGCCAAGGGATATTATTCACAAGTATAAAGCCCAAAATGTGTTAAAAGTATAAGCAGATATTATATAAAAAGTATGTTTTTTTTATGAAGTGTTATATTATTTGTTTTTGTTTTTTTTAACTATAAAGAATGAAGTTCACCAATCACTTTACATATTGGTGAAAAGAATGAGAATATGAACAAATGAACAAAAATACAAAACATAAACACTTACAACCCAATCACATCACATACCAGAAGCAGCCTTCTTATCGGCTATCAACCGCGCCTGAATACCTTCCACCAACGCCGTGGCCATAGAGGACTCATTTCCTGATGGAGCATTAGAAATTTGCAAATGAGTAGCCAACATCGCCTCCATTGAAGAAATTGTCAAAGGATAATCCACATCAGTCAGCATAAAAACCATATGACCAGATTCTAATTCCAACATATGAACACCACATCCAGCATATAGCTTCCAGCGCTGAATCACCCATTGCATTTGATCCTTCCATATGCCCGAAACAGGAGCATTAGGAGGAGCATCCAACATCAGCTTAAGATCAGCCCAGATACGCAGACCAGGCCATGAAGACACAACCATTGGGTCAAAAGGCATGCTAGAATCCACAAGGCCATACAACGCCATAAGATCCATACGGTCAGCCCACGATAACACACCCTGCAAACCCGAAGCCAAACGCACAGACCCATCACTCAAAGTAATTCTATGGGATACCACACCAGGAAGAGTTGTGGAACGCGCAACCGTGTAACCAGTAATATTCCCATTCCCCAACGGCAAGTCAGAATTGCTGTCAGAAGCTGCATTAATCAAATTCTCAGGATCACGCTTCTCAAAAGGGACTGTCTTACCACGGCGAACACGACGAGCTTGTTTCTGGCGAAGGGAACGTCTAGGTGTGGGATCACTAGGTGTGGATTCAACCTTTACCCTAACCTCAGCAGTAGCAGTGGGAGCTGTAGAAGTAGACTCATGAGTGTGCCCACCCAATGGATCAATAGGAGCTTCAACAGAAGTAGGAATTGGTTGAGTTCCAGTAACTGGTGGTGATGGAGATGGCAAATCAGGTGTAGCAGCAGTAGTTGTGGTGGTAGCAAAGGTGGTGGTTGGAACATGTGTGGTGGTGGTGGTGACAGGTGTGGTGGTAGAAGCATGAGTGGTGGTGGTAGCAACAAAGGTGGTGGTAGCATGACCAGCAGTAGAACCCAAAGGAGCTACCAAAGGAGAAGTAGAAGTACCAATAGAAGTAGCAACAAAACCAGATGGACTAGCAGCAGAACCAGGAGTGGGAGCAGATGAAGGACCAGTAGAAACAGCAGGCGTAGAAGAAGTCACACCACGAGGATGGTAAATAAATCTTTCCGGAATTGGTTGACTCTGACGCTTAACCATATTTTCATAAAGTGCCTTGAGCTCATCAAAAGTCAAAGCCCGCACCCGGTCCCACTTCCAAGGAGCATTAAAATGAGCAGCAGACTGATATTTCACATAACGTTGCATCTGCTTGCGCTCCTCAGTCCGAGATAAAGGTTTGTTCTTTCTCTTTTCCCTAAGTTGTGCAGCAAGGGCCAACTGGTGCTTACGCATCAATACCATAGCCCTCGGAATACAATTGTGCTCATCAACATCGTCACCCAAAAGATCTGTAAACTGAGCATAATCCCGGGTGAGAACAGTCAAAACTTGCATCCATTCACTATCACTCCAATGCATGGCATCGTGCTGAATTTGTTCACGCCTCCGCTTTCGAAGCTCTTCTTCAGCAGCCCTATCAGCTTCATCAATCTCGGCTTGAATCCGACGAGCAGCCTCCTCACCTAGCCTTTCCTCTTCAAGCTGGCGACGGGTACGCTTGCGAGATGGGGATGGAGCATCAGTCATTGGGGCCTTGCCCTTCGAATCATGAGAGGGACCAGCATTGAAACCAACAGCAGGATCAGAATCACCACCCATAGAAGTGGGAATAGCACCAGGAGAAGGAACACTGGAGGATGTCGGAGGAACCGGCAAATCATCATAAACTTTATCAGCAAACGCAGCCTTTGCCAATAATGTCAAACCATCCTCAACATTCTCCGTACCCTCCTCATCAGAATCTGAATGGATCACATGCTTCTTGTGACGCCGTTGCTGAGTGTCCAACGCTTTGATGCAATCAGCCAGAGGAAGAACAAACTCCCTAGTAAGTTTCCGATGTTGGTTCAAATCAGCTTCCAAAGAAATCATCCGCTCATGGTACCTGCGCATAAGATCAAGCAAAGATATAAGTGTAGTAGGCTCCTCCGCCTGCCCACCAAGAGAACTTGGATCAGGGAAAGCGTCATTGGAGCCCGAAGCAACATATGGGTCAACCTGTGGAGTACTAGCACCAAACGGTTTATCAGTCGAGTGTGGGGTAGGACTAGGAGGTGGAGTCTCCACAAATGGAGACTTTTGTGGGACTGAAGAAGGACCAGCCTTGGAAGGGGATGGTTTTTCAACCACCACCTCCTCAACCAGCTCCTCCTCAACCACATGAGTGGCACCAGCAGTAGGATCCTCCTCCTCCATGGGGTCATCATCAATCACAACAAACTCAGGAGCCTCCTCCTCCTCACCCATAGGACCCTGAGCCAATCCCAACATGGCCTTAGTCAGGGGCCTCCATTCCCCAGTAAACCCATTGACCATATTGTAATACACTTTTGCTGTAAGCTTAGACGGCACATGCTCAGTCCTATCACGAGGAATGCAAACTAGTATTTGCTGAAGAAACCTAGGGTACATAAGAAACTTCTTTCTCGAACCAGAATTAGACAGATTACTAACCATCCCCTCAAATAGATAATGAGAAAAGTTAAAAACTCTACCCTGGGCTAAGCAAATAAGACCAATAGCCAAAGGAGTAGGGAAAGCATCCCAACTCCCAGACTTGGGACTCATACAATGGATAAGAAAGTGGACCAGAAGCTTCCATTGGGGGGAAAACCTATTTTTCTGGAAGTTAAACTTCCCCCCATGTTCGTATCCTAAAGCAGCCATCCCCTCCAATACATCCAAATTGGGGATGGATTCAACACTACCCTCATCCTGAAGATGAAGGGAAGAGCGAATAGAAGCCTCCGTCACCACATATGCACGTCCATCTATAGTAGCATGGAGTGCACGTGGACGACCAGCCACATTCACAAGTTGAGCAGACGCCTAAAATTGACGAATAACACTATCATATATGGTGGGACAAACCGTAAATGCAAACCTTAGGTTGGAAGCTTCAATGAAATCCAGAATGTCAGCAAAATGTTCACGATGTGGACCATCACCCAGATAAGCAACTCGGTTGTGAGCAGGTTGGTAAGCAAGAGCAGCCATGGATCTTGATGAATTGATGGAAGAAGGATTGTGATTAGGGTGGAGATAGTAGGAGCAGTTTTGTGTGTGTGTTGATTGTAATGAGTGAGTCAAGGGTGTATTTTGACCATAAATAAAGAAAATGGTAACTGTTCATTGACCCCTATTAATGGGGGGATGCTCTTTCAAATTTAACCATAATGACATAGTAACCATTTGCCCTTTTTAACATAATTACCAACTCCCAATTAACCATGCTTAATTAAAAATGTAAATACCAGGATTGGGAGCGTTGACCAAAAGTCAAAGCACATAATGGTCAGACCGGGAGCAAAACGTGATTAACAAAGGACAAAAGGAATGAACAGTATTCCAGACCAGTACCAGAAGCCAATTACCACTTGACAAGGAAGGATTTTGAACCACCAAAAGCCAATCAAGTATAACTAGAAGCTGACCAAAGAGGACCAGAAGCTAGTCATGTAAGGCCATATCCACCAGAAGTGAGCAAAATCCTCCATCAGAAGTACCACACACCATCAGAACCAATAAAATATGTTGTTAAAATCTATCAATACGTTAGTCTGTCTTAATATGTACACAAAGCCTCCCCTCAATCCTAGACCTCAAGGATTGATCATCCCAATATGAACCACCAAGTGGTTAAACCGAGGACCATCAAAAGCTTTAGTCAGCAAATCAGTAACATTGTCATCCGTATGAACTTTAAGAACCTGTATCAGCTTCTTCTCATTGGCATCCCGTATAAAATGATGCCGAATTTCAATATGCTTCGTCCACTGATGAAAAACAGGATTCTTCACAATGCAAATAGTGCTTTGATTGTCAATAAAAATTTTGGTATTCATAAAATTGAAACCATAATCCAACATCTGATTTTGGATCCACAAAACTTGTCCACAACAACTAGCAGCTGCAACGTATTCAGCTTCTGTTGAAGAAGTAGCTACTATTGTCTGTTTCTTGCATTGCCATGAAATAAGTCGACGACCCAAAAACTGACAACCACCAGTAGTAGACTTCCTGTCATTATTAGCACCAGCATAGTCACTATCACTATAGGCTTCTAGAACAAAAGGTGATTCTCTAGGATACCATAGACCCAATTTAGGTTGAGCCTTGATATACTTGAAAATCTTCTTCACTGCATTTAAGTTCGAAACCGTTGGAGTCACCTGGTGTCTAGAACAAGCACTTACTGCAAACATGATGTCCGGACGTGATGCAGTCAAATACATGAGGGAGCCAATCATAGACCTGTACATGTGAACATTTACCGGGGGGTCTGGCTCATTCTTAAGTTTGATTTTAGCAACTTCATAAGGAGTTGTTGCTAGTCTAAGAGGATCCATGTCAAACTTCTGAAGAATCTCATGGACATATTTATCTTGACTGATGAAAATCCCATCCGATTGTTGCTTGACCTGAAGACCAAGGAAGAACGACAGTTCTCCCATCGCACTCATCTGAAATTCGCCTTTCATCAAGTGTTCAAACTCATCACACCACTCCTTCCTAGTAGAACCAAAGATAATGTCGTCCACATAAACCTGAACAAGGATAATGTCCTTGGTATTCCTCCGAAGAAATAGTGTTTTGTCAATAGTACCTCTTCTATAGCCATTCTTTAACAAGAAAGTTGAAAGACGCTCATACCAAGCTCTAGGAGCCTGATGTAACCCATAAAGAGCCTTGACCACCTTGTAAACTTTCTTGGGATGAAGTGGATCTACAAAGCCCTTAGGTTGAGTAACATACACCTCCTCGTCAATTTTGCCATAGAGAAATGCACTCTTGACATCCATCTGAAACACCGTAAAGCCCACATAAGAGGCAAAAGCCAAAAACAGACGAATGGCCTCTATCCTTGCAACCGGAGCAAAAACTTCAGTATAGTCAATGCCCTCAATTTGAGTGTGTCCTTGTGCGACAAGCCGAGCCTTATTCCTTACGACAATTCCCCGTGCATCCTTCTTGTTCTTGAGAATCCATTTGGTATTGATAGCTGTCTTTCCATCTGGTAAGTCAACCAGAACCCAAACATTCTAAAACAAGAATTGCTGCATTTCCTCCTGCATAGCCTCCACCCAACTTTGATCCTCAAGAGCATGAGAAACAGACCTAGGTTCCACCTGTGAAAGAAAACAAGCAAACAAACAGTGTTGAAAGTCCGTATGATTATTACGCTGTTGATCTTCAATATAGCCCACAAGAGCATGATGATCAGACGAGGCCTTCTGCTGCATTCTGCGTGTCTTGACAGTAGAACCAGGATCTCCAATGATTTGAGTGGTAGGATGATCTTTATGTGATTGCAGGACTGGATTGGAAGAAACCTCCACTTCTGGTGCCAAGTTATTGAGATCACCAACAAAGTCAGCATCATATAAAGCATTGTGGAAAATCCCATCTACTGGTTGTTTATGAATATCATCCAGCTTGGTAGAAGACTTCTTTTGATGGTTCCCCAAATCAGAAGGACTGGAGAAACGAGTATTGGAAGCAGACTCACTAGCCGGAGTACCAGTAGGTGATAAGCTAGCACTAGGAGCAGAAGCTGGAGTACCAGGAGCAACTTTGTCAGTAGGCTCAACCAATGGAAACTCAAAACTACCTTGAGCAGCTGCTTTAGTAGCTTGTTGTTGTTTGAGAAGAGTGTCAAGAGCTACTTGGGAATCCTGTACATCCAATGGAGTTGCATCACTAGGAGGAGTAGGAGAAACTGTGGTAGAATAGGATGGAACCACAAAAATGTCATCCTCATCATCTGAATCAGAAAGACTAGAAGGAACACCAGTACTAGAAGTTGCAAACACTTGTGGTCCTGCATCATGGTTAGTTTTGAAACGAAAATATCCTAACGAATCACTAAGATAATCAAGATCAAAATACCATTCTGGACCCTTGCCTTGGATGTTTGACTTCTCCTTAAAATACCTGAGATTAATAGTTTCAATGATCCGCTTGGCTTGAAGATTGTAGACACGATAAGCCCGAGAATGAGCTGAATATCCCACAATGTATCCTTCATCTGCCTTGCCATCAAACTTCCCCAAATAGTCACTAGTATTCAGAATGGTGACTGGACACCCAAAAGGCTTCAAATGAGCAATATTTGGAACTTTGCCTGTGAGCAGCTCATAAGGAGTCTTCTTGTGAGGATTGGTAATAGAAACCCTATTCAAAACATAACTTGCAGTATTAACAGCTTCTGTCCAGAACATGGTTGGAAGCTTGGAATCGGCAAGCATAGTTCTTGCTGCTTCTATTAGTGTCCTGTTCTTTCTTTCTGCCACACCATTCTGTTGAGGAGTCCTTGCAGCACTATAATCTCTTTTGACGCCCTTAGCATTGCAAAGTGCGACGAGGTCTTTATTTTTAAACTCGGTTCCATTGTCTCAACGAATACCTTTAACTTTCTTAGACAACTAGTTCTCAATCAGGGTAAGAAAATCTCTAAGAATTGAGTAGGTCTCACTCTTGGCAGCCATGAAGAACACCCACGTAAACCTGCTATATCCATCAGTTACCACCAGACAGAATTGCTTGTGGTCAATGCTTCTAATGGAAGTAGGACCAAATAAGTCCATGTGTAGTAGCTGCAATGGTTCAGTAATAAGACTAAGAGCAGTAATGGCCTTGAAGGATGCTTTGTGCTGTTTGCCTTTGCTGCAGGCAATACAATTTATATCATTTCTAAACGTCTTGGGAGGTAAACCAGAGACCAGATTCAGATTTGCAAGTTTGTGAATGGTCTTGAAGTTCACATGCCCCATCCTTCGGTGCCATTTAGTGGCTTCATCTTCTGAGGCTTTAGCAACTAGACATGCTAGTTGACCAGTAGGGTTGACTTCATTCAACTTGATGCTATAGAGATTGTGTCTTCTAGGGATTCTGAGTAAAACTTGTGAGTCATCCGGAAGCTGAAAGTCTTTGGAAAGCACAAGTGCATCAGTATCGGTGAAGAGAACAAACTGCTTCTTGTCACAAATCTGAGAGACCGATATCAAGTTGAATTGCTGAAGTGCTTCCACATAGTAGACCTGCTCAAAATTTAGATTGGGAGTCTTTATCGTTCCTTTGCAAGTGATTCTGCCTTCACCCCCACCAAAATAGACCTTGCCTCCATGAAATGGTACAAAGTTAGAGAGAAGACTTTTATTGCCAGTCATGCTCCTGGAGCAACCACTATCAACAATGCCTAGACTAGGATCCTGGTATGGAGTAACCTACAACAACAAGATAATAACAATGCCAAAGTTAATGTCTTAAGGGGACCCAAACCTTTTCAGGTTTAAGCCTGCCTTGTGGATCTTTAGAAGAGTGCCAAGAAGATTGATGAGATCCACCGTGTTCCTTGGTTGCCAATGCATCATTTGGGTATTATTATTTGACCAAGAACAACCTGCTGAGGGCTTAACAGTAGTTCCCAAATTTCCCAAACCAAAATACGTGTGGTCCAAATTATGTGGATAGATTGGATTAAAATTTTGAAAATAATTACTGGTTGTTTGGAATCCAATATTTCTCCAATAATCAGAAGCTAAAGGAGAGGACACTCGAGAATAAGTAAACGTTGGAGCACTAGGATTAAGTATTCTAGAAGCATATAAAGCAGCTCCTGGTGGACCAGGAGCAGGAAAAGCATGATTAACAGAAGCATGTGTGTCATAATAATCACAATCTTTAATTAAATGAAAGGCACTGCCACAAACAAAACATGTTTTGAAAGACCTTTTATTAGAATGAGATTGTTTCATACTTCCTACTTTATTACACACAATTCTAGGAGTAACATTCTTCCTAGGACTCAATAAACTAGGACCAGACACACTTGACTTGATAGCAACTCTTTCTTCACACTTCCTAGCACCAATAGCAGCATGTTCATTCAACTTGGAACTTGTAGGTCTTGACTCTTCACTTGAACCACTAGATGCAGAGTCACCAGCTTTGTCACTGAAAGTACATGAGACAAAGTCATTAGTATTAGTAGAACTTGTTGGGGACTCAAGCATCTGTGATCCATCCAAGTCATTATGCCATGAAGTGGGTATAAAAGTTCAAGTAAGAGGAGGAGGGACAGCATGCATTTCTGCTGCTGGTTTAAACCTATTGTAACTAGGTTTGCCCTCATCCTCTTTGTCGGCATCAAAGACACTTGAAAAAGATAAATCAAATACATCTTCTGAATTAATATATTTTTCAAATCCTAAGCCTCTTTTAGTTCTGCCAGACATGCTACTATCAATTAATTTTGAAAGATTTTTAGGTGCCTTTTGCCATTTTTCAAATCTTAGCATTGTAGCATCTAATTTTGCTTGCATCTCCTCTTTTTCTTTGATACTAGCATCTCTTACTGTTTCTGTATATTTAAGCATATTTGTCGTGTTTTCTAAATCAATGCTTAGTATCCTGATTTTATCCTCATACGCACGTTGTGTATCTTGTAACCACCTCTTTTGTTGTTCCAATGTGTTTAATGAAACCTTATAGGCTTGAACCTCTAAAAAATACTTATCATTTTGATCATTTACTTCATTAAATTGGGACAACAATTCTGAGTATTTATCATGACACCCAAGAGGACAATGTTGTACCTGAGGTGAGATGCCCATAAGAGCAAACTCGTCTGCTTCTTCTGCATCAGAGAGATTCCCAACAATCATTGCAAACACGTCAGTCGAGGACTCAGTTGATTCCAGAGTAGAAGCCTGATGATCATTCCAGTTGACCATAGAGTCAACAGATACCAATGCCTTCTTGTCATCTTTTATCTCCTGAACCTTGAAAGCGGAGTACCTGCTCTTCTCCTGATCATTCTTGCTAGGGCACTCCCTTGCAAAGTGACCTTGTTGCTGGCAGTTATAGCATCGAACATTGCTTCTGTCGAATCTTGCTGGCTCCATAGGGTTGTAATTAAATTTCCTTCCTGCTTTCTTCTCAAACTTGTGAACCCTAAGAGTAAGCATGACCATCTGCCATTTAAGATCCATCTCATCCAGGTCAAGTTTATCAACCTGTTTGAAGTCATCAAAAGCAAGTTGTTGTTCAGCATTAACATCAGCCACAAAATAATGAAGAACGGCTTCTACCATACTACCAGACTTGGCAGTAGGATCAGGAGCAGAAGTATGCTGAACAGTATGCTGAGAGGAGACAGTATTGCTTGGGCTACTTGCATATGACATGGGACTAGATGTCATAGAACTCACAAAGGCAGAATTAGCAGGAGTGGGAAAAGAGTCACTCAAAAATCCTCTTACATGAGGTTCGAAAGTTCTGAGCCTATGAAACAAATCATCGAAGTTGAGATAGTCAAGCCCACCTTTGGCTTTGAGAGAGATCACCACCTGATTCCATGATTAGGGTAAGGCTTTAAGAAACCTTGCATTAATGTCACCATCATCAGCCTTTGACCGAAGTTGATTCAACTGGCTCAATATTTTCTGGAACCTATCATACCCTTGATGTAGCCCTTCAGTTTCTGAGATTTTGAATTCTGTGAATTCATCTCTCAGCATGGACCTTCGCATTTTCTTTGACTCCTCATTCCCACCGAACCTTGCTTTTATGCCATTCCAGATCTCTCTGGCATCATCCAAATGGTAGAAGTCACCCATGTGATCTTCAGGAAGAGATTGAAGCAAAATTGTCTTTGCTTTGACCTCCTTCTGAATAGCTATGATTTCTTCATGAGACTTAGGGTCAAGAAGAGTAATATTACCATTCTTGTCTCTTCCAGTAAGCTTCCTGCTGTTCCTATTCAGAATGATTTTCCAAAGATCTTGATCAGTATTGGTGATCCACCATTCCATCTTCATTGCCCAGTTTTCATATTCACCCTTTTTCAGAAGAGGGAATTTACCATTTGTGTTTGAGACTGTAGCAAGGATCTGTTGGGTTGCACAATTTTAGGAGTGCTGTCTTCTCCTGTTTGAGTAGAAGTTGAGGCAGACATGATAAACAAAACGTCAGTAATAAGAAAACTTGATTCTTCTTGTATAGAGACCCTTCCAGGCTCTGATACCACTTGTTGGGTCTACTAGATGTAGATCTTGCAGCCTGTCAGGACCGGTGAATGACTTCTATAATCACAAGTCAAGTCACAAAGAGACTCTATACACAATATGAATGTAAAATATAAATATAATCAAGAAGAACAGAATAACTATAAAGACTTGATCCTTTCTAAGGATTTCTAATATTGATAATCACTAGAACTACGTTTTGTGAAGGTGTGTATAACCCTTCTACCTAAGGTTCCTTTTATACTACAAGGAAACCCTAATACAGCATTAAAGAAAACGTGTAAAACTGATATGCATATCCTTTCCTAACATATCTCATGCATATCCTAACAGAATATTAAGTAAATAATAAAGTTTGACTTCGACTAGGACCAGGAGCAGGACTTGCTCCTACTACTACTAGGACCAGGAGGAACTACATACCTCCTAGTCTACCTATTGCATTTAACTATTACAATGGTCCTAACACCCATGCTATTACTATTACACCATCAAAAGCAACTTTCTCTTAAACCTTTACAAGGGAAAGGAGACAGCCAGCACAGAAGGGGATAAAGATTGGAGAGACTGCTCCCAAAATAAAACCAGTAGTGGATCCAAAAGACAAAGGAAAGGGGAAGATGATTGAACAGCCCAAGAGGAAGTACAAGCATAAAACACCTGAACAACTATGGGCAAAATCTGAACATGATGAACTTGTAGCTCTAAGAGTACATGAAGAAGAGCTACACATACAAGAACAAAGAATGAAAAAGATGAGAAAGGAGGCACAACTGGAACATAAACTAGTACAAATGAAGCCTAGAGAAATGCTTAAACAGGTTGAAATAATGCATAAAGAGTTGGATGACAGGGTACCTCATGTTAAGGATTTTCTGTAACAATGGGACAAGGAGTTAGTGAATGCTCCTTTGGAAGAAAGGTATGAACTGACTCTTTTGATCTTCAATTTTCAAAAAGAATACTTGGACAGAAGAGTAAGCCGGATTCAGAAGGAAAAGTACTTGAAGTATGCAAAAGGGAGGCTGGCACATTACAAGGTTATGCTTAAAAGATTCAAGAGGTGGATTGATGCTCACTTCAAGGGTATGACTTTTGATGAGATAGAGAAGGCAACCATGCCAGTACCAAAGGAGACAAATGTTGAGGGTCTCATTGGTATAGGTACTCCTGAATATGTTGAGTACATGAAGAGGAAATAGGAAATGGTACAGAAAGCCAGGGAGGCTAGAAAAAGAAAGGCAAAAGAAGAAGTAGGTGGATCCTCATTGGCAGGTGAGAGATATGTTCTTAACTCACACAGAGTAGCCAAAAGATTGAACAGGATGGAAAAGATTGGTACAGTCACTAAGGAAAGTCAGCATCCTTCCAATGACGAAATAGATCAACATTTGATTTTGGAGGAGAATGATGAAATTGCACCAAGTGGGTTTGGAAAGAAGTACATTATAGTAGAGTATGCAGTTCATGAGCATAAAGGTATGTCCTGGTGGAAACTTACTAGGGATGACAACACAGCACAAACCTTTCTAAGCCTAGATTTGTTATTTCAAATATTGGATAGAGAAGACTTAGATGATCTATGGAAGATTCTAAAAGGGGCATTTGTTGCAAATCCTCCTACTATGGATGGTGTAGAGAAAAACTGGGTGATTTGGGATAGCATGCACCGGATGTATGAGCATGAGTTGAATGATCCTCTCTTTGATGAACTAAATGGGGCAAAGATGTTGTATTGGAAGCTGTTTACAAATTCTGGTGTCTATGAGGTGGCCATGGAAGGTGTAAGTGTCTATTTGCTCAACAATCGTTATTATCCTTTCACCCAAGAGACCTTGAAGAAGATGGCACAGACTGACTTGATTGTGGATGCTAAGGAGCCTGTTGCTTATGATCTGGTTCGATTTGTTCACAGTCAACTTTGGCCAGGAAGTTTGTAAGCATCCTCATCAACCAGCATTTATTCAGAAACTTGTAATTTAGATGAATGCACAAGTTTAGGGGAGGATTATTGGGAATAAATGTATGAGTATTAGTTCCCCATGCTGGTTGGTCAGAGTTCCCACTGCTAGAGTAAGTTCCCCCTGCTGAATAACAAAGGCAGGGGGATTGGTCCCCCTGCTAGAAGTCAATGACCCTGCTACAAAGAAAAATTTAGAAGAGATATTAGCGCGTTTATGTTACTACTCCATAATAGTTTCCAAGTTTGTTAGTAGTGATCTTGTACATGAGTCCTTGTGCTATTAAAGGACTCATTAGGTTTTCATGTTTCATATCTCTTTCTATTCATTTCATTTCATACTTTAAGGTTGTAGAACCCTAATACCATTATTGGGTATTCGTATATCTTTGATATATTAAAGTTCAAAGTTTGATTTAAATACTTGTTCTTGTGTTAAACACTATTTTTCCGCATCTTGTTTAGTTACTTTGTGTATTGCAATGTTTCTCTAGTGTTAGTTTGAATTCATTATTTCTACCACAACCCTTAAACAAGCTAAGGTTTAAGATTTGAGTTTGGGATCAACAACCCTATCTTTCATGCACGTACAAAACACGTGGAAATAGACTATCACTTTGTTCGAGAAAAGGTTGCTCAAGGAGGTCTTCGAGTTCAACGTATATCTACACATGATCAAATTGCAGATATATTTACAAAGCCATTACCAACTCCTCGGTTTCTCTTTCTAAGATCCAAGCTACAAGTTGTTGCCCGTCCTTAGCTTGCGGGGGCGTGTTAGACCAAATATATAGATGGGCCGTACCCGTTAGGTTATATGTTAGTTACTTAGTTCCCAAGCTAATGTATTAGTATATATACATATACAATCTTTTTATAATAATCAATTATAATAATACAATATCTTGAGGTTCAATATGTACTAACTGATTATATTATGTAATGCAACAACAAATTTAGGAAAAGAGAAATAGGTACAAGATGATTATATTATATAATGTATCACTTGTGGTATCTTATTTCATATTATATTAAGGCTATGTACACAGGCACATAAGTGTTATTTTTTACTATTTTTAATGAAGGAAGAAACTGGGATAGACCTAACAGAAATTAAGTTTTCCGAAAAGGTGCATACACTAAACGAAGGTAAAGATGAGTGGTGTGATGCAAGGGAGAAAAATCTTCTAGCTAAGTATCATGATATAATCAAACAAAAGAATACATATGAAGTTGAAATAGGTGATGAAGGAATTGCGATGGATGCTAATCGGAAACTGCCTGTTGTTCCTCTTGCGTTCGATGCCTGAGCTTGGGTAAATACGACTTGTGATCCACAAAAAAAATTTAAAGCTAAAACCATCTTCCACTAAGAAACTTATTTCTTATGCATCCACTTCAGCCGAAAGCGACAATGAAAGCAATAATAAATCTGAGTTGATGAGGGGAAATGTTACATCTAAATCTAGCATTGAGTAGATTTTGAAGTTATTAAAGGTGAAACAAGTTAACATGCCATTTGACAAGTAAGTATTGAGTCATCATTTAACCCAGTTTTGGTATTCATTACCAAATATTATTGTTGGAAACATTATGGACTAGTCAACTATGTATTGACGGGTATTTTTACTTTGTGCAATTGAGGTAGAACTTGTGTTATTGGTTTATGTTTGTAGTAGTTGTGGCTTGCACTGTAGAAAATGACTGGCTGATATAGTTTAGCAACAATGTACATTGTTGGTAAAATCCCTTGTAGCAACAACCCGAGAAGAAACTAGTTTGGTTGCTATTTTTTAGAAACTGCCAACAAATTTTATTGTTGCAACTTTTATTATTATCAACTCAAAATAGTTTGTTAATCGAACGAATGTCTCATGATTATGAAATTTAGTAGAAAAATAGTTATTTATTGGTAATTTATCAAGGACTTAAAGAATGTGGTTGGTATTTGTTAATACCAACAAGCCTTTTTCCCATAACCTTTTTGGGTGGTAAATTCGTTAGTAACACCTTTTTTTAAACGGAGAGTTAGGACAATTACTAACTTAGTTATTCGATTTCACGGTACTTACTTATAATGTAGTTCCTGCCAGCCTCGAATAATAATTAGTGATTTGATTCCACAGTACTTACCAAGAAGGTAGTCCATGCCAGCATCGAATCGACGCATCTATGGGGCAGAACCCCATAAATCCCCCCCATAAAGGAAAACCCCCACGGAGACTCGAATTTAAGACCTCTCGCATGTGATAACAACCTCCCATTGGTGGCCAACTGAGCAAACACCTTTTACTAACCAGATTTGGGTGTTTACCAAAGAATATTAACCGTTGGTGGTGAAATGATTTCTAGTACTGCACTACGCCATTGTCAGTTTGAAAGGAGATCTTAGCTAATAAGGCTCATTGACTCTACTCATTCGGTTAGGTCTGTTTACTTTAAGAATTAGGTTTATTGTTTTATATATATTATCTATGTATTGTATTTAGTTACTTAAGTACGAGTAATAATATTAAGTATTCTCTATTTAATTTCTTCATATATAAATGTTTTTTCACCAAATCAATTTGATATAAAAACGTTATTTGTAACTTAGCTTTAGGTCTCCCTTTAAAATTAGGCTTCCCCTACCCCTAACATAAAAGTTGGACATAAATCTTGGGGAACAGTCGCGTTTTTCTCCTGCGTCGAGCTATGGCGCGAGTTTGGTATTTCGCGCAGCACTCCGTGGGTTGGCGCCATTGCTCAGGCGCCGTGGCTACCAGCCCACGCGGTTGAATTTATTTTTTTGAATGCAATGACTATATTACCGTTGGGGGCGCATTTAAAAAAACCATAAACCCTAATTTTACCCACTTAACAATCCTATAAATACCCCTTATTATTTTATACCTGATAACACCTTTTTTTTACATATTTAGAATGATGTAATTATCTCATGTTGATATGTAAATAAATAAATTATGCTATGGTTCTAAGAAGATACAAGAAGTACTAAAGAATAACTAAATCTAGAAACTGCCATTGTGTGGCGCACATTTGCTTTTGTACGGCGCACATTCCTGAAATACGAATTTGGAGTACTTAGACAAAGTACGGCGCACATTCCATTTTGTGCGGCGCACTTTTCATGTTGTTATAAAATTTATTATCCATTACGCATGGTAATCATGAGGGGACTCTTGGGTTTTCTTCTCATTGATTTACCTTCGTTTTGGGCACTATAAAACAACCTCATGGGCAGAGATACATAGATACACTTCATACAATCTTAGGGAGAAATCATCAAGGATTTTCTAATCCTTGAGAGGAACTTGGAAATTTACTTGTGAATTGTAAACAAGGTGAACTTCACTAAGTTTATCATTATGGTTTAGTCCTAATTTCTGTAATAAGGGAAGGTTAGGAGGAGTTGCTTGTGTTGTATAATTGTTTGGATCAAAATGTTAAATTTCAAATCTATTCACTTGTAATCTTTGGTATAATTTTTGTCTTGTTTTTTATTATAAATTTCGAATTATATTTGATTAATATGTTTGTTATCACAGAGAGTAGTTCTTTTTTGTATTTGATTAAGGTGTATATAGAACCATGAATTGATATTCTAACATAATCGGGAAAAATTACGCCGTACAATTAGGTTTGTGGGCCGTACTTTGACCCTGGACCTTAATTATAAGTCTGGTTGAAATGTTCTTGTTGCGCGATACTATTGTATTTGATCATTTCTTTGTATTTGACTCAAACTTAATTATAAGATGTTCGAAAGTGTTTATATGATTGATTGCTATTCATGTCATCACAACAATGAATCTTGATATTTGCCTTGTGGAAAATGGCGAATAAAATACATATCAACTCTTGTATGATTTTGTTTAATGCTTTAACATGGGTTCGAAAGGGTGTGACTCAGCGAGTACTTGAATTATTTAAACCAACATAACCAATCTTTATGAATTTGATATAACGAGATCTATAAGTCGAGAGGATTTCTTGTTATATTGAATAATTGATAGTCATGTGACTAGTCATTATCACTTGTATTCATGCGTTATTATGTGGTTATAATCTAGCTTTGTTAGCTATCATTTCTATGTTCTTAGCCTTTATCAAACACACCTTTAATTGATCATTTGATAAGTATAATCTTTAGAACTTATGACACTCTAGTTATAATTGTTTTTACTTGTCAACAACAATCCTGTGGAACGATCTGGTCGTACCATTACTATATTGCAAAACGAAAGGGTATACTTTTCCCGCGTTTTAGTAATATAAGTCGCTTGAAAGTAGTTATAAAAATTAAAGCTATTTTTCTACGCATCAAAGTTTTTGGCACCGCTACCGGGGATTGTTTTCATTACTTGTTGAATCTTTCTGAGATACTTGCTTAAAATAATTTTCTAAACATCGTCGTACAGATTTCTGGCAATCTGAAAAGTTTTAGTCAAAAAATTGCCAAAAGTATGGCGCACTTTAATCATTGTGCGCCGCACTTTTCTGGAGAACTTACAAAATGTTGGTCGAAACTATTCCAAGACTTCACCAAAACCTTTTACTCTCGACACTCACTGCTGAAAACATGAGAATCGCCTTTTATGTACTCATACTTTTTGAGCTTGTGTGTTTGTTTATATTTTACCTTAATAAGAAATAAAAATATGTGATTTTTATTTTCCATTTCATGTTTGTTTTGCTTCTTGGTAGTATAACTAGCTTTGCTATATTTTGTTTGATATTTATCTTGATTAATAAGATTTGTTCACTAATTTCAGTTAAATAAAAATACAAAAAATGTAGGAGTACTTAAAAATACAAAAATTTTATTGATTCAAGAATTACTTGTGAATGAGATGTCATGCTTACCTATAATGCTTTTGCTCGATTACTTAGTGATGAAATATAACAATGAATGCTTAATCACTTGGCTTGGTAAGGTTATGAATTGTATTATTATGAAAGTCATGTCTAAATACAAGAAATGTACGCCGCATTTTTTCGATTGTGCGCCAGTTTTTCTGGAGCGCGTAATATGTGCCACACTTCTCGTTTGTGCGCCGCACATGTTTCACAGAGAGTTCAAATTGCTTATAACTTGATCAAATGGAAACGAAGGATGAAGAACAAATGTTGTATGAGATAGCATCAGTTTTGACGAATTGCTATTAGTTGGATTTTTTGTATTTTAGTGCCCTAATGATAGCATCAATTTTGACGAATTATATTTTTATGTATTTTGACGAATTTCCATTATAAAATCCAAATGATAGCATCAATTTTGACGATAGCATCAAGCTATAAAGAATTAGTATGTTAGTGCCATAAAATCTAAATGATAGCATCAATTTTGACGAATTGCCACCGATTGACCCCGGAGGAGTTGAGACTCCTACCTTTGTGTGTAACATGGAAAAAATCGAAGGAACAAGGAAAAGAAGTCAAGAAAGTCTTAGAAAATGACTTACAAAGGTGAGGGACCTTCTCTTTCCGTTACCAAACCTATGACCATGGAGGAATTGAATTTGGAGGAGCTTAAGGAAGACATACTTGAAAGGGTTATGTTACTCAACATGAACCGACCTTTTAATGAAACCCTCAAGTATAGCGATAAGTATAAATGATTGTTGATGGTGTGTTACTTGACAAACTTACAATGGATGACGGTTTGCCACTGGAATGTGAAGACATTTTCATTCAAGCTCTTAGAGAAAATAAAACTATGATCGAAAAAGATGACCCCGGTTACTTTGTTATACCAATTAGGTCGGAAGGAAAGTTCACCTATAATGATTTTATGGACACCGGATCAAATGTTAACATCATGCCATTTGGAATTTTCAAACTTTTGGAAAGTGGGAGAGTCAAATCAAGGTTTGATAGGATCGTAATGCTTGACCATTCTTATTCCGAAGGGTTTAGAAGATTACTTAGTGTATTATGCCAATCTGGGACCACAACTTTGTTGTCCAACTACATGTTACTTGACATACCGATTGAGCGTGACATACAACTTGTTGTTGGGCGAACGTTTTTGCACACCATTGGTGCAAATATTGATGTTAGGAATGTAATGATGTCTAGCTTTGATGGTTTGTTCATCAAAATTATAATGTGCTAAAAGCTAAGACACCTAAAAATGAAAGCGACGGTGAAGATGATGAGTCCTATACAATAGAAAGAGATGAGTATGGGATGCCTATTTATGGATCACACCAACGACCTTGGACGAAGCTGGAAGATGTTATAGATGGTTCTTTGAATGAAAGAAGTTACCTTTGCCCATTCTTTGATATTTGTGTGTACAAGAATATAGTTGGAGTACTTGGAGAATTTCCCGTATCGCTTAAGTAAATGGATTGTCAAGTTACTAATAAGAAGGACTTTTAAAACATAAGGAAAGATGGGGATAATGAGTGGCATGTTACCATAAAAATTGTTGACCCTTGTGGAAGAAAATATGAAAAAGCCTATGAAACTAAGGACACCGGAATTGAGATTTTGGATTGTTACAAATAGAGTGATATTATGTCACCTATAATCTTTTATTGTTGAAAACCATGATGGAGAGGAATACAACTTTGGCTCCTAGCTTAGTTTTACTTTTTGTATGTAGATAAAATAATAAGACGAATGCAAAAACTATGCATCCTAGAAGTTTTAGGATAAGTTTTGATGAAGGGAACATATACCTTACTTTATCTTTCAATTTTTAGTAATGAATTGAGTTGGATTAGAGAAATTGTGTAAATTTTATGTCTTTTATATAATTTTGCACCCACTGTGTTGAAAAACCCAGTTTGTGCGCCACACTTTTTAGTTTGAGCGCCGCACTTCTGGACGAAAAACTTATATTTTTCTTTCTCATATTAAACAAAAATAAAAAAACATACAAAACCACAAAAAAACCTGACGATTCTTCACGGGGTCATCAACAAAAAATATTTTCACTCAAATCCATATTCAATCATGCCTAGAGTAAGATCATTAATGTTCAATTAAACTTTATTTTCTTAATTTTTGAGTTTTAATTAGGATTCTTAGTTTGATTGACCAAATTAAAATTAGTTAGAAATTATGGTAGATTATAACACTAGTGATGATTATGCATTGTATACTAATAAATTGAAAATCAAAATTGAATTAGAACCATAAAAACTAAAATTGGAACCTTTGATTTGAATAATATCGTGGGTTGGGGTGACTTGAGTTTGGTCTAGTGTTCGATTCTGGACTTAGGAGTTAGTTTGGAACCTATATTTCGTGATTTGGTTGATTTTTTAGTCACCCTTACATGTTGTTAATTTGCCCAGAATGTGTGTCACACTTTGCATGAAGTACGCCGCACTTGTGCCCAATTACCCAGTAAGTTCACCGCACAAACTAGTTTGTGCGTCGCACTTTTCGTCTGGAAACAAACAAAGAGTTCATAACTCACATTTAGGGATGTCGTTGACCCTAATCGTTATCAAACATTAATAAGTGTATGTATGTGTGTTAAAATGTGTAGAATACAGGCTCTCGAGACAACGAGTCCTGGTTATCAAACATAAGCAAGAAGAGGAGGATGACGGAGACGGCTAGTGTAACGCTTATGGGGAAACCTAACCATGAATTTTTGAGTTAGATCGGATGTAATACGAACGATAAGGTGAATTACAACAATTTTTTGAGTACCTTGCTCCTAAAACAAATCTTTGCACCTAGCATTGTCGATTTTGAGGTTTTAGACGAATTGGAATGTGGATAGCAAAAAAGGGATGCTCATGATTATTTTAATTGAAGCTGGAGGTAATGAGGAACTTTTTTGATCTAGATCTTGGATCTGTGCTTTCACTTGTTGGGAGAAAATTTATGCGGAGCTTTGTTATGAATTTTTCTCAACCTTTATGTTTAATGAGGATGTTGATGATGACGAGTTGGAAACCCAAAAGATAACCTTTTGTTTATGTGGTAATGGTCATGCACTCAAGTTGAAGGAATTTTCTAAGTACTTGGAGCTTTACACTAAGGACGAGCTCAAATCCGAGGGATTTGAGGTGTATTTTCAAAGAGATATGCGTGGTGATTCTTATTTTAATGCTATAGGATTTTGTGCAATTGTTTGTCATGATGAGGAACCACTGAGCTTGTCTAGGATCTCCACCACTAGATTCAATAGTCTACTTTTGAAGGTGCTTCAAAAGATGATTGCTTATGCGGTTGGTCAAACGACTACGAGTTATGATAAGGTGAAAAGGAATGATTTGTGGTTGTTGAGCATGTTTAGGGACAAGAATCATGAGAGGTATGCTAATGTGACGTGGGTTATCACCAAGTGGATGAAAAGAAAAGGGACGGGGAACCAAGCGAGTAGCATGGTTGTGTGTGGATAATTTGTGACGAGACTAGCGAGGAAGATGAAACTTCTTATCTACCGTGTGGTTCGTGGTCTTAGTCCACCAGTCATTTCTGATACCATTGATAAAATTACTTTGAGATATTTTATTGGAGAAGATGGAAGGTTGTTGCGAGAAGATGCACCGGCTAGACCACCACGTTTGGCTATGCCGAGAGCTCCTCGTGCTTCTCTTCAAGATGTGTGTGATAGGATGGATTGCATGGAGGTTACGCAAGACCAACTTGGGTTTATGATGGAGCAATAATGTTATAGTATGGATAACTATGCTCCGGTATTGAGAGGATGACCGAACAATATAATGTACCTTTGTGTGGAACCTATGGTCCACCCGGGTATCATCATGAGCCATTCTACCACATCCAACAACCTCCACCGTGTCCACCTTATTTCCACCCATACCACCCCATAACCAAGATGAGACCGAGGAAGACATGTGAGTACATGTTTTTTACATCGTGTTTGGTTGCGTGTTTGCTTAAAAACAATTCTAAACATTATTAGGATTATTATTATATTTGGGTTATGTAATATGCCTTTGTTGGCATGTAGGACAATTTAGATCTTGTTTGTGGATGTTTTAATATTATCTTTGTTATATATGCTTTGTTGGATATGCGTATGTGTATAAATTGCAGGAATAAACAAGTTGGTAGATAAATAAAGACGAAGATTGGAGATTTCGGCTTCGTTTACGACTTAGAATAAATGGGAGTATTACCCTTATTTTCCTTTTATGTTAAAATTATCTTATGTTTATCATTTGGGATAATGCTTAGAATAAGTATCAGGGGGAGATAAGCAGAAAATAATCGAGTTTGAAATAAAATTTTTAGGAGTATTCTGTTCCAGAAGTACGCCGTACTATTTGCATTGTGTGCTGCACTTTCGGGCGTTTTTGTGAAAAATTATTTGAACTATTATGAACTGAAAATATTTGAAATATTAGAAAGATTGATAAATTCAGTAATCATAATGCTACTTGACTTGGAATTGATGATGTTGCTTACACAAATTTTAGTCACTATCGTGAGGATTTTTAGCCTATATATATATTGCATACATCCTTCATGCTTTAAATCATTGTTGTGTGTGCCAGTTAATTGTTTAATTATAGAACTTGTGCTTGGTAATCTTTACAAGACTGTAGTGAGATCATACTTGTGTGATATAAGTATTTTTTACCATGAAGAGGCAAAAAAAAAGTAAAAGCTTTTTGCCAATGTCTAAAGGTTGCGATATATTGTTGGAAACCGTATTTATGTGTGATACGGTGAATCATAAGTATGGGGGAAAAACAAATAACCCCAACATGAATTGAAAGAAACAAAATAAAATCAAAGAAAAAATATAAGGCAAATGAAAGCCTAGAAGTACACAGTTTTATGTGAAGTATTGAGCATAGTTAAACATGGTGGATAATGATTTATTGTATACTCTTTTTTATGCGGTTGTAATAAAAGTTTATAAAAGCTCTCTTTTGATATCATACTTGGTGCTTACGCCATTTCGGTAAAATTTAGTTCTTTGTACAAGTTTATGGTAATTTTACTTTTCATGTCCGTGCAATTGAGAGATATATTTCTACCTTACTATATATGTGTGTGAATTCAAAAGTACATACTTAGTGAGGTGTATTCTGGCGTTATCTTCGTTGTTGATTATTGGCATTATCTACTCTTTCTTATAAAAATTAAAATTGAAAGTTTAATTTGCTTGAGGGTAAGCAACATGTTAAGTATGTGGGAATTTGATAACGCCTTGGTTGTACATATTTAAAATGATTTAATTATCCCATATTGATATGTAAATAAATAAATTATGCTATGGATTGATACTATTTAGTTACACGATCGTTATAGGTTTTGAGCAAACAATGGAAATAAGATATATTCTTATGAATATACAAGAAGGACTAAAGAATAAATAAATCTGAAACTGCCATTGTGCGATGCACATTTGCTTTTGTGCGGCGCACTTTCCTGAAATACGAATTTGGAGTACTTAGGAAAAGTACGACACACATTCTATTTTGTGCGGCGCACAGTGCATGCTGTTACAAAATTTATTATCCATTATGCATGGTAATCATGAGGGGACTCTTGGGTTTTCTTCTCATTGATTTACCTCCATTTTGGGCACTATAAAACAACCCCATGGGCAGAGATACAGAGATATACTTGATACAATCTTAAGGAGAAATCATCAAGGATTCTCTAATCCTTGAGAGGAATTTGGAAATTTACTTGTAAATTGTAAACAAGGTGAACTTCACTAAGTTCATCGTTGTGGTTTAGTCTCAACTTCTGTAAAAAGGGAAGGTTAGAGTTGCTTGTGTTGTGTAATTGTTCGGATCAAACTATTAAATTGCAAATCTATTGACTTGTAATCTTCAGTATAATTCTTGTCATATTTCTTATTATGATTTTTGAATTCTATTTGATTAAGATGTTTGTTATCACTGAGATTATGGAGTGTTTGTTTGTGTATTTGTGTAAGGTGTATATAGAACCATGAATTGATTTCCTAACGTAGCAAGGAAAAAGTACGCCACACAATTAGGTTTGTGCATCGCACTTTGAACGTGGTTCTTAATTATAAGTGTGTTTGAAATGTTCTTGTTGCTCGGTACTATTGTATTTGATCATTGTTATGTATTTGACTCAATCTTAATTATAAGATGTTCGAAAGTGCTTTTATATGGTTGATTGCTTTTCATGTCATCATACCAATGAATATTGACATTTTCCTTGAGGAAATTGGCGAATAAAATACATATCAACTCTTGTATGATTTTGTTTAATGCTTTGCCATGGGTTCGAAAGAGTGCGGCTCAACGAGCACTTTTATTTAAACCAACATAAACCAATCTTTATGCATTTGATATAACGAGATCTATTGGTCGATAAGATTTCTTGCTATATTGGATAGTTGATACTCGTGTGACTAGCCATCATCACTTGTATTCATGCTTTGTTTATGTTCTTATAATCTATCTTTGTTAGCTATAATTTCTATCTTCTTAGCCTTAACCAAACGCACCCTTTAATTGATCATTTGATAAGTATAATATTTTGAACTTGTGATACTCTAAAGATAATTATTTTTACCTGTTAACAACAATCCCTTGGAACGACCTGGTCTTACCGTTACTATATTGCAAAATGAAAGGGTATACTTTTCCCGTGTGTTAGTAATATAAGTCGGATGAAACAAGTTATAAAAATTAAAGTTATTTTGCTACGCATGAATACTTCCCACACACTTTAAATACATATTCTACATCAACACTTCTCATTTTTCTTTCAAATATGGATTCAAATAATATCAACGATTTCTCCAAAACTGAGACATACGATCATTTTGATGCTTCCAACCCGATTATGATCGATATATGCGCGATTATAAGTCGTATCAACATTACGTGGGGTTGTGTGATCAAGAAGCCATGGGTTCGCGTGATGGTTCAAGTATGATGAGACATAAATATTTTGTGAACTAGAACTAGCCGAAGAAAGGCTAATTGATGACTACTTTGACGACGATGAGTACGAACCTAAATATCCACATGAAAAGTTTCGTCGAAGGTATCGTATGAGCTCTACACTTTTTAAATAAAATACTCCATGATATTTAAATTATGATGTCCGTCCCCTGTCCCCTGCCTGAGTAATTTAGTTATTTTAGAGCAACCACTAATGCGATCGGTCATTCTAGTATTTTAACTGTTATAAAACGTACATCGGCCATACGCCAACTAGCGTACGGCACTACACCTGATGCATTTGATGAGTATTTACAAATCACTGAACGTACTTCATGGGAATGCGTAGATAGTTTTTGTAAGTGCATTTGGGCTTTATATCATAGTAAGTATCTAAGAAAACCAATTGCAACTGATATTCAAGATACATATAAGTGGCACGAAGAAAAACATGGACTCCCGGGAATGCTCGGGAGTATCTATTGTATGCATTGGGAGTGAAAAACTGTCCAAATGCGTTACAAGAGAAGTTTAAAAGGTATAATCATAAATACCCAATTGTTCTGTTAGAAGCTATTGCGTAATTATGGATTTGGTATGTATTTTTTGGAGTTCCTAGATCGAACACTGATTTAAATGTGTTATATTGTTCCCATTATTTGATGTTGAAATTGCTAATATGGCTCTAGTGTGTCCGTTTGTGGTAAATGAGTCTACATATAGGAATTATTACTATTTGGCTGATGGTAGTTATCCGACATGGTCCTTTGTCAAAACTTTTTCCGTTGCACGAGATGAAAAGACGTTGAAGTTGAAGCGAGTTTAAGAAGTTGCAAGAAAATATATTGAACGGGCATTCGGAGTCCTACAAGGTCGTTGGGGTATTATACGACAATCTTCGCGTCCAATGGTATTGGAAGACGATGGATTTAAAGTTAGCCTGAGAGATATGTTTGGGGATCCAACATTAGTCATTGTTAGAAACTTGCTCAAAAGATGTGATTTACATATTAGGAAGATAAAGGAACTTTGAGAGTGCACAACGATCTCCGAGAAGATTCAGTGAAGCATCTATAAAATGAAAAAGAGTAGTTTATGTTTTTTTATAATTTTTAAGTTCATACCTTATTTTGATGACGTGACACTACTAAAACTGCTCCCTCATGAAATGAATGGCTTCAACAAATTCCTATCATTTTGACCAAGACATTTCACTGAGAACATACTACCTAGTCAAGTTTTGACATCTATAATATTCTTTTTTTTTGTTTTTAATTTAAGGTATAAGTGTCCAAGATATTAGCAACTTGACACCTTCTTTTTAGTAAATTTGCAAACATTCAAACATGCAAAGTCATCTTCATCTTGACCAAGACATTTCTGCATTGTGAATATTGTACCTAGTCAAAGTTTATATGGCTAAATATTTTCTAATTTTAATGTCCAACGTACGTAACACGTAACTAGTGAAGAGAATGTCATCCACAAAATCCTTATCAGCTTGAACTTATGGTCTATCATCCACACATCCCTTCTGAGCTTGGCCAAGACAATTTGACTAATACTTTTGATAATAAAATGTACGATAACGTAAAAGCTAACACGTCTTTTAGTAACAGGAGCCTTTAAACAAAACTCAAAAGCTAATCCGTTGTAATGATTACATGTTTTGACAATTGATAATTTGTCATAAAGATTTGCTTAGTCTCTAGTGTTGTATGGTAACCTTTGTATTTGGAAATTGTCTGTAACAAAAAGGTGTGTTATTAATTCTAATGTGATTATATTATCTTTATTGTTATACTACGTAATAAGGTGATTCAGTACTGGTTTGCATACTTCTTTGGTGTGCACGGCTACTCGGCTAGGTAAGATCTCTGACAAAAAAATTAACAAGGTTTGAAACACAAAGAAGAATGTTCAGCACACTGTTTGAATGTATGTTATTACGAGGATTACTTGTCTCTCGAGTTGGTTGGCCTGATCCACCTTGTCTACAGCCATGGTACACACGGATGCAGTTGTTCCGCCATTGTTTCTTGTTCTATATATATGTGATACGTGTAAAGGGATAAAGCTTATAGAGCAGTGGTTAGATGATTAAGTTTATGGCAACAGTGCCTATTAAGTTAGACAATCTATGTTTTGATCTATCTATGAACTAAACACCCGTTAAGATGTTTACCACGTTTTCTTGGATTTGTACACAAACACCGCAATATAATTAGAGAACGAGAATAATTTTTGTCGTTGCAACTCATGAACTGATATCCTTATGCTTACCTTTGGTTTAAGGATGCATAAACTATGTACACATGCGTCAAAATTTATTATGTTGTAAAGTAGACGTAATCTGTTTAGATGTGATGAGACAGCTCTTCAAGAATCATTCTACAAGCGTCTGGCGGTGACTTGTGGCGAAAACATTTTAAAGGTCTCTTGATCAAAATTCAGCAGCTCCTAGCAGTAGAGATGCTTTCGCCAAAATGCTTTAGCATATGTCAAAGGTGGCAATTTTTGGTGGTGTTTTATCTCAAACGGGTCAAATAAAGATTAGCAAAGAACGAAACAAGTCAAGCGCGATGAAAGTCTCCTGACGTCTATATTAGTGCATACAATATCCTTGTTGAACTATAGAGAGATGACTCGCTCTATGTTTTGTACTTTCGAATGGAAAGCCAAACTAATATAACGAAACCGCAAGTTAATAACGTAGCCCAATCAAAATATACCCCTAGACAGAATAAGGGATGTTCTACAGATGCATACCCTTCGATCTATATCGTCTATGACTTGTTGGCGATTATCAAGATCTGAGTGTTGACCAAAGGGTGGGGTTTGCTTAGGGGCAGAGCCAGGAGTTTTAGTTGTGGGGGCCCGGCGTAATCACGCAAAAAGTCATAGTGATAAATATCGCTTCAAAAGTTAACCTGTAGTGTTGTATCTTATTGTTTGAGGTATTCATTTAAGAATTATGTAGATATGTCTATAGAATTTGGGTTGTTGAATGAAATGCGTAAGTTAGGGGTGGCTTTCCACCCACGAGTCACCCTTGTAGCTCCACCCCACTTTAAATAGACTCGCCTGCAACACAATTACGGTTGAAACACACCTTAGCTGCAGAAGTGGTAATTTCAACCAAGTACTCATAAGCGGGTCAATTCAGGTTATGTTTTATCGCTAACTGGTAGTATAATAAAGAGACATGCCGGTCGGGTCATAAGTCCCCCGAAATACAAAGGCCTCATTCAGCATTTAACGAAGAGAATTATTGGGCAATTTTTGTCATTATATTTGACACACAGTTTTTTTTGTAAACATATTTAGTACATATGACATGGGTAAGGGGGTCATACGTGTCTTTAGACATGGTAAATGGGTGTTATATGCCTACCTGGTGTTCAGAATGAAAGTTTAAACAGCCGGCTTTATTATCTTCTGATACAGTGTGTTTGTGTACGCATGTTATATCAGATTTCGGCACATACTATGTATCTTGATAGCGTAGATCCTCTGTTTTCACTGGATAATCTCCCATATATAGTTTGTGTATATGTTGGTAAAAGCATTATGGTGTGTACTGAATAAAGATGACGCTGAGTCGATGTTGCAGTGAATAAAAATGGAGTTATCTCAGCATAGAAGTCTTGCTGTTGTATCGATTTTTTTACTTAGCTTGCGTATGTAACATGTAAATTTGGTAAAAGTCACAAATTTAAGAAACTATTATTATCAACTTACATGTAAACATGTTAATATCAGTTCGTTTATTGCTTCAAAACTTAAGTAGAATTCAACACCAAAAACTGGATTGAGCGATATTAAACCAAACATAATCATGAATGAACATGTTTGACACATATGATACGGTACCAGGAAAGTACACGTAAGCACAATGACGAACATCTTAAACAACTGTACATTTATTTAGCTACAGACATATATTGCTCCTTCTTGCAGTTATTCTCAGCTTTACCATACAAGCTTCATGATAGACCTGAAAGAGTTAAGAAATAAAACCAATTTTGTGATGAATTATTAACGAACTTAATTATGTAAAATCATATTGTGCAAAGGGAGAGACTAGAATACCCTATATATTTTGAAGTACATTGACAATACGCTGCAACTCATTAACAACAATTTCTATTTTCGTTCGATGTGGTGGGGAATTCACAGAACATGATACTCCAATGTGGATAGTTGCAGCCAAACATTCTTTCACTTTCTTTGCATTGGCTTCCGTACTTTGCAACACAATTGCATCCCCATCAATAACATCGACTGCATGATCTGGTAATGCCATGTATGCAAATTTATGAAGGCTAAAACCTTCCTTAAACATATCGTCTGTCGGCCTTTTCCCAGTCATCACCTCTAGTAACAATATACCAAAACTGTACACGTCCCCACTAATTGTCATCTCGCTCCCGATACCATACTCTACAAATTAAAATCATCAGTTGAATGACAAAACTGAAATCCGCAAAAGGTAATATATGCATATTACCTGGAGGTGCATAACCAATTGTTCCTTTAACCCCGGTTGAGCTGTTTTGGTTTAAGTTTGTACCAAGTAGTCGAGCTAAACTAAAGTCTCCAACATGAGCCACCAAATCATCATCAAGTAAAACGTTGCTAGGTTTCAAGTCCCCATGAACGATCGTTGTTTCGCAGCGATTGTGAAGATAATCAAGTGCGGTTGCAACATCTCTCAAAATGGTTATTCTTTGAAGAAGGTTGAGTTTCAATGTATTTGCACTTGAATGAAGCCAATCATGCACACTTCCATTGGGCATAAACTCGTAAACCAAAGCTTTAAAATCATTTCCTTGGAAATCAATACTTGAACATGAAGTTATTATCTTCAACACATTCCGGTGTCGAATATTCCGCCAAGCTTCACATTCTGCGAGAAAACTTTTGTGAGCACCTCGATTTTGAAGATGTAAAACTTTGACCGCAACAAATTTATCATCATCAGAATCGAGGATTCCTTTATAAACACAGCTGAACCCACCCTCGCCAATCAAATTACCTGTAGAGAAGCCATCAGTAGCCTTGAGAAGCTCATTGTATGAAACTTTTAAGAACCGTTCATTTCCTGAAGATTGAGGTGGTTGACTGTTGCGTTTCTTCTTACACAAAAGATACACACAACATAGTACAATGAGCAACGTCGGCGCAATCACAATTAAAAATATGAAAAAAGGAAACCTTTCTTTCTTATTACCCTTTTCTTTGCATTTGGGTAACCCAAGTGTAACCAAACCACCACATAGCCTTTTGTTCCCCAAAACCGAAAATGCACTTGCATTGGCAAACACTCCTACAACCGGCACTTCACCCTCCAAGTCATTAAAAGATAGGTTCAAAATTTTTATGGAAACCCATTTGTCTAAGAATTGGGGAATCTTTCCTGATAAATTATTTTCAGAAATGTCCAGTACCTCCAATCCTCTTAAAGAACTTAATGAAGATGGTATTATGCCTTGAAATAGGTTGCCACTTAGGTTTAACATTGTAAGGCTAATGCACTCACCAAGACTACTAGTAATGGTACCTGAGAGGTTATTACTAGATATATCGAGATAGCTCAACATCTTGAGGTCTTTAATTTCTAATGGAACTAAACCGGACAGGCTGTTTTGAGAAAGATCTAAGGCAATAGTTAGCGATGGAAGTTGAAGAATTTGTTCGGGTATTTTTCCTCTAAGTCTATTGTCTGGAAGACTTAAAACAGTAAGTCCTTTACACTTCCCAAGGATAGATGGAATAAGGCCTTCTAATTTGTTGGAATCTAGGTAAAGTTCAGTCAACAATGATAGGTTCCCAACGGCATCAGGGATAGGCCCCAAAAATTGATTGTTATCTAGACGAAGAACTTGTACGTTTTGAAGTTTACCAATACTAGTGGGGATATTTCCTTTGAATCGATTAACTCCTAAATGTAATTTTGTCAAGCCAACTAGACTACCTATACTTGAAGGGAGGCTTCCAAATAGCTGATTGTATCCTAAACCTAGAACACTGAGGTGCTTAGAAAGATTACCTATTGATATCGGAAGCACTCCTATAAGGTTGCAGGAATAAAGATTCAAAATTACTAAGTTGGTGCAGTTTTGTAAAGAATCAATGAACCTTATGTCATCAGCTTCTCCCCGCCCATGGAAGTTATTACCCTCTAAGGCGATATCATTAATATTTCTTAGTTTTGAAAAATCGATTGTCAACTTCCCACGAAAATTGTTGTGAGCCGCTTCAAGAATTCCAAATTTAGAACAGTTAGAAAGAGAAGGGGGAAGAACTCCAGTCAGTTCGTTATAATTTAACTGAAGACACACAAGATTTGGGAGCAGATTACCAATTTCTGAAGGAAGACTACCAGTGAGTTGATTACCAGGTACGGAAAAATTAACTAGGAGGGATAGGTTGAAAATGGAATGAGGGATGCTTCCATATAAATTGCACTCTCCGGAGTAAAATTCTGTCAAGCTTTTCAAAAGACCCAATGTATCTGGAATGCTCCCACCAAATGGGTTCCCAGAAACAGAGAATAATTCCATTGAAGTGATATTCCCCAAGAAAGGTGGGATTCCACCAGTTAACTTATTGTCGTCAAGTGCAAGTCGAGCAAGTTTCGAGATTAAACTCGTCTCCTTGGGTATGCTTCCGACTAGCTTATTTTGAGCGAGCCAAAGCACTTCGAGGTTATAACAACCTGAAAAGTTTGTTGGAATGACTCCACTAAATTTGTTTTCATGAAGATAAAGAAGACGTAGCCTAGATAGACGACCAACTTCATGAGGAATGTTTCCTTGAAAGCTGTTGTTCCACAGACCAAGCTTATGGAGGAAGCTGAGGTTTCCTACATGAGGAGACAGCGATCCTTCTAAGCCTTTCGAAAACAGTCGTAAAGCAGTCACTCGTTTGTGCCGCTTTCCACATGTGATACCACTCCAATCACAGAAATGAAAGGAATGGTTCCACGAGGCTAGTACTTTGAATGGATCATGGATGATCTTTGACTTGAATGACAACAACGCGTGATAATCAGTCTCATTTCCGCCATTGGAAGCCGAGACGTTGGAGGAAGCAAGACATGTTATCACGAGACCGTAAAAGAGGAAAGAAATAAGAGAGGAAGACGATGAGCAAATCATTGCTTGTGGCGAATTCATTTTTGGAACTTTACTGAAAATAATGAGAACGAGTATTGGCTATTTATCCTAAATCATAAGAATATGTATTGGCTTTTTTTTAGTTGGGTTGAGAAAGGTAATAGAGAGCTGGGAGTGGGAAAGCTTGACTTATATTGCATTATAACTTTATCATGCCAACCAAGCTTTACTTAAAAGCACGACTTTAAGTGATAATGGTCAAAGATGTAAGCAAATTGACAACTTCCATTTTTCTGTACCTACGACTTTTAGGATGCAACTTGTGAACATTCAATCATGCATTTAAGGCTGAAAGACACCAGTGTGTTTGGGATAGGCAACTGTATGTAATTGTAGATCTAAAATGATCATTAATTTGGATTGTTATGAGTATAAAAAATGCGACAAGCTGATTAGTTATTTGGTGAAAAGCTTATTAGTTATCTGGCGAAAAGCTTATTAGTTATTTGATAGTGAAATATGCTCATCCTAATCCCCTTATGATTTTGTGAGAGAGATACATGTTCTGGGAATATGGATTTAGGGGATGTTTGAGTAAGTTTATATAAAGAACATATAGGTCGGGTAAAGCTTATGCCAAGGATCATATTAGTTATTTGCAATGTTTTGATACCCGGTTCGACCTGGCCGGTTCAACTGGTCGGACCGTTCCGGCTAAGAAAACAGGTCAAAACTAACCGGTTCTTTAAATAGTTGAAACCCATCTTGGTCTCTTGGACCATCGGTTTTGTTAAAACCTGGGTCAACCCGGGTGAAAATTACGCACCGGGTCTTGTTGTTATCTGTTTTTAAAGCTGAAAACATAAGGATATGTATTACTTTATTACCTTTCTTTCTTACGTAACTTCAGGGACGGACCCACATGGGAGCCGAGTGTGACACGGGTCACAGCCAATTTGAGGTTACGAAGTGTTATTTTTTCTGGAAAGTGTTACTTTGAGGGAATTATAGAAGAGGGAAGCTTTAATGCATCTTCCAATAAAAGGCAATAAAGGTTTGACAGCACAACAAAACTGAATAGCAGTTTGGAAAGCAAAGCTCAGAGATGACAAGTGGCTTTATGGTTTAACACCGTTCGGGTTGACGATATAGCACTTATATTGGTTATTTTATCTATGGCATGACTACATGGTTATAACAATATATCACTTAAAAGTGGTCGCGGTCAATGAATATCACACGAGTTTTTTGTTGTTTACGGCGTTTCTCCGAGAATAATGTCTCCTCGGGAAAAATAGCATAGCGTATTCCTCTTTTTCTTGTAGTGGTGGTTGAGACCGGTATCTATTACAAGTATGGAACTCAAATAGATTATGATATTTTTTGTAATTTTAGTGTTTAACATTCGCGAGAGGCAAATTGTGAAGAGAATTCCTCCACAAATTCGTTACGGGCTTGAACAAATTTGATTGATAATAACTATTTTCTATGTATACTTAGCTAGAGAAGACTTTTAGGAAGGCTTGGGATTATGAAGACTACATTTAGATTTCATTGTAACCCAAGTAGCACGAATATAAAGTGTAAAATGAAGTAAAAGCTAAACGCGTCTCTTATACCAAACAATACGAACAAATGGATACTTAGAGACGGAAACAACAGCGACGCGGTGAGGCTGCGTGACGGCGATGATTCCAGAATCGGTGTAACCGTTTCGGAGAAGGATTTGAGAGAGCTGAATGCTTTTACCGGATCCAGTTTCGCCGATGACAACAACGACTGGATTCGAATTGAAGGATTGGTAAATTTTGATTTTGAGCTATCCATTTTGGTGGATAATAACAGATTTTATCTATAATCATACGGAGTATCACAAACGACTTTAGAGAAGAGTTGGGTAGGGAAAATTGCACTTATATTGCATTATAGTATATACAGGACCAGCAACACCTATTGATTTCTGTGTATAATCATATCATAAAAGACTTTGAAGAAAACTTGTGAGTGGGAAGACTAGACTTATATTGCATTATAGCTTTTATCATGCCATCCAATAAGCACGAGTGGTCCATGTTTCATTCTTGGGATAATGGTCCAAGATGTAAACAATGGTAGAACCGTAGAAACATATATAAGGTTGAACTTTTACATTTAAAAAAGTTTGCTAAAAAAGAGTTTTTGACAGCTTCATTAGATTCAAAATAACAATGAAACTGAGATTTCAACATTAATAAGATTATGCTAATGGGGGTTTAAACAACACGTAAAAAGTTGGACTTACTAAAAGTATTAAACGTTTCATGTGGACACTTTCGTTTCATGGGTGAAGATGAGAAGGTCTTGTTGCTCGTTAGATATTTGAAGATGGGAGTGGAAAGATTAGACTTTTATTACATTAATCATGCATGCCAATATGCCATCCAAATGGGAGTGGGAGTGGGAAGATTAGACTTATTACTTATTGTCTATAATGTTAGACTTTTGGGAAAGACTTGGGATAGGGAAGAATAGCAGAATCTATAATGTTAGAGATAATGGTCCCTTATCAGCTTGAGCAAGACTAAAGTTTGATTGATATCACAGAAGACTTTTAAGAACGCTTGGGATTGGGAAGACTTATAATCATCCACACATTCCTACCCGGATTGGCCAAAACAATTTGACTAAGACTTTTAAGAACACTTGGAATACGGAAGACTACACTTATATTCCATATATCGTAGTTGTAAGTGTAATTATAAAATGTACAATGACGTAAACGCTAAACACATCTTTTATTAGCTAGCATGTACTAAATAGTAGCGCTTAAACAAAATTCAAAAGCTAATCCGTTGTAATAATTACACGTTTTGAAAATTACAGTAGTTAATTTGTCATAATGATTTGTTTAGAAAAATCATGCTTGTAGAAAATAAGTTAAACCAAACACCTTCTTAGTTAATATGGTAGCCTTTGTTTTTGGCAATTTGGTCTACAAAAAGGCGTGTTACTAATTCTTACTGTTTGAATTGTATGTTATTAAGAGGATCACTTGTATCTCGTGTTAGTTGGCCTGATCCACCTTGTCTACAGCGATGGTACACACGGCATCCAGTTGCTCCGCCATTGTTTCTTGCTCTATGTGATACATGTAAAGGGTTAAAGCTTATAGAATATGCAGTTTAATTTTGGCACCAGTGCCTGTTAATTTAGAGAATCTATGTTGTAATTTATCTATGAACGAAACGCAACTTAAGATGGTTTACCTGGTTATTTAGGATTTGTGAATAGAGACCGCAAAATAATAAGAGAATGAGAATAATTTTGTTGTTGCAACTCATGAACTGATATGATTATTCAATACTTATAAGACCCCCTTAAGATGCTTTGCTAAACACCCATTACGCTTACCTTAGGTTTAAGGATGCATAAACTATGTACACATGCGTCAAAATTTATTATGCTGTAAAGTAAACGTAATATGTTTAGATGTGATGAGACAGCTCTTCAAGAATCATTCTACAAGCCTCTGTCGGTGACTTGTGGCGAAAGCATTTTAAACGTCTGTTGATCAAAATTCAGCAGCTAGCACTAGAGATGTTTTCGCCAAAACTGTTTATTCAATATTATTTGATTGGGAAATTTATACTGATTTATCAATGTAATATTGTTAGCATATGTCAAAGGTGGAAATTTATACCGATTTATCAGTGGTCAATTTTGGTTGTGTTTTATCTCAAACGGGTCAAATAAAGATTAGCAAAGAACAAAACAAGTCAAATGCAATGAATGTCTCCCAACATCTTTATTAGTGCATACAAGATCCTAGTTCAACTATAGAGAGAGATGATTCGCTCTATATTTTCTACTTTCGAATGGAAAGCCAAACTAATATAACGAAACCGCGGGTTGATAACTTAGCCCAACTAAAATATACCCCTATACAGAATAACGGATGTTCTGCAAGGACAGATACATACCCTTCGATCTATATCAGTCTATGACTTGTTGACGATTATCAAGAGCTGAGCGTTGACCAGTCAAGTCTGGGGTTTGCTTAGGGGCATAGCAAGGAATTTTAATTGATGGGTGTCATCAGCGGACGCAGGGAATTTCAATGTGGGGGGCAAAAAAAAAATTATGATGGGAAGGCGAAAAAACGAGAATCGGAATAAAAAGTTGAGTATTATAACTTAAAAATTAACGATTTTTAGGCTTTACAATGTTAAATGTTCGAATTTAATGTGTGAGTGGGGGGCAATTTGAAATTCGAGTGGGGGGCATTTTAAAAAAACGCTCAAGATTTAAAAAAAATTACACTAAAAACTCGATTTTTTGGTCGAGCTATGGGAGGCGCCGCCACCCCGAACATACGATGTATGTCCGCCCCTGGGTGTCAGCGTAACCATGCAAAAAATCGTATATAGTGATAGGTATGGCTTCAGAAATTTACCTATAGTGTTGTCTTTTATTGCACCCACTAGTCACCCTACTACCCCCACTTTGCTAGACTCGCCTGCAACCCACTTAAGGTTGAAATACACCTTCTGATACAGTGTGTTTGGGATAGGCAACTTTATTGTATTGTATATCTGAAATGATCATTAATTTGGATAGTTATGGCTGTAAAAGATGTGAAAAGCATAATGAAAGTCTTTTGGTAAGCTTATGTCAAAGTGCTTATTAGTTATTTGAGGGAAATGAAGGGTCATTCGATAGTGAATAACTTGGTATAAATTAGGTATACATTGCCTTATTCTGCCTCAAGATCATTAAGAACCAGATATCTTTCGGGGTTATACGTTGTATACTTATCTGAATTTTCATGGGAATATGGAATTTATGGGGTGTTTGGGTAATCTTATGCCAGAGATCTTATTAAGTTCCGCTCCATATTTGTAACAGGCTCATGTATCTTTTAACAGGCTCATGTATCATATCTTCGCACTCCAAAAGTTCTCTATGATGGCATCTATAGACGAAGATGTGGAAAAATCCTCACTCGCTAATCAAAATGACGAGCGGTGCACAAAAAAAAGCTGAGAGTACCGTGATTCAAGTGGAAGCAAAACGCTTGAATCAGGTAAGAGTTAGTTACTTCGAGTCATCGTTTTTCAATGTAGCAGTAAGTCAAATAACTTATGTGTTTGTGAACAGGATCAAGCTTTTGTATCTGATTTTTTACTCGAGGTTGCAGTGTGTTACTCTTTATTCAAACTTATAAGAGATGTGAAGATTGTGGTGTGGTTTCTATAGGATGGGGGCTAGCTAGTGAGTTGTGAAAGATGAAGCTTTTCCATCTTTTGATAAACTCTTTACGTCTCTTACACTAAATGAAGTTGGTATTATGCCTTGAAATTGGTGATGATCCACAAACCAGAAAAGCATATAACTATGATTGACCCATAATGTTTTTGTGCACATTACAGAAAAGCATATAACTATGATAGAGCCATAATGTTTTGTGCACATTACAGAAAAGCATAGAACTATGATAGAGCCATAATGTCTTTTTTTCAAAGACTCTATCACCTTCTTCCGCAGCAGATGTTTACCTTGAAGCGTTGGGTGGTAAAGTGCCAACGAAAATCATTTGTTAGTGTTAACAGGTTCCAAAAACAGTGACTACAGCAACTAACACTAGTACAGATGACTATTTTGACCCAGTTAACTTTTTTTCCTTTATTTTACAAAGCTGCAACAAGCCCTTTGGATATGCTTTTCTGGCTACATTGACCCGTATAAAATGGTTCAGTTCAGGTTAAGTTAAAAATATATAAATTCCTATAAAAAAATACTCGGGTTTTTGGGAATTACACACTTCCAAATAACTATTACAGATGGCTATTTCGACCCATTTTACTAATGAGTGGTAAATAAAAAGTAAGTTGGAGAAAAAGAACGGTGCCCGGTACATAGAACCTCCCAAATCAAATACTTTTAATGATATCAGATATGTTTTCCCTTTAGTTTACAGAGCTGCAACAAGTTACAAGCCCCTTGGAGTTGTTTTTCTGGCTACATCGACCCGTATAAAAAGGTTCAGTTCAGGTTATGTTAAAAAGATACGAGCTACTAAAAAAAAGAATACTCGGGCCTTTAGGCGTTACACATTTCCACATAACCCTGAAACAATTCATCTCACACAGAAAACATTGATAAATGAAAAGTTCAAAAAGCCCACCACTTTTTCTGAGTTTTCATAATATTTAGATTGTCTCAAATTTGCATTATGTGGTTTCTTATCTCAAACAAACAATCATGAAAATTGTAAAATTTTAAAAAAACGAATCATACACTACTCGACACCATTATTACTTCCAATCAGAAGAGGAGAAAGAACACAAATGACATCAATATGATTAGGACAATATTGTGGCAAGTAAAGCTTCAGTAGAATTCAACACCACATATTGTTTTGAGGAAAATTAAACTACACAGAATCATAAACGAGTTTGACACATATGGTAAGTCACTAAACGTACTCTTACGTCTCTTACACTTATAAAACAAGAAAATTAAACCACACGTACAAACATAATTGACAAGGTAACGTTTATTTATCTACCACATGCACTGATCCTTGTTGCAGTTACTCCCAACTTCACAATGCTTCACTGAAAGAGATAAAAATACAAGAATAAAACCATTTTAGTGATGATTTATTGACCAACTCATGTAAAATCACATTCTAAAAAAAGGAGAACAGAGTACCTTATATATTTTGAAGCACATCGAGAATACGTTGCAACTCATTGTTAACGATTTCTATTTTCATCCGTTGTGGTGGGGAATCCACTGAGCATGATACTCCGATCTTAATAGTTGCAGCCAAACATTCTTCCACTTTCTTCGCACTTGCTTCCGAACTTTGCATCACAATTAAATTATCATCAACAACATCTAGTACATGATCTGGTAATGCCATGGAAGCAAATTTGTGAAGGCTAAGAGCTTCATTAAACATGTCGTCTGTTGGCCTTTTCCCACTCATCACCTCTAGTAACAATATTCCAAAACTGTACACGTCCCCACTACTTGTCATCTCGCTCCCGATACCATACTCTACAGATTAAAACTATGAGTTGAATTACAAAACTGTAATCTGCAAAAACAAATATAAGTATGTTACCTGGAGGTGCATAACCAATTGTCCCTTTAACCCCGGTTGAGCTGTTTTGGCTTAAGTTTGTACCAAGTACTCGAGCTAAACCAAAGTCTCCAACATGAGCCACCAAATCATCATCAAGTAGAACATTGCTAGGTTTCAAGTCACCATGAACAATTATTGTTTTGCAGCGATTATGAAGATAATCAAGTGCGGTTGAAACGTCTCTTAAAATAGTTATTCTTTGGAGAAGGTTGAGTTTCAATGTATTTGTACTTGAATGAAGCCAGTCATGTACACTTCCATTGGGCATAAACTCATAAACCAAAGCTTTAAAATCATTTCCTTGGAAATCAACACTTGAACATGAAGTGATTATCTTCAACAGGTTCCGATGTCGAATATTACGCCAAGCTTCACATTCCGCGAGAAAACTTTTGTGCGCTCCTCGATTTTGAAGATGTAGAACCTTTATGGCAACGAATCTAGCATCACTAGAATTGAGGATTCCTTTATAAACAGAGCTGAATCCACCCACCCCAATTAAATTCTCTGTACAAAAGCCATTAGTAGCCTTGAGAAGTTCATTGTATGAAACTTTCAAGAACTGTTCATTCCCTGAAGATTGAGATGGTCCACTATTGCGCTTCTTCTTACAAAAAAGATACGTACAACATATAACAACGAGCAATGTTGGTGCTATCACAATGAACAATATGAAGAAATGAAACCTTTTCTTATTCCTACCCTTTTCCTTGCATTTGGGTAACTCAAGTGTAACCAAGCCACCACAGAGCCTTTTGTTCCCCAAAACCGAAAATGCACTTGCATTGGCAAACACTCCTACAACCGGCACTTCACCCTCAAAGTCATTAAAAGATAGGTTCAAAATTTTTATGGAACCCCATTTGTCTAAGAATTGGGGAATCTTGCCTGATAAATTATTTTGAGATACGTCTAGTACCTCCAATCCTCTTAAGGAACTTAATAAAGATGGTATTATGCCTTGAAATAGGTTGCCACTTAGGTTTAACATTGTAAGGCTAATGCACTCACCAAGGCTACCAGTAATCGTACCTGAGAGCTTATTACTAGATATATCGAGATAGCTCAACATCTTGAGGTCTTTAATTTCTGATGGAACTAAACCGGACAGCCTGTTTTGAGAAAGATCTAAGGCAATAGTTAGCGATGGAAGTTGAAGAATTTCTTTGGGTATTTTTCCACTAAGTCTATTGTGTGCAAGGGTTAAAACAGTAAGTTCTTTACACTTCCCAAGGCTTGATGGAATATGGCCTTCTAATTTGTTGGTATATAAACCAAGTCCATTCAACAATGATAAGTTCCCAATGGCTTCAGGGATAGGCCCTGAAAAGTTATTTCTAACAAGACTAAGAACTTGTAGCTTTTGAAGTTTACCAATGGTAGCAGGGATGTTTCCATTTAATCGGTTACCTCGTACATCTAAAGAGGTCAATCCAACTAGACTACCTATACTTGAAGGGAGGTTTCCAAATAATTGATTTTCACCTAAATCGAGAAAGCTTAGTTGATCAGAAAGATTACCTATTGATATCGGAAGCACTCCTACAAGGTTGCAATTATAAAGCTGCAAAACTACTAATTTGGTGCAGTTTCCCATAGAATCAATGAACCTCATTTCATCAGTTTCTCTATATTGATGAAAGTTGATATTATCTAAGTAAATTTTATAAATATTTTGTAGGTTTGAAAAGTCAATTGTCAACTTCCCAGTGAAATTGTTGTCACCAATTTCCAGAACTCCTAATTGAGAGCAATTAGAAATAGAAGGTGGAAGAACTCCGGTTAGTTTGTTATCCCGTAACTGAACATACTCAAGATTTGGGAGCATCTTACCAAATTCTGAAGGAAGACTACCACTCAGCTGATTACTAGCTAATGAAAATTTAACTAGGAGTGAGAGGTTGAATATGGAAGGAGGGATGCTTCCGTATAAGTTGCAGCCACCAGAGCCAAATACCATCAAGCTTTTCCATAGACCCAATGTATCTGGAATGCTTCCACCAAGCGGGTTCTCTGCAGCAGAGAAAAATGCCATTGATGTGATATTCCCCAAGAAAGGTGGGATTCCACCTGTTAAATTGTTGCGGGCAATTCCAAGACGAGCCAGTTTTGAGAGTAAACACATCTCCTTGGGTATGCTTCCAGATAGATTATTTTGAGCTAGTGAAAGCACTTCGAGGTTAGAACAACCAGACAAATTTGTTGGGATGACCCCACTGAATTTGTTTTCATCAAGATAAAGAATACGTAGCCTTGAAATACGACCAAGTTCATGAGGAATGGTTCCTTGAAAACTGTTGTTCCTCAGATAAAGCTCACGGAGAAAGCTGAGGTTTCCTACATGAGGAGACAACGAGCCTTCTAACCCTTGTGATTCTAGTATTAAAGCAGTCACTCGTTTGTGCCGCTTTCCACATGAAATACCACTCCAGTAACAGAAATGAGAGGAATGGTTCCATGAGGTTAGAACTTTGTATGGATCGTTGATCTTTGACTTAATTGACATCAACGCGAGATAATCAGTCTCATTACCGCCGCCATAGGAAGCAGAAAGGGTGGCGGAAATAAGACATGTTATCATGAGACCATAAAAGAGATAAGAAATAAGAGAAGAAGATGATGAGAAAATTATTTCTTGTGGTGATTTCATTTTCTGATATTAACTTAAAATTCTAAGAACAAGTATTGGCTATTTATCTTTAGTTTTGCACTAGCGTTGGTGACATGCAACTAGTGGAGTGAATGGCTTCCACAAATTCCTTATCATCTTGACCAAGAGATTTCATGATGAGAATTCTTGCTAGCCAAAAATAAAACTTTAGTATAACAAATATATAACTATGATTATCATAAATTCTTTTATTCTTAGTTTTAATGTTTGACGTACGCGACGCGTAATTGTGAAGAGAATGTCATCCACAAACTAAAATTTGATTGATATCACCGAAGACATTTAACATTAATTATGCTACTTAAACCAAGTAGCACAACTAGCATCACCTGTACATGGTCCATCATCCACAAATTCCTTCTCAGCTTGACCAAGACAGTTTGGTTGAGAATACAGTAACTAGCATCACATGTAGTCATAAATGTGTCGATTCAGGTTATGTTGTGTGTAACTGGTACTACATAAAGAGACACGTCAGTCGGACAGAAACTCCCTCGAAAAACAAAGGCCTCATTAATCATTTAACTTAAAGATTTAGATTATTACTAAACATATTTGGTACATATTACCTCTTACCCAACCCACTAGACCCGTTCATTTTGTCCATTTATACACAACAACCATGTCGATTTCAGCAACTTTAACAGAAGCAATGCCTGGTCTGACATGTTACAAATCATATATTGTTATTTAAATTTTCCATAGCAAAAATGTACCATGTGAAGATTTTAAGCGTTAAATTGAACAGTTATGAGGTTTTTAAAAACTCGCAATTAATCTTCCATGATGAGACATTTGGTAACTAAATAGAATACAACTTTAACATTGATACATAGAAGGCAAAACCATTTTGACTCCATGGCCCTCAACTGATTAAACAAACGGTAGGCACCTAGTAGTGGTTTAAGGCTGTACCATCTAATAGCGTAAATAATCACAAATTACTGATTTTAGCAAATCTTCTTTCTATTAGGCCCGACCCAACATACAAAAGGACACGACCCATGGGCCTAGATAATCTTACCCGCTGTTTACATTTGGCAGTTATTTGACAGTTACAAACGGTTATACACGAACCAACACAACGTTTACTTTTCTTGAAACGTTGTGACTATTAGTCGACACACCGTTTCGACAAGTATATATAGAATAGGATTTCTATCATGTAAAGATGATGATTGATTATACATTTGTTATTATATACGATTAATACAAAGTTAGTTTCGGTATATTGATTTGATTCGATCCGTGCTTGTTTCTCCAACATTTGGCATCAGAGCTTTGTTTAATCAAAATCAAAGCCTTTTCATCATATACCAGGTTTTCTGTCAAAGGTTTTGACCCAGTTCTTTTTCTTTCCCAGATTACGCAAAAACACCAAAACACAATTCATCCGAATCAAGATTAACCCGTCCGTGTTTTGATAGAGGGTTCCTACTCTCGTTACCAGGATATTAATATCGGCAACGAAAGGGTTTTTACCCCAAAAAATCATTTTTGCAAGATTTTTCTTCCGTTTCAAATTTTGAAAAAAAAGGGGAAGAACAAATCAACACAAGAGAAAAGAAACCCAGATATAGGTTTAGAACAAACCCAGAATCGAAACCCAATAAAAAAAAGTCAACGACAGAAAATAAAGATCATCAAAAGGGAACAAACACACCTGTTTGTAGATTCCACAGAATCATCCCTAAGCCTGAAAATCACCACGTGATTTTCCTCATATCCAAAAGCCCCAAATCACTTGAGGCAATAAATCCCCAGATCACATCGAAACCAACGAAGGATTCGCATAGGAGGATTAAGGTTGCTACGAAATAGAAATCGTAGAACAGAAGATTGGATATAGGCAGCATCGATTGGTGACCAGAACCACCATAAAAACCTTCGATATCATCGAGGAAGAAGAAAGGAACGGCCACAAAACAAACCGTTGTGTGTTATCCAAACACAAACGAAAGTAAAAAAAAAGGGGGGCCAGTTATAAGGAAGCAAGGACCGAGGGTAAAAAGGCAAGCCCACTAATACGACTTTTGGGCTTATATTGTCTACGGGCCAAAAAAAAGCCCAGTCAGGTTTATCTAACTTTTTACCCATTTTCCATTTGTCAAGTTTTAAATCTTTTGTATCTAGTAAATTTTTTTTACAAAAATTATTTTTAGATAAAAGGTTTAGGTATTATTATTTTTATAAAAACAAAATCATTTTTATAACTATAAGTTTTAAAAATATATATATTTTTGTTTGTTATAAAATTTTAATACGACATATAATAACCTAGCGAATACGCTGCTTATTATATAGAATAATTTTTAAGGAGTAATTAACCTTAGGTTATTCTGTTAGTTTTAGAAAATCTCTAGGAATAGTTATTTACGTATAATAATATTCCGCGTTTTTGATATAGCCTATAAGGCATATTATTTTGAGTACTCACCGAAAAGAAATTTTTAGACACAATAAGTGTTGAAAATTTTATTTAGAGATTTTATTTTAATATCCCTCGCGATATGACAAATGATGGCGGAGATTCTTCCAAGAAGGAAGCCAGTACCAACGGTACACCAAATTTCCAATGTCCTATGCTAAAACCGTTGAATTACTCACTATGGGCAATTCGAATGCAAATCATTCTCGAAGCCAACGGCTTGTGGGAAATGATAGAACCGTTGGCTACAACCCAACCCGACAACAGGAAAGATAAGACTGCAATCGCATTTCTGTATCAATCCTTACCCGAAGATCAATTGCTTCAAATAACAAAGCACAAAACTGCGAAGACAATTTGGGATGCTTTGAAAGCCAAACATATGGGCGAAGACAGAGTTCAACAAGCGAGATTACAAACACTCAAATCTGATTTTGAGTTATTACAAATGAAGGAAGACGAAGCTATAGACACCTTTACCAGCAAATTGACAACCTTGTCAAACAAAGCCGCTAGTTTAGGACACACATTTGAGGATTCAACACTAGTTCGAAAATTACTCAATGTTGTACCTAAAAAATTCCTTCAAATCGTCGCATCCATCGAACAATACTCTGACTTAGACAAAATGACCCTAGAAGAAGCAATAGGTAGGCTCAAAACCTACGAAGAAAGAATTCGGCAGAAGAAGGATAAACAAGTGGACAGTCAAGACAAACTGATGTTCACACGACATGATAATCGTAGAAAGAATTTTAGAGGACGTGGGCGTGGAAGATCAAATTTTTCACGTGACAACAACCACGAGAAACCTCGAGACGAAAAGAAGAATGGAGAAACCTCAAGCAAAAACTTCAACAACTACAACAACTTCAAAAAACGAAGTCGTGATCTAAGCAAAATAGAATGCTACAATTGTGGCAAATTAGGACATATGTCAAGAGAATGCCGACAAAAACCAAAGGGTCACGAACAATCCAATTTGGTTGAAGAAGACTTTGAACCAACTCTACTTATGGCAATATTAGATGGACAAGTTCAAAGAAACAAAGTATTAGAAGTTGAAGAACAAAAGGTCTCGCTACACGAAGAAGATGTAGGATATAAAGAGACAAGTAAGGATAGTCTATGGTACTTGGACAATGGTCCAAGTAATCATATGACTGAAGTAAAAGAACATTTCAAGGAATTAGACGAAAAGGTTATTGGAAAAGTAAAATTTGGAGACGGTTCATACATAGAGATCAAAGGAAAAGGTTCAATCATACTGGAATGTGATGACGAAAAGCAAAGGATCATATCACATGTTTATTACATACCAAACCTACAAAGCAACTTATTGAGCCTTGGACAATTTACTGAAATTGGTTGTAAAGTTGTAATGGAAGACGATGAACTACGACTTTATGACATGGATAACAAAGTCTTTATGAAGGTCACAAGACAACAAAACCGACTCTACAAAGCTAGTCTCAAAATAGGCACACCTGTCTGCCTACTAGCAAACCTAAAAGACACTACCTGGCTATGGCATGCAAGATTGGGACATCTCAACTTTGAGTCACTTAAAACCATGACTCAAAAGGATTTAGTCCATGGAATACCTACAGTTAAGCATACAAAGCAAGTATGTGATGTATGTTTAATGGGAAAGCAAAGTAGAATGCCATTTCCTAAGAAGGCGAAATCTAGATCAACCTCACCACTGGATTTAGTATATGGAGACTTATGTGGACCAATCACTCCTCCAACACCTTCTGGAAAGAAGTACATATTCCTATTAGTAGACGATTACTCAAGATACATGTGGGTATATTTCTTAAGTACAAAAGATCAAGCTTTTGATACTTTCAAGGAATATAAGAACAGAATAGAAAAGGAGTTAAGGACGACATTGAAGATGTTTAGAACGGATCGTGGAGGTGAATTCACATCAAATGAATTCACACAATACTGCAAAGAAAATGGCATAGCACGACAACTCACCGCTCCTTACTCACCACAACAAAATAGAGTAGTAGAAAGACGTAATAGGACAATTATGTCTACTACAAGATGTATGATGAAAGCAACAAAGGTACCTCAGAACTTTTGGGCTGAAGTTGTTAGACACGTCATATACATCTTAAACAGTGTTCCTACAAAGGCACTTGAAGACATTACTCCATACGAAGCAATCAAGAAAAGGAAACCAAATCTAGAAAACTTAAAAGTCTTTGGATGCATAGCATATGCAAAAGTACCATCTCAACACCTAACAAAGTTGGATGATAGAAGCTCAAAATTGGTTTACCTAGGAAATGAATTTGGATCAAAAGCCTTCAGATTATTTGATCCAATAACATGAAGAATATGTGTTAGTAGAGACGTAAAGTTTAAAGAAGATGAGATATGGGATTGGAGCGAATATTTAGAAGATTATAACAATGACGACCCAGAATGGACAGAATTTCAATTTGGAAACCGTGATCAACATAATCAAGAAGATCAACCAAATGATGACAACGATTTTCCATTCAACAATGAAAATGGATACGATTCGCCACCACCAGACTCACCTAGTCACTCTATAACACCTAACACACAAACTACAAGGTCATCTCAAGTAAATTCTCAATTCACACCCAATAATTCGTCACAGTCATTTTATCAAAGTGATGTTGAATCTTCTACAACATCAATCACACACCCTAACTTTGATCATACACCAATAAGAGGTTTTAGAACCTTGAATGACTTATACGAACATAGTGAGGAATTACACTTAGCTGAGGATGAACCCAAGAATTACAAAGAAGCATCACACGACCAAAAATGGATAGAGGCAATAAAAGCTGAGTTAGATTCCATCAACAAGAATAACACATGGGAACTCACTACCCTCCCAAAAGGTCACAAAGCAATCGGCTTGAAGTGGGTGTTCAAGACGAAGAAAGATGCAAATGGAAACATAATCAAGCATAAAGCTCGATTAGTAGCAAAAGGATACATACAAGAGCATGGCATAGACTTCGAAGAAGTATTTGCACCAGTTGCAAGGATGGAAACTATCCGTCTATTACTAGCCATCGCTGCCAACAACAAATGGGAAGTACATCACTTGGACGTAAAATCTGCTTTTCTACATGGAGATTTAAAGGAAGAAGTGTATGTAGCTCAACCCGAAGGATTTACAAAGAAAGGAAATGATGGAAAAGTCTACAGACTTACAAAGGCCTTATATGGTTTAAGACAAGCACCACGTGCATGGAATGTCAAGTTAGACAACACCTTGAAGACATTAGATTTAAAGAAATGTGCACTGGAACAAGCTATCTACACAAAGGCATCAAAGGACTCACTATTATTGGTAGGAGTTTATGTAGATGATCTTATCATCACTGGAACGCCAAAGAAAGAGATAGACAGATTTAAAGCTCAAATGGAAGAAAAATTCAAAATGAGCGACTTAGGCTTATTAGCTTACTATCTCGGAATTGAAGTCACACAATCAAATGGTGACATATCAATCAAGCAATCAGCATACGCGAACAAGATATTAAAGGAAGCTGGAATGCTAGAAAGCAACGAAACAGTTATACCTATGGACCCAGGAACAAGATTGACAAAGAAAACCGAAGGGACAATGGTCAACATAACTGAATATCGAAGCTTAATTGGATGTTTAAGATATCTGCTTCACACAAGACCCGACTTAAGTTATTCCGTAGGATTACTTAGTCGTTTCATGCAAGAACCTAAAGAGAAACATATGAAAGCTATAAAGCAAGTACTACGCTATGTAAAAGGAACCAAGGATTATGGAATAATCTACAAGCATAACGACAGCAACAAGATTCATGGATATAGTGACAGCAGCTATGGAGTTAATACACAAGAAGGCAAAGGCACAACAGGAATCATATTCTATTTTGGTGACTCACCAATTAGCTGGAGTACACAAAAGCAAGCAACCGTGGCACTATCATCATGTGAATCCGAGTTCATAGCAGCAACAGCAGCAACAACTCAAGCATTATGGCTCAAAAGACTCTTAAGCAGACTTACACACAAAGAAGAAGAAAAGATTACGATCATGGTAGACAACAAATCAGCAATACAACTAATGAAGAACCCAGTTTTTCATGGAAGGAGCAAGCACATAGACACGAAGTACCACTTCATCAGAGAATGCGTTGAAAGAAACGACATCCAAGTAGAATTTGTAAGTGGAGACTACCAGAAAGCTGACATACTCATGAAGGCACTACCAAAGATCAAGTTTCTAGTCATGAGAGAACTCATCGGATTCAAGAAGCTACACCACAGCGTTTACGATTAGAGGGGAGAATATTAGGCCCGACCCAACATACAAAAGGACACGACCCATGGGCCTAGATAATCTTACCCGCTGTTTACATTTGACAGTTATTTGACAGTTACAAACGGTTATACACGAACCAACACAACGTTTACTTTTCTTGAAACGTTGTGACTATTAGTCGACACACCGTTTCGACAAGTATATATAGAATAGGATTTCTATCATGTAAAGATGATGATTGATTATACATTTGTTATTATACACGATTAATACAAAGTTAGTTTCGGTATATTGATTTGATTCGATCCGTGCTTGTTTCTCCAACACTTTCGACAAAGGAGGACTATAGTCATCGAAAATAGCAGCAGCTTGTATAGGTGTTTCCCGACAATTCACAGACTTATTTTTACGACGGGTCAAGATGAAATTGAAGCCACCGGCTATGGAACATCTCGTTACTTCCACAAGGAAAGTAGTTTCCAACTTATTAATCCTCCCGATTTATTCCCAACTTCCAGCCGACTTACAAGTCAAAATATTCCAAAACCCTGACTAACAGTGCCCGTAAATGCATCCTGACTACAAACATAGCAGAACCATCATTAACAGTAGACGGTAATGAAGATATGGATGCTCTACAGATGTGTTCAGTCAGTCGGGCTGCAAATTAAACTTGGAATGACCATGAACGGTGATGGTCATATCTTTATCCTTATGCTTATTTGCAAAGGAAAAGTAATAATAATCTGATAAAAAACATGTGAAACTGAAACTTAAGAAAAAATGACATGAGTAATACAGATGGGACTGAGAGCATAGATACAAATTTGCACCCAAAATTTCCTATAAAACATATACAACAGGTCCCGAATTATAGGACAAGAAACTATTATATTCTTTGTTTCTCATCTCAAACATGAAAACTGTAGCACTTTATGAAATTTGATCATACAGTATGACTGAGCCAATATTGTAGGAAGTAAAGCTTAAGTCGAATTCGATACACAAACAATTTCTATTGAGAGTATGGAGTACTTTACATTATATATTTTGTATACCATTGAGAGTACGCTGCAACTCGTTCACAACATGCAATTTCTATTTTCATTTGCTGTGGTGGGGAATCCACAGAGCATAATACTCCGATCTTAATAGTTGCAGCCAAGCATTCTTCCACTTTCTTTGCATTCACTTCCGTACTATGTAACACAATTTCATCATTATAAATAACATCTATTACATCATCCGGTAATACCAAGTAAGCAAATTCATGAAGGCTAAGACCATCGTCAAACATGTCGTCTCTCAGCTTTTCCCCCGTCATCACCTCTAGTAATAATATTCCAAAACTGTTGACGTCACCACTACTTGTCATCTCGCTCCCATACCATACTCTTCAAATTAAAATAATCAGTTAGTTTACAAAACTGTAATCTGCAAGTATAAATATAAGCATCATGGAATACAAGAATCATATATTACCTAGAGGGGCATAACCATTGTTCCTTTAAGTTTGTACCAAGTCGTCGAGCTAAACCAAAGTCACCAATATGAGCCACCATATCATCGTCAAGTAGAATGTTGCTAGGCTTCAAATCACCATGAACAATCGTTGTTTGGCAGCGATTGTGAAGATAATCAAGTGCGGTGGCAACATCAATGAGAATATTTTTTCTTTGAAGAAGGTTGAGTTTCCACGTATCTACAATTGAATGAAGCCAATCGTGCACACTTCCATTGGACATAAAATCATAAACGATAGCTTTAAAATCATTGCCTTGAAAATCAACACTTGAACATGAAATTATTATCTTCAACAGATTATGGTGTCGAATATTCCGACATGCCTCACATTCTGCTAGGAAACTTTTGTGAGCACCTCGATTTTGAAGATGTAGAACTTCGACTGCAACAAATCTATTACCTTGCAAATGGAGGATTCCTTTATAAATAGAGCTGAAGCCACCCTCCCCAATGAAACTCTCTATAGAGAAGCCATCGATAGCCTTGAGAAGTTCATTGTATGAAACTTTCAAGAACCGTTCATTCCTTGAAGATTGATATGGTTCATTCTGTTGGGATTTATAAAACTAGTTAACCATTAACTACGAGTACGCAGCGGAATGGATCTAGTATAACATACATGATTAAACACATAATAAAAACAATTTAAAACCAACCTTTAATTAATTGAATAAATCAATTAATACGTCTTGATCTTGATCTTGAACTTTAACGGTTAAATTACCATCTCCATCGTTTGCTCACACGACACGTCAAACGAACATCACTACGATGCTAGTAGTAACTTCACTTCTCAAACAACAAGTGTATAATCTTGCAACTAGAAACCCTAGATCCAAAACCCTAATTGGGATTATGTAAGGATCGGTTTATAGAACGTTACAAGATTGATTACCCAAAATCACATAAACCCTAATTAGGGTTTATGCATGTCGAACCACCAAGGGAAAACTAAAACCTAGATTTAGAGATCTAGGGTTTAGTTATAAAGATTAAGACTTTATAAGAAAACCACCAAAAAGGATTGATCTTACAAAAGTTTAACCTTTATGTGATTTTAGGGTTAATAGGAAAAATCGTATGGTTTTGGTGTGGTGTTTGTTGCGATCGGACGGAACAAGGGACAAGGGAGAGAGACAAAAATTATGAGCTAGGTGTTTGTGTATTTATACACATTCTCCACCTCCTCAAAATCTTTAAGGCCCAACCCAAGAAACCAATTAAGGAAAAGATTACCTTAATCAAATATTCTTGAATATTTACTTACCAAAAACCAATAACCAAAAATCTTCTAGAACCCCCTATATACACAATATTCGGCCGAATGGCCTTAGGGTTTCTAGAAGTCGATTTCCTTCCAAAATTTAAATAACGCACTCGTATTAAATTAATTAAATCCCGTTAATTAATTTAACCACCGTTAATTAAATAATAAGTGAAGTTTTTATTAAACGTTTAATTATAAATAATAAAACGTAAATAAAAGTGTGTTCTCCGTGTTGAGTGTGTGCCCTTGATAGGCTCATGTATTTTTGATGACTAAACGATCGCATATCCCAACAGCTCCCACTTGTGAGAGTTTAGACATACAGCGTCTACAATAAAGTATCTAGCAATACTTTATTATAACCGGAAATGACTGAGGTATAGTTTCAAGAAGAATATCTCAAAAGTATTAATGGTATACGATTATGTGACTTGCTAATAATCATCCCTTTGTTACTATTACCGTTTAAACTATGGATATGGATCCTAACTCATTCCATGAAGTTTAAATTTTAGTTTCTCGTTATAGAAGTTAATTCAGATATACCAAACATAAACAAGTATCATCTTGATTTACACTTTGGGTGCGACCACACAATTATCTGATAATTCTGGAGAGGGCCCAGCGGTACTTCACTGCACTATATCAAGTGGAGGAACAAATTCTTTATTGACTACAAGTGTCTGTGGATGCTGCTTCACAACACTTCCAATTAAAGTCTTTATAACTAGGTCTGGCGAACTAGCGTTGGACATAGAATCAAGAAGTGATATTAACAATGCACAAACTTGTTTGCATCTCAAGTCTAAGGACGATGACTTAATCACCATTTTCAAAATCTTACTCATGACAAGGATCCAAAAGTAACGATTCCAAAGTTCGGGGTGTCTAATATGCATCCCTTATGAATAACACATGAGTTTGGCGGGAACCGTCCATATATTCAACGAATATAACCAACACTCACATTTGTCTTAATGTAGACAATACTCCCATATTGCTAACCGACAATGGACATATTTAGAATAATCAAATATTCAAGGATTTAAACGTACAAACATAGGGCAACAATAATTATATGAATGAATAACAAATACCAAGTATCTTTATTCATCAGAAAATAATAATTGTCTTACCATCCCAATTATCCAAATACTAAAATAGATATGCATGAAACTAATTTAACAAGTTGATGTCAAATGTTTCCAACATTCTCAACTATTCTTTAACAAGAAAGCTAAATAGTTATCTAAGTAAAGTTTCCGAATACTTGTTTCAAATTTCTCAATTGTGAAAGATTTGGAAAACAAGATGAGTGTTTTTTCTTACATGCTCATACTATTGCAAGTTTCATAGTAGGGGATATCGTCAATCCTTGTATAAGGTATTTAACATCAACGATATGCTGACAGTCATCTTTATAGTTTCTTAAAATATAAAGTATTCTTATTCCTTAATGTGTAATGCAACAATGCTCATTATGAGCACATCTAGTTTAGCAGATCTATCATAAAAGATAACATCTCACTTTACTAGATTGATTATCCTCTAGCATCAGTGTACACATACATCACTATGCTTTATAATTCGTAAACATTTGTTTTTAACAACAATCTAAATACTCTCAATTAGATGTTGTTTTTGTCATCTCACTTTGCTCTTGTACAAAAATGACAACAAGTCGTATACACAATATAATATATTCATAATGAATCCTTAGTTAAAAACATAAGATTTCCATTCATGTAATAAATTATGTCAAGTGAAATATATCAATCAAGACTCGCTTTGAATGATGCATTGCATTGTGTTGGACTTAATTACCGCATATGCTTATTTCAATAAACATTTAATTCCAAAGTCATTTGTTTTATTCCATAAATTCTCAAATGAAGTTTCATTCCAATATTAAGGATTATCATCTAGCTTAAATGGAATGATATCTTCACTATGTTATACAAGATATGAATTTAAAAGAAAAACATAGTGCTCCCACTCAATGTCAAGTGTACTCCAAACTATCTAAATTTAACCAAAATCATATTGAATTAAATTACAGATTCAACTTCTAGATGCATGATTTAATCCATACTTGAATTAATCATCTTGTATACTCAATAAAGATTTTATAGACTCATAAACCTTTTGATTACATACCATTCTTGCAAAAGGTAATCATAAAGGAGAACTATAAAGCTTAATTGACATATTCCATATACATAAAAACATATATGACAATCAATTATCTTTATTTAATCAATGCTTGTATAGAAGAATGATTTAATCATAGTCAATTGCTTGAGTATAATTAAAAGCTTCCTATTATTAGCCATGCATTAATTATGTATACCATTTTGTCCTTGTGAGTCTTTCTTCAAAAGAAACTCTATCCAACCTCATAGGTTTATAATTAGAAGAAACACCAATCAGTTTTAGGAGATTGATTTTCCCTTTAAGGACTACATCTTATCATTCATATTTCTAAGACATTTATCAGATTCAAGATATGATAATATTTATTAGCAGTTAGTAGATTACAAAGATCTCCTAACTTATATTCCTCAGCATTGATATTAAAATATCAATCAAGTGATGAGGTATCTTTGCAGATTTATGAATGAGAGTAACATTTTCTTTGGTTTGACATTTCCATGCTTAACCAAAATATGACATCAACAAGTGGATTTTGAAGGTTGTGTATTTTGCTCTTGAATATCTTCAAGATTTGTTATAACTCCCACTTACTTTTGTAAGTAGAGATCATTCTCTAAATACTAAGTATTTAAGCAACAATAAATTGTTCTTGATAGAGAGACTACAAAACACATTTTAAATTCTTAGCTCAAGTTTGTTAATAGTATGCTTCGTAAGATATTAACAAATTAAAGAATTTAATCAAGACATATTGGGATTTCTCCCAAGAACCCTAGTTAGGGTTTCTAGCATGAACCCTAATTCTTGTATCACTCTTTTTAACCAATAACCTTAGGAAAGGTTTGTGTTACTCAAGCTAAGAGGAACACCAACACTACAATCGTCAAGCACGGTAGTGTAGGAAATCGAAAAACCTAAAAGGTTTTAGGATTTGATTGGTTTGAGTGGAACAACCGAAAGTCCCTAATAAATTAGTGGTTTTCAATTTGTTGGTTGTCTTGAATACCTTCTAGGTTTGAACTATATTGAGTGTATCAATGACACACGCAATTTTCTAACCTTGATAGATCCCGGAGGTAGAATAATTAAAGCTATCATAAATTAAACTATATGAATATAGTTTGTTTCAACTCTTTAGACATACCATAAAATTTTGGTATACTATGAGTATTGGAATTGTGAGACTACATCAGAATTCCATAGATAACTTAATACTCTTTGGATTAAATACTTGTTAATTGGGTCATGCCAAATTACAATATCTGTATTTTAAATCCAGGTGCATGGTATAATGTATATTTCTTGAACAATGCGAGAACCATGTGTTTACAAGAAGACATAACAGTTCAAGAATTATATGTTCATGCGTTTACAAGAAAACAGAACATATCAAGTATACCTTATTAAGTCTTTGAATAATTCAAAGATCTAATGTTTATGTGTTAACAAGAAGACATAACTATTTTACTACATACTTTATGTTATAAGTCGGTGAGTAATTCAAGTACTTTATAATTATGTGTTATCAAGGAAAAACATAATTATACTAACTAAAGCAATCATGAACGCAAACTCTTGAGTTCAATAGTAATTTCAAGTTAATTTTATACTTCAAAATTATGATTATTATATCTTAACCATGATTGTATTTACTATAACATGTAGTAAATTACCGAAGTAGGTTTCCACTATATCATGACATTGAATGTAGTAGGACAACAAACATCTTGTATGTTCAAGTCCTAGTAGAATTATTAGCTTTCTTACCTTTTGGGCAAATGAAACTAATAATATGTTGTTTCTTGCACACACTTTGCAATTTCTCTCACTTGTGTAAGGCACAACATCATATCATGTAGACAAGCAATACAACATGTGGTTGATTGTGTAAACAATATGATAATGTCATTGATATTATAAGTAGATTTAGAACCATAACTTTAGACAAAGAATTGTGGATTATTATTCTATAGATAACGTGTCAGAAAGCTTCATCAGAAAGGCAGCGTGTTATCTTATAAAATAAAATGCAATTTCCTTTAAGCAATGGTCGTTGAATATTTGGAAGTGATAAATTATTTCAAAGCAAGTTCGAAATAATATGGATGACTAAGCAAGAAAATAAATCTTGTAGCTCCCACTAAAATTGACAATATTACATGGATATTATTTCAGTAATAAACTGCAACGCTCCCACTGGATTTGTCAACATAAGAGATGTTACATCACCAAACGTGAATAGCAATTTATTGACTTCCTTATCTTTGAAAAATGCCTACAAGTATACATTTACTTAGGTATTTGAACAAATTATATGAAATTCTACTTGTGTAGATGAGGGACTAGCCGTTCATGCTTTCAATTAACTTGACTATTTAGCATGCAATTCCTCCTTATCGTCTACAAAGCCACAAGGGTATTTATCACTTTAAGGAATAATCAAGAGTCCAAGAAAGATACATAGCGAAGTGCTAGTAAATTCTTTACTCGTTACGGTTTAAACTCATACATCGTGACAAGTGCAAGATGTCATTTAATTTGGTAGCTATAGACATAAGGTCCACAAAATATGTTATCTTTCAATGATTTCAGAACCGGATTAGGATAATGAAATATTAAAAGCGAGTTTAAATGCAATCGATAACGATTCGATTATGGTCCTATCTTATTCTTGTCAACAAATGAGAAGAGATAGGAGTAAGTCTCGCTTTTCTTACCAGGAAAAGAGACAATGTTTGTTTTCTATAAGAAAACAACTTTAGTTTACGAATTATGTTGTAATAACACAATTAATCGGAACATTAGAAAGTTCAACTTAGTATTTTCGATAATTAAATTCTTAATAGAAATAACTACCCAGTTAATTACTAATAAGACTAAGATCCTACTTGCACTCCCACTCAATATTAGAGGTCCGACCGTCTAGTATCAAGTAGGGCAAGAGGTAAGCGACGAGTGTTAATTGCATTACAAGTGCAACTCTTAGATATATGAGACGATTCATGAAGTTTATTTGTTGTAGAGTGTCTGGGTGGGAAGTTCTCTCATCTCTTTCGAGTACCATTGAACATCTCAAGCAAACTTGTTCTATACGTAATAAAGTCATGAGTATGTTTCATCTCATCTTATGCCTCGGGTTTCGAATCTGACCAGGAACTCGACTTAAGTCGTACCAATTTAAAAGCTTGCAATAATTGGCAAAGGTCTGACCAGTGACAAAAATCGCCTTGGGTGCATGATTCGCCCTAGGTCTGACCAGATGACGAAAAAAGACTACAAGTGCTACTAAATTGGGTGGCATAGACTTAAAATTCAAATAGGTATCACATAAGTTTTAGAAAACAAATGTCAAAAACGTGTAAAAGATGCATGCAATCATCTTTTAGCACAAGTTAAGGAAAACCTTTTTTTAACTTTGATTTAGGCATGTTTACCACGGGAAAAGATTAAAGAAAGATCAAACCCTATATCCTACTATACATGCGCCCGAGGGCGCAAGTGCTTGGGATAATTATCATATAGATGCTGAAACATGTACATGACATGGGAAAAGATTAAAGATCGTTCAAACCCTAGATAGCTTGACTAGAGCACGTAGTGCAATAGCAAGTCCACCATTAGTAAATCACAAAAAACATGATGTTTTTAAGTATTATAAACCAATTAATTTTGCAAATCACGTCGTTGAGAAGATAGTTTATAAGCCATCATTATGGTATGTAAGCCCAACTCGAGTGACAATATGATTTCGCAAAATAATTAGATTATAATAAAAACAAGTTTCATAGATCTTATGTCCATATTAATCTTTGTTCCAAAAACGATTTTTAACAAATAACACATAGCCGATTCGCAAGGAAAATATGTTGTATTAATATGATATACTTTTAAAGCTAGTTTCGATATAAGTAGAGATCCATTTTTATGATTACTAGAATCTTGAATTATTATGTTTTGCAATTCATAATGGAAAACAAATAAGCACATAAAAACAGACTAGAAGGGGGTAGAAGCAGAAGACAGACTCTATATGAAAGCGATAAATCATATAAGATCCAAGTTTCGAATGAGTCTTCCCCAAATTGAGGACCAAAGACCTTCATCAAGTTTTCGAGCAAGGTACTTGATGACGTGCAAAGTATCACAAAAGTGAGATGCAAAAGTCTTTGACGGATAATAAAACACTCGTAATTATTAACCGGTTCAATTTAACCTACCCAATTTTAACGATTATCTAGATCAAGATTAAAACTTTATGACAAGTATGCATGTAATTGTCATAAAAACATAAATAAAATAGATTTTAAAGCGAAGCAAGCATGTTTTATTCTATGTGTAACCCATGAATGCCATAGGAATTGACTCGTGATGCCACTGTTGGGATTTATAAAACTAGTTAACCATTAACTACGAATACGCAACAGAATGGATCTAGTATAACATACATGATTAAGCACATAATAAAAACAATTTAAAACCAACCTTTAATTAATTGAATAAATCAATTAATACGTCTTGATCTTGATCTTGAACTTTAACGGTTAAATTACTGTCTCCATCGTTTGCTCACACGACACGTCAAACGAACATCACTACGATGCTAGTAGTAACTTCACTTCTCAAACAACAAGTGTATAATCTTGCAACTAGAAACCCTAGATCCAAAACCCTAATTAGGATTACCTAAGGATCGGTTTATAGAACGTTACAAGATTGATTACCCAAGATCACATAAACCCTAATTAGGGTTTATGCATGCCGAACCACCAAGGGAAAAATAAAACCTAGATTTAGAGATCTAGGGTTTAGTTATAAAGATTAAGACTTTATAAGAAAACCACCAAAAAGGATTGATCTTATAAAGGTTTAACCTTTATGTGATTTTAGGGTTAATAGGAAAAAACGTATGGTTTTGGTGTGGTGTTTGTTGCGATCGGACGGAACAAGGGACAAGGGAGAGAGACAAAAATTATGAGCTAGGTGTTTGTATATTTATACACATTCTCCACCTCCTCAAAATCTTTAAGGCCCAACCCAAGAAACCAATTAAGGAAAAGATTACCTTAATCAAATATTCTTGAATATTTACTTAACAAAAACCAAAAACCAAAAATCTTCTAGAACCCCCTATATATACAATATTCGGCCGAATGGCCTTAGGGTTTCTAGAAGTCGATTTCCTTCCAAAATTTAAATAACGCACTCGTATTAAATTATTAAATCCCGTTAATTAATTTAACCACCGTTAATTAAACAGTAAGTGAAGTTTTTATTAAACGTTTAATTATAAATAATAAAACGTAAATAAAAGTGTGTTCTCCGTATTGAGTTTGTACCCCCGATAGGCTCACGTATTTCCGATGACTAAACGATCGCATATCCCAACACATTCTGATAAAATTGAGATGGTCCACCATTGCGCTTCTTCTTACAAAAAAGATACATACGACATAAAACAAAGAGCAATGTTGGTGCTATCACAATGAACAATATGAAGAAAGGAAACTGTTTTTTCTTACTACCCATCTCCTTGCATTGGCAAAGACTCCTACAACTGGTACTTCACCCTCAAAATCATTAAAAGACAGGTTCAAAAACTCTAAGGAATTCCATTTGTCTAAGAATTGGGGAATCTTACCTAATATATTATTTTGAGAAATTTCGAATACCTCTGATCCTCCAAGGGAACTTATTGAAGATGGTATTATGCCTTGAAATATGTTGCCTCTAAGGTATAACTCTGTAAGGCTAATGCAGTCACCAAGGCTACTAGTAATGGTGCCTGATAATTGTTATAAGACAAATCAATATAGCTCAACATTCTTGAGGTCTTTAATCTTTGATGTGATGGAAGTTTAAGAATTTGTTTAGGTATTTTTATACTTAGTCTATTGTCTGTAAGGTTTAAACTAGTAAGTTCTTTACACTCGCTAGTTGGAATATGGCCTTCTAATATGTTGGAATATAAATGAAGTCTATCTAACAATGATAAGTTCCCAATAGCATGGCTATTAGGGATAGGTCTTGAAAATTGATTTCTCGATAGAGTAAGAAGTTGTAGTTTTTGAAGTTTACCAATGGTAGTGCGGTTTTTTCCATTGAATCAATTAGATTGAAGGGAGGCATGAGAATAATTTGTTATCTCCTAAATGTAGAGTATTGAGTAGAAAAAAATTACCTATTGATACGGGAAGCACTCCTATTAAGTTGTAATTAAAAAGAATTAATTTTGTAAGTTGGTGCAGTTTTTCAAAGAATCAATAAACCTTATGTCACGAGCTTCTCCGCATCCATGGAAGTTGTTATTAGCTAATTAAAATTTACTAAGATCTCTTAGCTTTGAAAGCTTGATTTTTAATTTCCCACCGAAATTGTTTTCAGCCATATATAAAGAAACCATAATTTAGAACAATTTGAAATAGATATTGGAAGAACTCCAGTCAGTTCGTTAACCGATAAGTGAAGGAGCTTAAGATTTGGGAGCATCACACCAAATTCTGAAGGAAGACTACTAGTAAGCTGATTTTCAAATAAGGAAAAAGTAACGAGGATCGAGAGGTTAAAATGGAATGAGGGATGCTTCCATATAAGTTGCAATCACCACAGTAAAATTCATTCAAGCTTTTCCAATGACCCAAGGTATCTGGAATGCTCCCTCCCAACGAGTTCCCAGAGGCAACAGACACTTCCATTGATGTAATATTCCCCAAGAAAGGTATTCCACTAGTTAACTTATTGTCTGTAGTCCCATAATGGTCAACTAAGCCGCCCTCATGATCAAATAGTGCAATCTGTTTTGCCCTTTTATATTGATCCAAACTGACACACGCGAGCGGTAGTGGACGAAGCGGAAGCGAGAATGTCTTTGATTGAATTCTGCATATACGTGTGAGTAATATGAGGGTTATTAATGATTTCCCTAGCATAATGTTGTGCTATCCATTTATATGAAACCAATGCACCTAAGTTGTAATTTCTACAACACTTGTAAGCAAAGCCATCCTCATGATCAAATAGTGCAATATGTTTTGCCCTTTTACATTAACCCAAACTGACATATACCATGAATTTTTCTTTGATTGAATTCTGCATATATGTGTGAGTAATATGAGGGTTATTAATGATTTCCCTAGCATGATGCTCTGCTATCCATTTATATGTAACCAATGCACCTAAGTTGTAATTTCTATAACACTTGTAAGCAATGTAGAGGCTTTTAATTTGAAAGGACCTTTCAGTGCTTATCCAACTAGCCCATACCCTAAATGGACACTCCACTCTAAGCCTAAATGGACACTCCACTCCAAACATCACATATTCTTTTCCTTTGGCTTTTTTCAGCCCATTTAGCTTTTGATGTTTCACTCACTTTGCTAGGCCCACACTCTTTTACCTAAATTATTTTTTGAGGTAGTTTCCTCATGATCATATATCTCAATTTCTAGGCTTTCATCTATTGCCACATGGTTTTTACCTCTTTTGACAGCACACTTACCAGCACTAACATCTCTACCACACTTGACTAGTAATCTATGACAATTATTTTACAAATACCATAACTGGTAACCATTTTGGACTCCATAGTTAGGTAGGCAGTTTTTTTATTGTAATGGAGTCTCAGACTTTATACCTAATATTGGTTCGCATTCATCCCATGGTGTATCAAGATCAAAACTAGGGTACTAAAATTCCTTCCTAACCTTGTATTTAGGTTATACTAATGTATCATCGGAATCATAATATTCTAACATTAAATTTCCAAGTTCTCCTTCTTGAGGATACTCATTGTCACCCACGAACCTACCTTTACCAACAAGATTATTCAACAAAGAGTCAATGGTAGTCAACCTAGGAATGACTACATTTTCCTCACCCTCGTTTTGAAAGTCAATGTGTTCAGCCAAATCATCCAAGTTTTCATCCTTACTAACATCATCAAACTCGCTATCACTAGAATATGATGTTAACCTATCCTCATTAACCAACTCAAAGACATCATACCCATGATGTTTAGAATACATAGACAAACGGCTATCATTCTCAAATGGGCATTCTACAAAATCTTCTAATTAGGCATCACTAGTGATGTGTCTCAAACGCATATACATTAGAACATCGGGTACGGTATAGAAGATCCCTAAGGGTACATCTAGGACAAACCTACAAATAATAGTGAAGAAATCATCATACTTCATACCTTCAAAGTCGATATCATCTATTACACGAACTTCTCCATTTGAATTTGCCAATAAGTAACATATCGTGGTGCAAATCCACCACGAACTTCACTATTGGTATTCAAGTAAGCTGCTAAACAGTAAAAGAAGGTCAAATGAAATTATTAAAAAAATTCTAAATATACATAACTATCATACAATTGGGGTTTGAATTAGAAAAAATCAAATTACTTACCAATTATATTTGATCTTACCACAAGCAGAAAATTGTTAGATATGATCAGGGTTTTATGAAATAAATGGTCTATGAATCAAGATTATATAGAGAGAGTAATTAGGGAAAGTTATAAAATAAATGACATGGAAACAATAAAAATGACGTGGATGTGGTAACCGATGAAAATTAATTTCAACGGTAAAGTCAAAATACTTTGGTAAAAAAGCTAACGTGGCAATGGGAATTTTGTATATAGAAAAGACTAACATGTATAATGGTCTCATTTATATAGTAGATGATGTATTTATGGCTTTTATCCTTTTATAGTTGGTTGCATGTTAACGCTCGTGGCATGAAGGGGTGCAATTTGGTATATAACGTTAAAAAGCTGCAATACACTATATCTTTCCTAACACCCATCAATTATTATAATTTCTATTACATATAGTTTAAGTTATGCAATTCTTATTAAAATCATATTCATATATATTATATTTTACAAATAATACTCATAAGAAGTAATCGAACGTGTATGGTGTGTATCTTAATAATTAAAACTTTTTGTTCTCTTCTTTATAAATATTGAAATAATGGATCCAAAGATGCTTAGATTTTAGGAAATCAAACACCAAGTTTATGGTTAAATAAATAAACATAGAGCTTAAATTTTAGGAAATCGAACTATAATGATGCATGATACATGATGACGTTGACAATAAAGGCTTATTTGGTTCGTGAATTGTCAAGGATTACAGGGGAATTAGAATATGATTCCATTTCATATTACTAGACGAGTACCCGCGCATAGCGGCGGAAAATCCTAGTCGGAGATAATTAATGATATGTGATATTCTGGTATGTGTAATGTCCAAAATAGAACTTGAAAAGATCAAGTTGTTCATCGTTGTAGCAGAACAACATAAAAAAAATTAAATGGTATAATTTTGAGTACCAAAGTTGATGATATGAAAATCATTTATAACCCATTGTAAAAATTACATGTTTTGACCCGTAAAGCCACCCAAGTTTCACATAATTGTGTTTATATGTATAGGTGATCGAACCGTTAAGGTTCATTGCTACATTAAATGCTGCATTAAAATGCAGCAAATGACAATCAATTGATCAAAAACCTTTAAAGTATAATATGGAACCTTATAATTCTATGACTTGATGTTGTCATCCCGTATAATGAAAAGTAATATAATCGCCTTATCCTATTCTATGTAATGCTTCTAGTTAAAGAGCTAAAACAGAAACAAATACACATGTTGTCATTAATGTATAAGCTTTGTGTAACCATGTTTTTATATTGCGTTGAGCATTGTGGTTAGTAATCTATTTGCCGATTTATTAAGATGTGTTTGTTTGTTCAGTTTAGCATATCACTAACTAATCTAGCAGTTATTTTTTGTTAATGAAGAAAGGTACATATAAAACATAACAATAAAATCAAATTTATTTTTATGAAAGAATGTATCTCAATATTTGAAAAAGTCAACAAATCCTCCCCATCTTTAATCTTCAAGTATCTGTAAAATTCCATAGTAACCGGGCGGGTATCCTCTAAGTTCCACGATATAAATTAGTACAAAAAAAAAAGACGTTAAACACAATAAGAAAAAAAAATGAGGAATGGCCATGTAATAGTAGTATTATCTTAGTGGGCATCTAAACAATGCAACATGTATATTTTTCATTCATTGAACTTTTCCAATTATGTTTTGATTCATCTAATTTTTACATATATACAATCTTATCGAGCATCTCATATATACAACATGTATAGTAGTCATCTTCAAATATTCATCCATGGCATCATCTCCAAATCTACAAAGATTACCATCAAGGACTACAAACACAACATAAACAAAAATTAGACTCTAAACTTACAAAATCAAACATGAAAAAACATTAAAGGTTCAAGAAGACCATGTCTCTTGGAGAACTCAAATGTGTGCAAGTGTTGTGAGCGTAAGTTTATGCACAAAACCTGAAAGAAATATGATATATATAAATGCATAATTACAACATGAACCTCAATATATAGGGTCACTCAAAATGGATAATTAGAACACAAACCTTAACATCATCGTCAACATTTCTTTCATTGAGAACTATTATTCAATTGAGAAGTCAAGATTCAGTTTTGAGTTTTTGTGCCATACTTTCGTTCTAACTCGTCCATCTTTCTTGCTAAAAGAAAGTGAAACTTGATGAACAAACAACATGGCCATAGAGTGAAAATTTAAATGCATTTAACGACTTTTTAAGCCATTATAATCGACATTAAGAACACATACCTTGCTCGAATCTTTTTGGAATGATTACTATTAACGGATTTCCAGTAGGAAATACTAATTTCTCAACATGCAAGTTAGCTGATACTCCAAGCTTTTATATACACATTTGCATCGCCAGAATAACTTCACCCAACTTTTTAATATTCATAGTTTTTTTCCTGCATAAGTTGACAAAACTTTATTTGACAGTTGACACTAAGTCAAACAGTCAGGAACCATATGATACGAAGTGTGAGCAAAATTTAATATTCAAGATCCATCACGTGTAATAACATTTTGTGAGTCTGCAAGATCAAAACAAAAACAAAAGTTTCATTCAAGAACACATGAATCATAAGATAGTTAAACAATCCTATATTAACCATATCTAAACCCACAATGAAGTCAACTGGAGTTAAAACTTAGGTCGAGTTATAGTAGAGGGTGGATTGGTGATGAAAGAGCTTACAATTGGTGATGATACGGCTCCAAAAAATTATGGCGACTGACTTATAAAAGCGAACGATGATTATGGATCAAAAGGGTGGGTGGGTTAAATACTGGGAGAATGTGATTAGCTTATTGCGAAAGTTTTGGTTTAACATTGATTGGTTTTCAACAATTCTAAATATACTGAGGTTTTCATTTTCCAATTGTGCATATCATGAAGTAGTTGACTTATAGTAAAGATGGTTTTTTATACGGGATAGTATAGTTTGATTTTATTTCCTAATTCGTTTCATAATTCCAGCGTTTCATTGTTTTCAACCATCACATTCTTACATTTTTCAATCATTCCTAAGATAGTTTTAATTTCAACATTTCCTTATTTTATGGGGTTTTCAACATTCAAGGAATTGGGGAATTCTCTTTATAAGTAGTAGAGATATGTTTGGTTGACATACTCAATGATTCAGAATGTAAAATTCATTTTCAATGTGTTTGGTTGACAAATAGAATGGAATGGAAATTCTTCAAAATCTCATATATATGGAATTAACATTTGATTACAAAAGAGGATTATTGTTTACAATTTCGTGTGATTGATATTTGTATTATCATTATTATTTTTGTTGTTATATTATAATCATAACTATTATATTAGATCTATTATTATTATTGCTTAGATTATTTTATATTATTATTATTATACTTTATAATCACTATTTATTTCAGATTGAATAATTTTTATTTTTTATAACCTACTTTTCTATATCTTAATAAATTACAAAATTATTTTTTTATTAAAATAAATAGAATATATTAATTTATGTAAAATAATATATACTCCGTATTATTTATAAAATACAACTACGTGTTATATAAAAACACTATTTATTTGATATATTAGTTTATATAATATATATTATTTAAAAATTTGTTCTTGTTATTTTAAAATAATATTTATTTTTTAATTTTAAACAAAAATATTTATATGATTTGTTTTTCTTATTTAATTTCTTTTAACCAAACACACATTAGTTTTATCAAATTTCACTTCCCTAGTATTCTTTTGTTTGAGTAAAAGGTTTTAAAACCCAATGAATATAATAAATCAAATAAATGTGATTTACATAAGAGAGAGTGGTAATGAACCACTCTAACCCTATTACATCTAGGAAAACATTCCGAGGTTCAAACATGCTCGAACCAGAAAAACAAATAAAAGTATCAAACCCACAAGCATTTGGACATTAATTACTATAGTGAGTGTAGCTAAATGCAAAACTAACAACTTTACATCATATCCGTTAGGATACTCCAAGTAGCCAAAATCTTCATCACATTATATAAAAAAATTAACACCGAGTGTCGTCTTTTACGGGTATGGGTCTCAATACTATTTAAGACAGTGTATGCGGGAGTTTGAAGCGTAGACAGCCATACCCCTACCTAAGGTAGAGAGGTTGTTCAGGTTCTATCAAAGATTGAAAATGACCCTCGGCCTTGCAAGCATTGAGGATAGAACCCTTGACCTCTTTCTCAAGAGCCAAGAGTGATAACCAACTGACTCAACCTGACTAGTCTTCATCACGTTACATGTCTTCTTAAATCCTCATGATTTCAATTCTATTTCTTCACATTTCAATTCTATAAAAAACATTCGGTGAACCAAACCAGCCTTATATCTATTTAAGAAAAGATTATACAGAGATCTACAACTGATTATTTCTTTTTTCATCACTTGAAAGTTGGTTTGACTAATTTAGAGAGTGTTGGAAATACACTTTTACGTAGTTAGGAAGGTTCGGCCACTCCAACAATAGTCTAAACATATAACCCACAAATCCCACATATAGTGTGGGCTATATAAATCCCCTCCTAGCATGTTAGGAGGGGTGGTTGGTGGTTGGTTATTCTTTTCTAATCTAATCTTTCTTGTTTTCTTCCCCTCTCTCTACTTTCTCTCTCTAGTTCTTCATCTATCTCTCTCTCTCTCTCTCTTTGTTAATCATTCCATCTATAGTATAATCCAAGGATTATGATAAACTGTCAATTGGTATAAAGAGCCATAGAATGATTGTTTTGTTTTTGTTTATTTATAGTTTAATCTTGATACAAATCTTCTACATGGTTGTGGTAGAGATTTAGTATATTTACTTTGGTTAAAAACACAAAACATTTTGGTGTTTGGACCATTTATTGGCTTAAAATCTCGAATTAGTTGGTTTTATCCAAGAAAAGTGGAAGTTGGGATACTTTTGTACTATTGTGACACTAAAACCATCGCAATGTCATTAGGATTTTGATTTTGCGACACATATTGCGACAGACCTGACATTGCAACAGACCTGCCATTGCGACAAACCTAACATTGAGACAAATTTGTATTATGACTGGTGTTATTGCGACAGATTTGTTATTGCGACAGATTTGTTATTGCGGTAGATTTGTTATTGCGACAGTTTTGTTATTGTGATAGATTTGTTATTGCGACAGATATGTTATTGCGACAAGTGACATTGCGACAGGTTTGTGATATTGCGACAAGTTCTGGGATATTGCGACAGGTTTGTGATATTGCGACAAGTTCTGGGATATTGCGACAGGTTTGTGATATTGCGACAAATTCTGGGATATTGCGACAAGTTCTGGGTTATTGCGACAATATCAATTGTGAGCATTGCGACAGAATTACTTGTGTGCATTGCGATAGAATCTTTGTGTGCATTACGACAGAAGCTTGATTTTAGACATTGCGAAATCTTTGCAAATATTCCAAGATTTTTCAAAAACGTGTTTTTCGTGAGTTTTTGTTTGCCTTAGAATTTTCGGTTTATCGAGAACATGTTTTAGGGTTTTAAACATTTTTTCTCAACATTGATCGATCGACAAGTAATCCTTACTTTCATTTGTCATCGAATTTCAACGGATTGGTTGAATTCGACATCTCAAGAGGGAGAATTGCAGAAGATGCAAGAAAAATCAAGAAAAAGATGTCAAGTCTTATTTAGACAACTTAAATGTCATCTCCACGATTTTACAAAGCTCAAGTATGGACCACCCTTTGTGGCAGTCTTTGGTCAAGATGCTCCTTTCTTCATCGACGATATGATGATAAACTTGGATATTCTTGAGCAAAAACTTGACAAAGAAGACTTTAATCACATTGAATCCGTATCTACACTTCAAATTCTTTTGAAACAATTTTCGACTTTTCCTTCAGTTCGATGTTGCCACGAAAGAAGAAAATTTTGTGCTCTGCACGTCATTCCTTGAAGACATGAATACCGAGATTCAAGACTTCCGTGTTACTTTGTCCAAATACGTGACCTCTCTTACGCATCTGTTTCACGAACGATCACGACTTCAAATTGCTTATGATAATTGGAAGTAAGAAAATCCGATGCAGATGCCAGAGGAAACAAATGGTCTTACGGATGACTCAAAGGAGACCGCTTTGGTTAATGATGATAACAGTGTCATAGATTCACGTCAAAGAATACATGCCGAAGAGCCAATAGTTGAGGTACAATTGAATACTGTATCTAACAATAATCTACAGCATGTTGAGAATTCTGAACCTACCTATGCCAAACATAGGATGGAAAAGGGTGTTACCACTTCTGATTCATCCGATGTGAGTCATAATGGGGGAGAAAGTTATCAAAATGCTAAAAATCATGATAATTGCCTTATGACTGCTTCTTTAACCAATTCTGCTTCTAGGATTGAAGTGCTTGAAAGGATTATAGCACAACAATCAAAAGAGCTTGAGGATGCCAAAATTGAATTTTCGAAGAAAACTGATAAATTTTAAAAGTATTTTGAAAAACTTGAAAATTCAAACGTTGTTCTTGAACAAAAATTAGATCAAAAAATTCTAGATTCTAACGCTAAAAAGGATAATTTTGTGAAACAAATTACTTTGCTAGAATCTAAGTTTCCATCCCAAGACATCTTACAAAAGGAAAACGAGACCTGAAAACAGCGTTGTAATGAGTTAAATAATTCTATGGTAGAGATGAGGTCTAAAACTCTAGAGACAACGACCTTGTTAACTACTGAAAATGCTTATTTAAAGGCTCAGGTTCAAAAAAAAGTTTTTGCTATAGCTGCTCTGAAAAATGAGCTAAGGAAAATTAAGGGCACTAGTGTCGACACTAAGCTTGAAAACCATCAATCTTGGGGAAACCGCCTATAAACCAGTCTGTTCGACAACCGACTGTATTTAGATCCGAGCGACCAAAACCCTCGAGATCACGGTGTGCCTCCCAAGTTGATAGGGTTCATCTTTCTAGACCAGTCACTCCACTATCTAGGCCTAATGTGATCAAACCATCCTATGCAAAACCTACAAACAAGACTGCTACTAGTGATTCTAGGTATACTTCTAAGAATATGCCACAACATAGGTCGAATAGCATGCCTAATAATCACTATGTAGATGCATCTAAGAAAATGCTACAAGCAAGAACTAGGAATCCTTCGGATTTCAAACACGGTGTTTGTTCCGTATGCATGAAAAGTGTCTTCATGACAAATCATGCGGCTTGTGTAACTCAAGTCTTGAAGGAGCTGAACTCTAGTGCTAAAACAGGGATTCCTAAAGGAAATAGGTTTTCTACCGCTAAGTCTTCCGTTGTGCATAAGAATACCATGTCGCCTAGATCTAATCTTAGGTGGCAACCCACGGGTAGGATTCTCAAATCAAGTAATCTTCAATGGGTTCTTACAGGAAAGATGTTTCCCTCTAGCACTACCAAGGTTGACTGTGAACCCCCGCATGGTTCTAAAATAGATATCGCTAACTCATATCAACGCATACAAACTCCTAATGAGATGCAGGTACCAAAGTCAACGTTCAACAAGAACACAACGGTCCAATCGTTGTATACCGTTCCACTAAGGATACTCTCGGAGTTTGGTTGCTGAAGAAGCTGATATCTAAGAAACAAGTGTCTTAGGGGACTCGCAGTTAAGCTTACAACAATGGTTCATTGTTAAATGACATACAATGACCCGGACCTCAAAGAAAGGGAAGTTTATCTCGTCAACGATAACATACCCTCAAAATGAGAATTTAAATTTTCTCGGACACGAGCTAACATAAAAACTATGCAAAGATTTTATGCTCGTGTAAATGGCGTATAATTAAATTTCATATTATGCCCCAGACATCAAAGAAAGGAAAGTTTATCGCCGATGATAAATTTATCCTCACAACGAGAAATTATTTTTTCTTGGGCATGAGCTTATATTAAAGACATTCGAAGTTTTTAAGCTCATGCACAATGACTTAAAGTTAAATATCAGACTGTAACTCGGACTTCAATTTTAGGAAATTTTATCTTTAATGATAACTGATGTGTCGTGGATGTGTATATGTGAATTAATTAAGATTACGTTATAGGGTAAATTAGAAAATTACCTTTAGGAAAAAGTAATAGTCCAATAATACCAATGACGAATTCAATTAAACACGTGAGTGAGTCGAGTTCGTTGTACACGAAGATCTTATGAATTTGAGACGTTTAGCTTTGATTTGGACAATCGATTTGAATTGGTTTGTGGATTTTAAACTACAATTAAAAACTACGAATTTTAAGCTATTAAAAATTTTCCTAAAAGTGCATGAATCGTAATCCCGCCTATTTAAAATTCTACAAGCACTTAATTATTTAAAATACTAATTAAAAATTAAACTAATTAATATTCTATGAAAATAATGCTAATTAAAACTATTTTAAAATTATTCTATTTAATAATCTATTAAAAATAAATCTATTTAAAAATTAAAACCTTTACTCTATTTTAAAAATAATCTAATTAAAACTAATTAAGCTAATTACTTTACTTTATTGAAAATTACTTCGAAAACAAGTCTAGTTAAAAACTATTTTAAATCCACTATTATAAAAATCTAATTATTATACTAATTAATCTTTTTAAAATAAAAACATTTTTTTTATTTCTTTTATTATTTTTTATTTTTTTTTATTTATTCTATAAACTACTTTTTATGAAAAAGATTTACTTTAAATAAAAGTTAAAAGGTAAAATAAAAAAAAACGTGACAAATGAAATTAGGCTAAAACAAAATCTGCTGAGTTATTAATACTATATAAATGAAATAAGAGACATTAAAATCAAAAGGGCGCTTAGCCCAGTTGGTTATCACGTATGGTTAATGAAGGAGGTGTCACGAGTTCGAGCCCCTCTAATGACGTAATTTTTGGAAATTAAATACTTTTTGACAGCAATGGATCAAAAGTCACAGGAGTGACTTGGTGAAGCTTATTTTGATAAGCTGTTAGGACACAGCTGATGGACTTATCAGATTAATTGAATCTGATAAGCTGGAAGTTTAATCAATAATTCAGTAAGCAATAAGAACAATTACTCAAAATCAGTCAACCAGTTACAAGTGCAGTACCAAAATAAGCTTATGAGAACATTAACTAATATTAAATCAGCTCAAATATTTTATCACAAATTCATCTTATCTAATCATATAGATTTACCAGCCCAAAATGAATCAAAACAAAATTAACTAAACCAGCAACGATCAATTAAAAATCAACGAATTACCCAGTTAATAAAACAGTACAAGTTTCAGCAAACCTGCTAATATCAGCAATGAAAATCAAGCAGTAGACTAAATCATTTCCTAATAACTCTCATATAAAACAAATCTAAAATTAATATTAGATTAAACTGCATACCAAATTTAACATTTGCATAATTACAAACAACTCAGACAGATTCAATCTTACAATTTTAAACATGTAGCATCCTTTTTGAACTTTAAATTTCAGAAGGACTAATAATCTTAAACAAAACATATTCAAACTATTACATAGGTCAAAAAACCAGTAAAACCTAGAAAATCTAACAGCCTATTAAACACGAGATAACATTACAAAAACTTATCAGATCAATTAACCAGTAATACTAAACCCACATCAATATGCTACTTCATACAAAAATTAATCAGTAACTTTATTTTAAACAGATAAAACTAACTAACATCATTCAGCATACAAATTTAACATAAATATAACAAACGGAAATTAAAAACGAGACGTACCCTTTGTAGATAACCTTTGAGTCGAAGCACAGCGCTGAGCTGGCTTATGAACCGAAAACTGGACCACCTTTAACCTCCTTATGGACCATCAACAATTAAATGAACCATCAAATTTGAACCATCCGAACCATATGAAACTAACAAATGCATCCGAACCAACAGAATCCTATTTTCAACTTATCCAGTGGGGACAAGCTTATTCCTAATCTCACAAATACTTAATCAAAGCTATAGATTTAAGCTCAACCAAGTATTTTTTAACAGTTATAATTATAAAATAAAATCAAGTTGCAATATCAGTAAATAAAACGAGAGATTTAAAAGCTTAAAACTGAACTTTCATTAAAACAGGAATCAAATTACATTATTTAAAAATATTACAATCCTAATCTATTTTAAACATTATAACATTACAAAAAGAAAAAGGGATAGGTTTACACAAGAAATTTGGGGGTATTTATAGCCCCCCCCCCCCCCCCCCAAGGGCATCCTTCTGCGAATATCCGGATATCCGAGGGGATATTCCTTTTGATTTTTGACCTTTGGATCTTCATTCCTTATTCTCTTTCCTTTCTGTTTATCATCCAAGGGTGGAGGATTGATCTTGTGCACACAGATCGCCAGGCTCGCACATCTTGTGCTAGTTGTGCTTTTTCTTTGGATTTTGATTGGTGGAAAAAGCTAGATGAGGTGTATCTTCCAATAATCCGCTGCCACGTAACCACTAGCCTCCATCTTCTACATCCGGAAAGAAAGGGAATTAATTTCCCCACACGTGGGATTAAAACCCCCACATCAAATTTATTTTTACCCAATTAGGGTTTTGGTGAATAGTAGATTTTTAGCAGGTTTTAGGGTTAAAAAGTTTGAGGGAGAAGGTGATAAAAAAAATCACCTAGTTTGTATCGAAAAAATATAAAAGTGAGGGTGAGGGAATGAGTGGGATATAAACGTTTATTAAAGTGACGTGTGGGTGGTTTTAATTTATGAGTGGGTGAGAGAGTGTATTTAAACCGAGCAAACCCTAGAAACCCATTCTTTTCTTCATTCGTTTACATTTCATTTCATTTTGGGCTTGAGGCCCAATAACCTTTTTAATCCGATTATTTTTTTTCACTTTTGGGCCTAATAAGGGCTTTGTCCAAAAACACTAACATTGTATCCAAGTTTGGGCTTTTCAGGCCCAAAAATCTCTTGTGGGTCCCACTTGGCCCATAAACTTGCATTTTTATTAAATCCATTCATGTCGAGCTCGGTTTTGGCTTCTCCAATCTTTTTCTTCATTCTCATGTCGGTTTTCATCGGTTTTCGTGAACTTGGTACCTACACACATAAAAACAAGAAAAATGCATATCCAAGGCATTTTTGATACAAATCATGCATAATTTCATTGTTTTTAGCTACCAATGATATGAGTAAAATCACTCATATCAAACTCTCCAATGCTAAGCAATTGCCGAGTCCTCACACAATGATAAAATAAAACTATGTCTACACACCATTATTCAACATTTGACAATTTATTTTGCAAAGACATAATGTAACTTTAAGGATCATAAAAACTCAAATAGATTCATCGTCCTCGACTTTTCACTTTTCCATGCCAAGTGCAAAAACAAGATCATTGTTATTATAAGTTGGTAGACAAACACGAATTCATGTGGGCCAATTATTCACTTAGACTCCCTTATTCCTAGGTGTTTCTCTTATATTTTATTGTTGTCTTGAATGATCACGAGGATGCATTGTTGACTTATTTCGATAATTTATTAGGCCGAAAATAAAGTGAACGATTTAATCAATAGTTAGCTAAAGGACAAAATCTTTTAAAACTGCTTCTCGGGGTCTCATAAAGTTCATATCTTGGCATAACTTGCTTCGCGATTTGAGACCTTTCTCGGATCGATATTTGGCAGTGACTTAATACTTCCAATCTTGAGAGACGCTCACGAAATAATGGTCTTCTCTTCATAATATTTCTTCACTTGAATTTTTGAGAGATTCATACTTGGACCACGACTTCTTCATTTTTCTCCAATCTTTACTTGGGATTTTGATTTACAACGATTTGCCTCCTTTTTGGACTTGGCTTCATTTATCCTCATACCTTATTTTGGTCTTTTTGGATTGACTTCTCCATGACTTTTTGGGAGTATTTTGCTTTTCGTCGTGTGTCTCGATCCTTCATATTGATTTTTGATAAATGAGTCTTCACATCACTTGAGATCTTTAGAAATAAAACATAGCCCTCATGTCTTGTTAGGACTTTTTTGGACTCGCCAATCTTCGCATCCCGCTTCAATAAGTTATGCCTTGGCTATGAACTCTAATCCATACCTAGCAACTTCTAAACGATCTTGGGCTAGAAGTTAAGTAACTTTTCAAATTGTTCAACATTATTTATTGCAATTAAATTTATTAACAAGTGATGGGAGAATAGGCTCATAATTAACTCACATAAATTCCCGAAAGAATACCACACTTATAATTGGCTCTATCATCTCTTGTTCTCCATATTGTAAAATTCCAAGAATGAAATCAATGGATACTTAGCCTATCAAATCAAAGTTTTGGGTTTTCAAGTCATCTATAGGATCTTGCAACTTCTTATACTTTTGCAAGTTTTAGAATTTGCGTTTTAAAGTTCCCTTGATAAACGACTTTCTAGGATCAATTATAGGAGCTTGCGAAAAGTTCTTGTTCTTAACTCGAATGAATTAAGACTTTCGCGTTTTAAAACTCCCTATATAATAGCCTAGCAAAACTTAATTCAAATACGTTAAGGAAAAGCTAAGGTTAAAAACCGAGTCGAGTCAAAAACTATTCTTATTAAAAGCCTACATTCGTGTCAAAAACACTTATTTTATTTATTAAAACTTAAAAAATAACACAAAAAATTTAAAATTTTATTGAAAAATGAGAAAACTATACGTTTAGACACGACAAAAGCAATTGCAAGCGATTATATCGATTGACTCCCCCATGCTAAAACCAAACATTGTCCTCAATGTTTCTTAGCTCAAGAGTAACATCCCCTTGCTAAAATACGAAGAGTCTAATGCAAACTCCTAGCATGGAAAGAGCACGCAAATCTATAAGCCGTTTATTAATTATGCCTCAAGAAAAACGTTAGTCGATAAAAATCAAGGGTAAAGAAAGTGTGCCCCTTTTTGGCATTCAAAGAATGGAAGATCAAGTGGACCGGCAAAAACCGAACACGAGAGTCTTCAAAGATTAGGGTCATACCTAAGATCACAACAAAACAAAACACGAACACGAGCTTGAAAGATCAAGCCTTATTACTTGTTAGAAAATAGAAAGAAGATAGAATATACTCGTTTTTGTTCACCGAGTCATGAGCTCGACTCGATCCCCGCATTCATTGGTCCTTAGGGAAAGTGGTGAAAACCGGCATAATAGGATAAAATCCATCATGAAGCGCGATGTCGGGGTCAAAGATTTCATCCTCGTTGTCGGATGACAAACGAAAAGATAAAACTTCAACATAAATCTCTAAAAAGAGATGGTAGTCACAAACAATAGTATGGATGAAGCATGCTCCACGAGGTAAACTCGCACCAAGATGATTAAAAAGTCTTTCAATTATTGCATCGGTGAAAGGCCGAGATTTCCCTAAATCAACTATTCCGGGATCGAATACCTCGTCCTCGGTGGAGAAAGGAATAGACAACAAGGTGTCGTCCCCCCATGCTAATCCTAAGTCATATGAAGCACATAGTAATGGTGGAACAAAAGTCTCATCCATAGTGGAATCAACTTGCATGACTTTGTTGACCTTTTCACTCTTAGGAATGTGGATAAAGGGGTCATGGTACTCAAAACGAGTCGCATGAAAAACCCGCACATTAAGATCAAAGCGAGTGGGAAGGATAATAGGAGCAAAAGTAATTTCTCCCTCCGGGTCAACATTGTCATCATCATAAATCGGGTGATCAAACCAAGTATCTTTATCACCGTCATTAGACTCTTCCTCAAATTCTGAAGGAATGTCCATGGAAAGTAACTTATCAAACTCCCTAATGAAAAGATCATCATCACAAAGGTTGTGAGATGTAGGAGGTATGATGTTCTCAAAATCCTCTTGAAACAATGGATTATTGTTCAATGAAACTTCAAAGAGAGGATTTGAGCAAGTCACTAAAGTATCATCATTCTCATTAGAAGGCAATTCATCGGCGAATTCCTCGAGAATGGTAGGTAAAACACAAGAATCACGCTCGATCTCGAGATCGAAAACGTCTTCACTTCCCCGTGGAAGTGGATCAACAAGTTCATCGGCAAACTTATCGAATGCATAATCACTAACCTCACTCGGTGTGAAGTTAAGAATCAAAGGCTCTTCAATGGAAGATTGTGCCTTAAGAACATCAACATGATCCTTAGAAGAGAGTGAAAACGAGTCCATTTTCAAAGATTGTTCAATTAAAGCAATGTCACTCTCGGGATCAAAATTCTCATTAATAAACTCACTAGCATCAAATGGCTCACTCAAGTAATCATCAATTTGTTTTTCAATCTTAGAACTTTCATCCTCGTGTGGATTGAGTGGAGATGAGGAAACATTACAACATGATTCAACAAAATTAGGTTTATCAATTTCAACACTTTCCAATTTCTTAGAAACCAATCTTGTAATTTTTTCCGGTTTGAAAATCATATGTTTATCCCCATATCTTATTTTAATCTCCTTTTCCCTCATATCAACTAAAACACCGGCCGTACACAAAAATGGTCGTCCTAAAATTATAGGCACACGATGATTTGGCTCATAATCAATGATAGCAAAATCGGCTAGGTAAATGAACTCCCCCACTTTAACAATGACATTTTCCGATATACCAACCGGATGGGTGGTAGTACCATTAGCAAGCTCAATGATCATTCGAGTAGGCCTAAGAGGTTCATAGTCAATATTCTTCCAAATGACTAAAGGCATTACGTTAATACTAGCTCCTAGATCGGCTAGAGCTTTGTATTCCCCAAGCTCATCAACAACACAAGGTATCAAAAATTGACCCGGATCTTCATATTTCTTAGGAATGAAATCAAAGAAATCCGAAGTACTAATCACATTCAAAGTAGCCTTGGTGACTTTAAGAAAACTTTGCTTAGGTGGAACATAAATTTTCTCGATCACTCTTGCCACATTATCATCATCATAAATGGTTATGGCCTTAAGCTCTCCCCTCGGGTTAGGAATGGTATCACTAGGTAAGCAACCCGAAGAAGATGACGGTTTAGACATGAATCCCTCAAACATCGAAAGCAATTTATTTTGACTTTGTTCCAAACTTTGGTGCATACGATTTTAACTTTGCTCTAGCCTTTGTTGATTAAGCTCAATCTTGTTATTTTACCCTTTAATCGTATTTTGAAAATCAAGTCTCAAAGTATTAATTTGCCCTTGGATGTTATTTTGAAAAGCTTTCATATTTGTCTCATTCGATTTAATGTAGCTTGACAAATCATTTTGATTATTCCCTTGAAAACCTTGACTGTTTTGATTAGCATTAAATCCATTTCCTTGATTAAAATTCCCTTGGTTACCACGGTTAAAATTATTCCCATTATTCCCATTGTTATACCTATTTTGAACCGGTGGAAAACCCGGTGGAGCAACATGACTTGGACGAGGAACTTGACCATTGGAGCCATAAGTTCCCGTCGCGGCAAAAGCATTAGCTTGATCAAAACCCGTGTTTAAACAAGCATAATTAGGATGTGCTCCACCACATGATACACAAAAACTCTCAACCATATTAATGGATCCATGAGGATTCTTCCTAATCTCATTCAAAATCGTGTCAATCTTAGAATCCAATCTAGCAATCTCGGTGTTCACCTTAGAAACACTCGGTGTGGTTCGTGAGTATTGTGCTCTAGACTTATTCTCAATTATACACCACGCATCTCTCGGTGTTTTTCTTAAAAGATTACCACCCGCGGCGGCATTTAAAGAATCTTGTTCAATCATATTAAGCCCATTATAGAAAGTATTTATTTGATGCAATTCCGAGAAACTGTGGTGTGGACATTGTCTTAACAAATCTTTAAATCTTTCCCAAGCAACCCCAAACGATTCATGCACTTTTTGTTCAAATCTAGTGATCTCATTTTTAAAGTGTGTTGTCTTGGAAGGTGGAAAGAAATAATTCATAAACTTTGACACTAAATCATCCCAAGTTAAAATCGAACCCGGTGGTTCTTTTTCATACCAAAGCTTAGCATTACCCTCGAGCGAGTACGGAAAAAGCAAGAGCTTAATCGCGTCATTCGGCACATCTCTAAACTTGAGAGTCGAGGTAATTCGAAGAAAATTCCGAATGTGAGAGTGCGGGTTATCGGTCTCATTGCCACGAAATTGGTCGGCACGAATGAGCGATAGAAGACCCGTCTTAATCTCAAAATGATCCGCCAAAATAGCCGGCACAACGATTGCTTCCCCATACCCTTCGGTGGGTGCACGGAGCAATTCCTCCATTGTTCGGTTATCGGCCATCTCTACAACAATAAGTGGAATCTCGGGTTCCACTATTCGTTGTTGACGATTTCTATTTCTACGAGGAATATTTTCAAGCCTATTAAAATCTATCACAAGACGAGAAGAACGTAATTGCATACACTACAAAGACGAGAATTTAGAGGATTGAAGAAAAGAAATTAGAAAAGAAAGAAGATTATTTTTGGTATTTTATTTGGTATTGCTCAATCAAAAATGATCGATAAAAAACAAGGAATAAGGATAACTACAATGGAAGTAAATTACCCTCGGTCGACTTTGAAACGATAGGTGAAAACCTAAACGTCTCGAGGTTCAATAAGTAAACAACAAAAAATAAGATTTATTACTACTTGAGTCGGCAAACCAATAATAAGTTGTCCCTCTCAATATACGCACAAGCAAGCGGGGAAACAAGGTGGCACTAAGCACTTAAAAACCTTTTTCCTCAGACGGCCTTTTATAGCACGTCGCCTTATACCCACCTTATAGTTTGTATAAATCGAGTTCAAACTTCTTATTAGAATTTATCTATTTTGCCTTTATTTTTGTTTTGGGTTCGAATACAATAGCTAGGTGATGAAATCCCAACTAAGGCTTATTTGAAAAGTATTTAAAATTGTTGTTCTACGTAATATAATATATTTATTCACAAAAAACGAGAAAAACGATACATACTACTTAATAGAAAAATAACAAAACTTTCCGAGGACGGAAAGGGTCTTCAAATCCACGATCAACAAATCTTCACAAAAGTGAATCGTACACAAGATCCCCGGCAGCGGCGCCAAAATTTTTGATGTGTCGTGGATGTGTATATGTGAATTAATTAAGATTACGTTATAGGGTAAATTAGAAAATTACCTTTAGGAAAAAGTAATAGTCCAATAATACCAATGACGAATTCAATTAAACACGTGAGTGAGTCGAGTTCGTTGTACACGAAGATCTTATGAATTTGAGACGTTTAGCTTTGATTTGGACAATCGATTTGAATTGGTTTGTGGATTTTAAACTACAATTAAAAACTACGAATTTTAAGCTATTAAAAATTTTCCTAAAGTGCATGAATCGTAATCTCGCCTATTTAAAATTCTACAAGCACTTAATTATTTAAAATACTAATTAAAAATTAAACTAATTAATATTCTATGAAAATAATGCTAATTAAAACTATTTTAAAATTATTCTATTTAATAATCTATTAAAAATAAATCTATTTAAAAATTAAAACCTTTACTCTATTTTAAAAATAATCTAATTAAAACTAATTAAGCTAATTACTTTACTTTATTGAAATTACTTCGAAAACAAGTCTAGTTAAAAACTATTTTAAATCCACTATTATAAAAATCTAATTATTATACTAATTAATCTTTTTAAAATAAAAACATTTTTTTATTTCTTTTATTATTTATTATTTTTTTATTTATTTATTTTATAAACTACTTTTTATGAAAAAGATTTACTTTAAATAAAAGTTAAAAGGTAAAATAAAAAAAACGTGACAAATGAAATTAGGCTAAAACAAAATCTGCTGAGTTATTAATACTATATAAATGAAATAAGAGACATTAAAATCAAAAGGGCGCTTAGCCCAGTTGGTTATCACGTATGGTTAATGAAGGAGGTGTCACGAGTTCGAGCCCCTCTAATGACGTAATTTTTGGAAATTAAATACTTTTTGACAGCAATGGATCAAAAGTCACAGGAGTGACTTGGTGAAGCTTATTTTGATAAGCTGTTAGGACACAGCTGATGGACTTATCAGATTAATTGAATCTGATAAGCTGGAAGTTTAATCAATAATTCAGTAAGCAATAAGAACAATTACTCAAAATCAGTCAACCAGTTACAAGTGCAGTACCAAAATAAGCTTATGAGAACATTAACTAATATTAAATCAGCTTAAATATTTTATCACAAATTCATCTTATCTAATCATATAGATTTACCAGCCCAAAATGAATCAAAACAAAATTAACTAAACCAGCAACGATCAATTAAAAATCAACGAATTACCCAGTTAATAAAACAGTAGAAGTTTCAGCAAACCTGCTAATATCAGCAACGAAAATCAAGCAGTAGACTAAATCATTTCCTAATAACTCTCATATCAAACAAATCTAAAATTAATATTAGATTAAACTGCATACCAAATTTAACATTTGCATAATTACAAACAACTCAGACAGATTCAATCTTACAGTTTTAAACATGTAGCATCCTTTTTGAACTTTAAATTTCAGAAGGACTAATAATCTTAAACAAAACAGATTCAAACTATTACATAGGTCAATAAACCAGTAAAACCTAGAAAATCTAACAGCCTATTAAACACGAGATAACATTACAAAAACTTATCAGATCAATTAACCAGTAATACTAAAACCACATCAATATGCTACTTCATACAAAAATTAATCAGTAACTTTATTTTAAACAGATAAAACTAACTAACATCATTCAGCATACAAATTTAACATAAATATAACAAACGGAAATTAAAAACGAGACGTACCCTTTGTAGATAACCTTTGAGTCGAAGCACAGCGCTGAGCTGGCTTATGAACCGAAAACTGGACCACCTTTAACCTCCTTATGGACCATCAACAATTAAACGAACCATCAAATTTGAACCATCCGAACCATATGAAACTAACAAATGCATCCGAACCAACAGAATCCTATTTTCAACTTATCCAGTGGGGACAAGCTTATTCCCAATCTCACAAATACTTAATCAAAGCTATAGATTTAAGCTTAACCAAGTATTTTTTAACAGTTATAATTATAAAATAAAATCAAGTTGCAATATCAGTAAATAAAACGAGAGATTTAAAAGCTTAAAACTGAACTTTCATTAAAACAGGAATCAAATTACATTATTTAAAAATATTACAATCCTAATCTATTTTAAACATTATAACATTACAAAAAGAAAAAGGGATAGGTTTACACAAGAAATTTGGGGGTATTTATAGCCCCCCCCCCCCCAAGGGCATCCTTCTACGAATATCCGGATATCCGAGGGGATATTCCTTTTGATTTTTGACCTTTGGATCTTCATTCCTTATTCTCTTTCCTTTCTGTTTATCATCCAAGGGTGGAGGATTGATCTTGTGCACACAGATCGCCAGGCTGGCACATCTTGTGCTAGTTGTGCTTTTTCTTTGGATTTTGATTGGTGTAAAAAGCTAGATGAGGTGTATCTTCCAATAATCCGTTGCCACGTAACCACTAGCCTCCATCTTCTACATCCGGAAAGAAGGGGAATTAATTTCCCCACACGTGATAAACACGTGAGATTAAAACCCCCATATCAATTTTATTTTTACCCAATTAGGGTTTTGGTGAATAGTAGATTTTTAGCAGGTTTTGGGGTCAAAAAGTTTGAGGGAGAAGGTGATAAAAAAAATCACCTAGTTTGTATCGAAAAAATATAAAAGTGAGGGTGAGGGAATGAGTGGGATATAAACGTTTATTAAAGTGACGTGTGGGTGGTTTTAATTTATGAGTGGGTGAGAGAGTGTATTTAAACCGAGCAAACCCTAGAAACCCATTCTTTTCTTCATTCGTTTACATTTCATTTCATTTTGGGCTTGAGGCCCAATAACCTTTTTAATCCGATTTTTTTTTTCACTTTTGGGCCTAATAAGGGCTTTGTCTAAAAACACTAACATTGTATCCAAGTTTGGGCTTTTCAGGCCCAAAAAGCTCTTGTGGGTCCCACTTGGCCCATAAACTTGCATTTTTATTAAATCCATTCATGTCGAGCTCGGTTTTGGCTTCTCCAATCTTTTTCTTCATTCTCATGTCGGTTTTCATCGGTTTTCGTGAACTTGGTACCTACACACATAAAAACAAGAAAAATGCATATCCAAGGCATTTTTGATACAAATCATGCATAATTTCATTGTTTTTAGCTACCAATGATATGAGTAAAATCACTCATATCAATAACTTATCCTCGTAAAAGGAAATTAATTTTTCTCGGTCATGAGCTTGTATTAAAATATTCCAAGTTTTAAGCTCAGAAAGGTAAGTTTAACTTTTAAATAAGAGAACTTTTCCTCATAACGGGAAATTCATCTTTCTCGGTCATGAGCTTTACGTTAAAACATTCAAAAGTTTTTCAAGCTCATGAAAACAACTTCTAAGTAAATGTCAGCTTAGAACTCGTTATTTGGTTAAAAGGAAAGTTTATCGTCGATGATAACTTATCCTTAACAACGGGAAGTTTACAACTTCTCGGACTTGAGCTCGTGTCGTAAGATATTCAAAATCTTAAGCTCAAGTAATTGGTTTTCAAAAAGGGCATATCTTCTGAAATCGATAATATTTATGATCCTAGAAATGTCGTTCAATAATGACACGGGGTTGTAAATAAAGTTCGAGCAGAAGTTTAAATGATTTAAAACATGCTCAAAATGGCTTGCTATTATTTCAGATAGTAACCCGTCTTTCATATTCAAGTCAAGCATTTCATTGGAAAGCTTTGAGTCAACAATGGGAATTAATTTGCTCGGGCATGGTTTATTTCTAACCATGTAAGGGATTGTGTTTACGTAATAACACAATCTAACACGAATCTATGTACGTGTCAGTGCATTTATTTGTTAAAACGAGAGAAATCTTGTTATTATGATGTTATCATCTCCACAATCCGCAACAATTTACAATTGATATCTACATACTCGACGATGCGACTACTCAAACGGCGACTACAACTCTTTCGATAGAACAGGGTCAACAATTAAGCGGGAGCAATTGTCCAACATTCAGAATCTTTGATGCCAAATGTGCCAAGTTCACAAATTGGTGTCAAGACAACACTATCAATCGTTCACATGGTGTCAAGAGATAACTTCAGACGTGACGAGGCGACCAACATTCGTGAACAAGAACCATGTGATTCTATCATATGATGTTCTCCATCATTCAGGTCCAACCTCATAAATTATTAATCTTGTGAATACATTATCATATATATATGATCTTAGCACGTGATAAATACCTTACACTTGTGTTTAAAAGGTATTTAATTTACGTTTCAAGTACACCCTCATTAATTTGAGGGGGAGCTTGTGTCAATCATGGAGATAATTGGATTTGCATTTTTCTTCCCAAATCTTCTTAAAAAATTCATTAAATCAACTGATATTAAAAACATCGATTGGGTTAATATTTTTAATATGAGGGAGAAAATGTGATTTAATATTGAGATCAATAATGGTTTGACTTAATGTGCTGGCTCATCCCAACATGTGTGAAATAGTTTCGAATATCGTGGCATATGTTAAGGTGGAGCAAAATGGATTTGGATATCAAAATGGATTTCATGGTGACATACACTTACCCAAAACATCTCTATTCACGAAGGTGACGATTTTGGTGATATAAGGATGGTAAGATAGGTTAAAGTCCAATGATTCTTCTAAAACCGGAGGAATCTTCCCACGGACATTCCATGGCTAGAAATAGTAGTCCTTAGGAAAGATGGAGAAAGATTGTGAACGTAGCTGAATGCCGACCAAGTACTTAAGTTAGCACTGGAACAATCACAACAAGGTGCTAGTTATGACGTATTGGTAAGCATTGAAGGGGTTGAAGAATTAAAAAGAATTGTAAAGATAAAAGTTGTAAAGAAAGAAGCCCTCCTTACAACTTAGGCAGAAACCGGGTCAACAAATATGCTATTGATATCATTTAAAGTGATGCTCGATATTGAAGATAGACATCATAGACCCAGTGATGCAATGCAAAACCCATCCCAGCTAACTCAGATATCTCTCAAAAGGTATTTGTTTTAATCACTCGGAGACAACACATTATCTATTGATTTATTCACTCCGAATAAATTGGTATTGAAATGGTGGCACTACTCTCCAGCCTTCGATCACTAAAATCCAAAATGCACGATCGAGGCTAGAGCCATTTGAGATCATCAAAAGTCTCATTAGGACATACTTGCATAGTTCCTTGCTTCTTCACACACTGTGAAAAGTAAGAAAGATCTTAAGAGTCCTACACAATATCTTTATGATCTTGCCTGAACATCTGAGTAATACGAAAGTATTTACAATGAAGATGGAAATCCTTCTTGAGCGAATATCAAAAAGCTCATGGTAGGTGACTAGTGCGATTGTTTATGAATCAAGCTTGTGATAACTGGAAAGCAACAGTGGTTTAATTCTTAACGGAACTTAAACACGTTCCATCCCTCTACGCAATATCTTAGTGATCTTGTCAGAACACTCAGAGTGACACTCTATAGTGTTCACAGTGATGAGTGGAAATCCTTCTAGTGTTAACATCAAACAGCACTTGGTAGGTAACTTGCAAGATTTAATATGAATCAAGCTCGTGACAACTAGAAAACAACGATGGTGCTGTTCTTAATTGAATTTCACTTGTTCCAGGAACATGAATTGACAGATTCAATCATGCGGATAATTTTATCCAAATGATTCACTCTTTATGTTCGTAGTCAGCTTTGAACGGTCGAATAAAGAAAACGGGGTTACCCGCGAAATCTTGTAATGGAGGTTCTTAATTGAAACTACTTGTCACAAGTACGATATTTAATATCGTCCAACGATCTTCACCGACCGGCGGTAAAATGCTACCTAATTAGGTTGAAATGTTCATAGCCATTTCATCTGTGTCTTTGTTTTGTTGATAATTGTCTTATGCAGTGTAACAAGAAGGTGGCATTGCGGTATCCGAGAAGAAGTCATCCACGCATGCTTATACTTTATGCACTTAATACTTCAACAAATTCAAGAAAGCTTAAAAGTCAAGTCTTCCGCTGTATCAAACTCTAAAGCTTTCAAGAATTTATAAAGGTATAAGCATCTGGAACATGAAGTCACGAGGAGGCGAATATCAGAAGTGATAAATGCACAAGGTCAAGGCAAAGAAACATGCTCAAAACTAAAGTCAAAGATCACATCAACATATTCACAAGATAAAGAAAAGACGACTATGAGTTGAAGACAAAGTATACTATGCTAGGTTTATTTTATTATTGTAACTCGGGTAACGCCCTTGTTTTGAGTGACCTCCCTTAGGGGAGATTGTTGGAAATACGTTTTTACGTATTTAGAAAGGTTCGGCCACTCCAAAAATATATATGTAGTATGGGCTCGTAGTCATAGTCTAAACATATAACCTACAAAGCCCACATATAGGGTGGGCTATGTAAACCCCCTCCTAGCATGTTAGGAGGGGTGGTTGGTGGTTGGTTATTCTCTTCTAATCTAATCTTTTTTGTTTTCTCCATCCGCTCTCTACTTTCTCTCTCTAGTTCTTCATCTATCTCTCTCTCTTTGTTAATCATTCCATCTAGAGTATAATCCAAGGACTACGATAAACTGTCCAAGAGAATGAAGGTATTTAACTTTTTTAACATTAAAGTTTAAAGTCCACAGATGATAATAAGCTAAAAGATAGTTTTCTTGACCCTAAAGGCTTTTAGGTCATAGCAATTGTTCGATTAAAACGATATATATTTATTTTGAAACTAAGAGTTTTGAGAAAAGTTACACATGTAAAAGTTTATACACCAATTGATATACATATCTATATTACATAGTTAGTGAAAGTGTGCATAAGGTTGTAGTGTAACTTTATTTATAGAACCCATCTTAGTGACAGAACTTGCAGAACTCTTTTTTTGAAGGCAAACATGTATGTCTGAAAGAGTACATGTATGTTTTTAGAGAATATTTGTATTCACGAAACATATTTGAAGTTCTTTTTGTCAAAATTAAATAAAATTAAAAAAAGATATCCAAAAACATACATGTTTGAGGGCGTGCATGCATGTATGTGCACACATTAAAAACATACATTTTTAAAGCGCGCATGCATGTATGTGCACCGATCCAAAAACATACATGTACGTTTTCAAAAACATACATGTATTCCTTCAGACATACATGTTTGCCTTCAAAAACAAGAGTTCTGCAAGTTCTGTCACTAAGATGGGTTCTGTAAATAAAGTCCTCCTAAGATTGTATTTAAAAACAAATAGTCACTAACTGATTATATTATATAATGCAAAAACAAGTTTACCATACAAGAAATAGGCACAATATGATTATATCATATAATGCATCACTTTAGTTATCTTATTGGGTAAAAGCTATACAATACCATCGTACTTATTTAAATGTACCGACTTTAAACACTTACAATTTAATCGTTAGACATTACCAATGAACTTTCAAATTGAGTGTAGACTTTACCAATATGACCCTGAAATGACCGTATTACCCTTGTCTACTTTAACATTTTATATTACATTAAAAAAACTCTGATCCAAAAATCTTATAAACAAATAAAAAACAGAATTACTTCGAAATCACCAATTGTTGCATTTTTGTCACTTTGAAATCACCAAAACTGTTGTGATTAAGTAGATGAAGTAGATTACATGAAATTTGAATAAGTCGTTCTGTATTACGTAATAACTGGTTCTGGTAACACATACTAACACATATTGTATTGCTTTTTATTTTGTTTTATTCAACATATGCACATGCACTCCTTTTTTTACTATCCATTTGGATACTCTCGTTTACGGCTGCTATAATTTTTTTTAAACAATGGATTGAAATTAGAGAAGTGGGTCAAATCTTGAATTTTCCTTTAAATTATACCTGCCATTAGTGGTTCATGGATATTGTTGTGTTTAGTGGTAAAAAAATTGCCAATCTATATGGAACACTTGTATCCATGTATTGTGGCGGACCAAAACCCAGATGGTGTTCATAATGGCTTCGCTGGACGTGCGGAGGTCTATCAATCCTTGGTTCAAAACCAGAATTTGTTGAAGAGAACACGAGGCTTGAAAGATACATGTCAGCTATGTCATCAACAGTGCCTTGGATATTTGTTCTAGTTTTCGCATACTGTTGTGAGAGTACAGATGGTTTCGGGTGGTCACACAGAGGTTTGACATTTCTGAGGTCGAATTTGGAGTATTTCGAAGAATCCGGACTTAACAAATCCATGTCCGCCACATCAACATTAGTTACTGGTAAATATGTTTCGCTGCCTGATGATGTCATATTTGTGTGTTCACTAGTGAATGGATTGGGTCTACCATCAGGTTCAAATTCTTCAGGGAGATCATCTAAAATGGTGGCAATATCCTGATACTTGGGTATGACACTAAAATCATTATGACAGTCGTGTTTTTCTTCCAATGGGTAAATTGGAAACTTCTTTTTCTCCATTTTGTTTCACGTGACCACGTTCTTTGGCTATTGCTTTGTGTTCGGTAGTCCAGTCAGGTCAACTCCAAAGTGAGAGTGGTGGTGGTTTGATGTTCGAATCTTCTAATGGTTGGTCTCGTAGATTGTAAGATCTAACGAGTCTTTTGCTTTTTTCTATGTTAGTACCATCCTCGCGGAGAAAGAACATATGCTTTATCACGAAGTAATTCTGTTTTTTTAAAGATTTTTGTGTCTGAGTTTTTTATATGTAATATAAAATGTTAAAGAAGACAAGGGTAACACGGTCATTTCAGGGTCATATTGGTAAAGTACACAATCAATTTGAAAGTTCATTGGTAATGTCTAGCGATTAAATTATACGTGTTTAAAGTCTGTACATTTTGATAAGTACGATGGTATTATATAGCTTTTACCCTATCTTATTTGATATTCTATTTAGGCTATGTACACTGGCATTAAGTGTTATTTTTGACTATTTTTATAGAGGGATGAAATTGAGATAGACTCAACGGAAATTAAGTTTTCAAAAAGAGTACATAAACTAAACAAAGGTAAAGATGAGTGGTGTTATGCAAGGGCGAAAAACATTCTAACTAAGCTTCATGAGATAGTAAAAAAAATAATATATCTGAAGTTGAGATAGGTGAAGAAGGAATTGCAACATATGCTAATTTGCCACTTCCTGTTGTTCCTCTTGTGTTCAATGCCCCAAGATCGAGTAAATACGACTGGTGATCCACAAAAAATGTTAATAGGTAAAACTATCTTTCACAAAGAAACCTATTTCTTATGCATCCACTTCAGCCGAAGAAACAATGAAATCAGTAATAAATCTTATTTAAAGATAGAAAATACTACACTTAAAGTTAGCGTTGAGCAGATTTTGAAGTTATAAAAGGTGCAACAAGTTAACATGCCCATCTAACGAGTAATTATATGAGTCATCAGTTAACTTCGTTTTGGTATTCTTTACCAAATATTATGGTTTCTTATTTGTAATCTTTTGTTAATTCCTAACTCTAACTACCAACATTTGATGGGTTATGCTGGAAAGATTAGGACTAGCCAGCTATGTATTGACTCGTATATGGGTTATGCTGGAAAGATTATGGACTAGCCAACTATGTATTGACTCGTATTTGTACTTTGTGCAATTAGCGTACAACTCGTGTTATTCGTTTACGTTTGTAGTAGTTGTGGCGTGCACTATTAATGTAGAAAATGACCGCTCGATATTAGTTTAGCAACAATGTACATTGTTGGTAAAAATCCATTTTAGCAACTAAGAGAAAAAACTAGTTTGGTTACTATTTTTTAGAAATTGCCAACAAATAAGATTGTTGTAATTTTTAATATTACCAACTCAAAATAGTTTGTTGGTATCCCAAAATGTCTCATGTTTATGAAATTTAATAGCAACAAAGTTATTTGTTGGTAATTTATTAACGACTTAAAGAATGTGGTTAGTATTTGTAACATACTAATAAGCTTTTTTCTCATAACCTTTGTTGGTTGGTAAATTCGTTGGTAACACCATTTACCAACCAGATTTTGGTGTTTACCAACGAATATTAGTCGTTGGTAGTGTCATGATTACTAATACGCACTACGTCATTGTGAGCTTGAGAAGAGATGTTAGCTAAGAAATAGGTTTATTTGTTTAAGTCTGTTTACTTTTAAGAATGAGGTTTATTGTTTTCTATATATTATCTATGTATTGTATTTAGTTTCTTAAGTACGAGTAATAACTTTTTAGTATTCCCTATTTAATTTATGCAATTTGTACGAACTTTATCTAACTCTCTCTCTCACCTAGATAGTTAACTCCGCCCACAATCTCATTCATCTCCTACTCCGGCGGTCGGCTTCGGTCGGCTGTCTAGATTTTCTTCCGCTTTTACTTTTTGTCCTTCCTTTGTGAAGGTTTTATCTCCTATCTCCCATAACAAAAACCTCTGGCCTACAGATCTAACGTATCCCATCGCCACCTGCCGTTCATCACTGCCGCCTTAATATCTGATGGCTTGCTGCTTTGGTTAGTTTCTTATCTTCTCGGATCTGTTACCGTTTAGACTTTTCTGCTCAGATCTGTTACGGTTCGCCACTGTCGCCTGCCGTCAGCCACCAACACATCTCCTCACTATCGATGGCTTGCTGCCTTGGGTTTTATATTTAGATTTGTTTGGTTTAGGTTTGACTCTTTTAGGAATGTTAGGTTTCATCTTTCATGTATGTATTATATGTACTTTATGTACTTTTGCTCCAAGCTACACTTTCGTATGGCCATGTATGCTAACAGGTCACTTTGATGATTCCCTCTCATCCTCGTATTGTGTTGTTGTTGCGTGTCATAATCTTTACGATGTATGTCTTGGTTTGAAGCAAAAACTTGTTGCCTCGTGTATTTTGTTTGAGAAGTCGGTTTTGATTTTTCTCTTTATGTTTGATGTAACTTGTTTTGTATAACTTACCTCTATTTATAAAGAGTGATATATGAAATTACTGTTCAAGAAAAAAAAATTATGCACATATGAACGTTTTTTCACCAAATCACTTTGATATAAAGAGACCATATTTTAAACTAAAGCTTTAGGTTTCCCTTTAAGAGGGCTGGGAGTCATGGCTCCAAGTGAGTCGTTTTTTTGGGTGCCACGTCATCGAAACTCACTCACTCACTCACAAGAAAAAATATGCGGAGTCATGGCTTGGAATGATGGGTGCATGTGGGTCCCACAATACCCCTTTCTTCTTCCCCAATACACACACAATACACACACACACACACACACACACACAAAAACACAATTCTTCTTCCACGCCCCGTGGGTTTACCCACGCAGGGCTCCCACGCCGTGGTTTTTAATGCACGTCAGAATCATCACATCAACCACGCCGTGGGTTTGGCACCCCACGGCGTTAAGACTCCCAGCCCTCTAAAATTAAGCTTCCCTTGCCCCTGACATAAAAGTTCGACTAATAAAATCTCATTGGCTTTTCATCCTCGGTTTTTGCATGTTAACGGTTTGTGACATGCAAGTATGAAACTGATGAAATGAATGGCTATTAATTTCATTGAACACGCTAGCTAGTCAAGTCTTTTATTGTTTTTAATTTAAAGTGTAAGTGTCCAAGATATAAAGCAACTTGACACCTTCCTTTTTATATATTTGTAAACATTCAACCATGCAATTTGGTACGTGTATAACATGCAAAGTCATTATCATCTTCACCAAGACATTTCTGCATTGAGAATATTGTACCTAGTCAAAGTTTTTATGGCTATACTTTTAATGTCTAACGTACGTAACAGTGACAGGGGCGTAACTATAGCTTAGGGACTGGGTGGCGGCGCCCTCCATAGCTAAACCAAAACGACGATATTACAGTATAATTTTTCCTCAATTTCGAGTGTTTTATTTAAATGCCTCCCACTCGAAATTGAAATTGCCCCCCATTCACACACTGAAGTCTAACATTTAACACGGTAAAACCTAAAAATGCTTCACTTTTAAGTTAAAATACTCAATTTTTTTATTCAGATTTTAGTTTTTTTCGCCTTACGATCATCAAAATATTTTTTTTGCCCCCCACTATTCAATTTCCTGCGTCCGCCAGTAACACGTAACTTGTGAAGAGAATGTCATCCACAAAATCCTTATCAGCTTGAGCAAGACTAAATTTGATTGATCTCACACAAAACTTTTAAGAAGACTTGGGATAGGGAAGACTCATAGCACTAGTTACATCCACACATTCCTACTCGGCTTGGCCAAGACAATTTGACTAAGACTTTTAAGAACACTTGGAATACGGAAGACTAAAGGCATATTTTAATTTATTAGCTAGCATATGTCGTAGTTGTAACCGTAAAAGCTAAAGGCATATTTTAATTTATTAGCTAGCATATACTAAATAGCTAGCAATCTAGCATGTACGTAAAAGCTGAAGACTACACGTATATCCCATATATGGTTTACCTGATTTTTTAGCATGAGACTAATTTTTGTTGTTGCAACTCATGAACTGATATGATTATTCAGTAATTATAATATGACCCCCTTAAGATGCAAAAACTATGAACACATGTGTCTAAAATTATTCTGCTGTGAAGAGTAGACGTAATGTGTCTGATGGTTCAAGAATCATTCTACATGTGTCTGATTGTGACTTGTGGCAAAGCATTTTAAAGGTCTCTTGATCAAAATTCAGCAGCTAGCAGTAGACATGCTTTCGCCAAAATTGTTTATTCAAGATTATTTGATTGGTTGGTTGGTCTAAATGTAAAGATTGTTAGCATATGTCAAACGAAATGAAAGTCTCCCGGAGTCTATATTAGCAGGGACGAAGCCACCGGGTGCATAAATTTTTTGAACTGTAATATAGCATGTAAAAATATGAATTAAAACGAAATGTAGAACACGTTCCGATTGACTGAGTGCATTTAAGATGTATTTAGAAAAAATCGATGTTTTCTTCACAAATTAACACTACACAAAAAATTCCATAGAGGCACGGGCACCCGCGGGAACCCCTTAGCTCCGTCCTTGTATATTAGTGCATACAACATCCTAGTTGAACTATAGAGAGAGATCATTCGCTCTATATTTTATACTTTTGAATGGAAAGCCAAACTAATATAATGAAATCGTGGGTTGATAACTTAGACCAATCAAAATATACCCTTAGACAGAATAACATATGTTCTGCAAGGACTGATGCATACCCTTCTATCTATATTAATCTATGACTTGTTGACGATTATCAAGAGCTGAGCGTTGACCAATAAAGGCTGGGATTTGCTTATGGGCGGAGCCACGAGTTTTAGTTGAGGGGGCTGGCGTAATCAAGCAAAAAGTCATAGTGCTTACGGGTGGAACCAGGAGTTTTAGTTGAGGGGGCCGGTGTAATCACACAAAAATTCATAGTGATAGGTATCACTTCAAAAATTAACCTGTAGGTGTTGTCTTTTATTGTTTGAGGCATAGTTCTAAATAGCTCGCTATAGCCCGCCTTAAGGCGCGCTAAAACTTGAGGTGTGGCCTTCACGCTACGCAATAGGTCAAAGCGCGCTACGACATGATGTGCGATAATTTTTTGAATTTAACTCCAACAAATGAGTATTGTTACATGTAAAGAGAGTTTTATAGCTTTAATTATAATATAATATTGAAAAATGATAAAACAAATATATATTTTTATATGTTGTGCCGCTATAAGCCGCGCTTTAGAAACGCTAAAGCTTCGCCTTAGCCGTTAAAGCATGTAGCTTGGACATGCCGCCACGCCACACCTTACGCTATTTATAACCATAGTTTGAGGTATTCTTTTAAGAATTATGGAGATTTGTCTATAGAATTAGGGGTGTCGAATGTATAAATTAGTAAAAAATCGGTCTTTAATCTAAACTAATTGTTAAAAGTATGGACCTAATCTGCCTACCCATCTAACCATGAGGACTTATTGTGTTCTTTTGTAAACTTTCAGTTAGCTAAAAGTCTTGGAATGAAGCTCTCCTTGGACTATAAGGACTATTCTTGTGAAGCTTCCATTTTGTTACTGGACTTGGGCTCAAGCCCATGTGAAGCCCATTTGGTGAAGCCCATTGATAACGGCTCTATTAGCCTTTGTTTTTTGTTTATAGTGAGGAGCGTATCCTCACTTGGAGATCATCGCCTCATTTGTTTTACTGTGTGTTTTCTCACACGGTTATACTCTCTCTCAAACTCTTGTAATCAGAAACCCTAGTTTATCTTTTCATTGTTTTATGATTGTAAAAATATGATCATGTAGATCATAGGGCTACACGTGAGTAGCACTGGTAGTCTTAAATATTTTCTCTTATCTTGTTTTATGTTCTTGATCTTATTTAACCGAAGGAAAACTGTTTGAGGTGTTTGATTCATGTTTTTCAACATGGTATCAGAGCCTGGTTGTTGATAATCGATGGAAAAAAATTTTAGGGTTTGAAAATTTTTTGGGGGTTTTATACGATATACACTTTTTTTATTAGATCTGCTATTGAGATAGCAGGATCTGTTAATATTACTTCTTGATTCAAAGTTTTGATACCTCAATTTTTTATTTTAAAAAATTAGGGTTTCTGAGATCTGGTGTTTCATCTCATTTAGTTACGTTATTCTTCGATTGAAGTGTTTTTCCCTAATTTTCCTTGAGAAAAAAATTAGGGTTTGACCTTCTTTGAAGAGATTCTTGGTTTGTGGTGATTTCCTCTGTGGGATTTGCATCTCTGTTGCTGGTTCGAGGTTCTTTGGTCATTTTCCCTATTTTTCCCTTGAAGGAAAACTAGGGTTTGTGATTTTGGAGGTTATGTTGTTTTATAGACTAAGTGAATCTAGAAGCAACAGTTCGATTGTGCTTGTTTTTTGGGTTTGTTAACATTCTCACACTCTCTCTTTTACTTGGTACTTGCTTTTTTCTTCGTGCTTGTTTATTGCCTTTTACTTGTTTACTTTTCACCCTTTAACTGGATCCTCACCCTTTGCCTTGCCCTTGACCTACCACCCTTGAGTGGTTTGGAAGCCTGGGAACTTTGTTGGCTTAGGACTGAGTTATTATTTGACCTGTTGACTTGTCACCATGTCTGAACATGGTGATACTGATACTGAGATTGTAACTGACCAAGTTACTCTTATCAGTAAGATTGATTTAAGTGACCCATTGCATTTGCACCCAAATGATTCTGCTGTCTTGACTGTTGTTACTGTTAAACTTAAAGGAACTGAAAATTATCAGATTTGGGCTAATGCCATGTTACTTGCTTTGGAAGGAAAAAACAAAATTGGTTTTATTGATGGATCTTGTAAAAGGTCTGTTACTAATGAGATTTTGGGAAAACAATGGGACAGGGAGAATGTTGTTGTTTTAGGATGGATACTTAACTCTATTTCTGAGGAACTTTTTCTTGGTCAAATTTTTTCAAAAAAGGCTAAACATGTTTGGAAGGAACTCAAAGAGACCTATCATAAGGTTGATGGATCTGTTATTTTTAATTTGCATCACAAGATTAATACTTTGAAGCAAAATGGGTCTAATTTGTCTGATTATTATCATAAGTTGAATACTTATTGGAAACAATATGATGCCATGGTTGAATTGACTGCTTGTGTGTGTTCTGCCTCCAATGACTTTAAAAAGCATAATCAGTTGTTGAAATTGATGCAATTTTTGATGGGACTGGGTGACTCTTACATGACTATAAGAAGTTCTATTTTGTCTAGAGAGAATCTCCCTGATGTTAAGGGAGCTTATGCCATCATTTCCAGTGAGGAATCTCACAGGATGGCTTCTGGTAGTAGTTCTGGGTCCTCTCAAAGGACTCAAAACTCTGCTTTTTTCTTTAATGGGCCTGCTAGAAACAATACTCAAAGACCTCAAAACCCTCAAAACTTTCAAACTGGTAATTTCAGACCTAACCCTGGGAACAATGGCAACTTTAGACCTAACTCTAGCACCACTAGTTTTAGACCTAATGCTCCTAACAACAATGGGTATAAACCTAATGGTATTAGTAATGTTGAGATTGTTTGTGAAAACTGTGGTTATAATGGGCACACCATTGATAGATGCTTTAAAATCATTGGTTATCCTAGTGATTTTGGAAAAAGAAAGGGGGGCAAAACTGTAAAGGAAAAAGTGTCTCCAACAACTCTGTTGGGACATCTTCTTCTACTGGGTTCACTGATGAACAATTGACCACTTTGCTCTCTCTTATTAAGGATAACAAAATCTCTGCTAATGACTCTCAAAAGGTGGTTCATGCCAATATGGCAGGTATCTATTTCAACAACAGCAAAGCTTTTAATGATAATTTTGAGAAATTTTTTTGTTGTAGCACTAACATCAAATCTAAATTTCCTTATAAAGGAAAAGTTGTTGATTCCGGGGCAAACCAACATATGACCAATAATGAATCTGATTTGCATAATGTTTTTGACATCTGTTACTTAAACATTAAAGTGGCTCATCCCAATGGGACTGAAGCTATTATTTCTAAAATTGGTAACCTAAAACTTCCTAATGGGCTGGTTTTGTTTGATGTTCTTGTTATTCCTGATTATTGTGTTACTCTTATTTCTGTTCATAAACTTGCTAAGGATAATAAAGTCTTGGTTGTTTTTTATGAGAATAAATGTTTTTTGTGAATCAGGATTTGAATCACCAAACTGTTTTAGGGACTGGTAGACATTGTGGTGGTCTTTACTATTTAGATATAGAAGGTATTAAGGTTGTGCATGACTTCTTTGTTCCTACTTGTTCTCTTTCCAAACATGACTGGCATGTTAGATTAGGTCACCCTGCTGACCCTGCTCTAAGTGTTCTTAAAAAGAGTTTGAACATATTTGATTTTGATCAACATGATTTGTGTGAAATATGTCAAAGAGCTAAACAAACTAGAGAACCATTTCCTTTAAGTGATCATAAAACTAAAGTTCTTGGTGATCTTATTCATTTAGATTTGTGGGGTCCTTATAGGGTGACCAGTCACACTGGTCATAGGTATTTCTTGACTGTTGTGAATGACTATACAAGAGCTGTTTGGGTGTACTTGATCAAAAGTAAAGATGAAGTTGGGATTTATATTGAAATCTTTTTTAATCTGCTAAAAAACCAGTTTAAAACTAATGTGAAAATCTTTAGAAGTGACAATGGGACTGAATTTGTTAATCATGCTTTTCAAAATTTTTGTCATAATCATAGGATTATACACCAAACCTCTTGTCCCTACACTCCACAACAAAATGGGGTTGCTGAAAGGAAACATAGGCATCTGCTCAATGTTACCAGATGCCTTATGTTTCAGGGGGGGAATTCCTTTGAGGTTTTGGACTGAATGCATTCTAACTGCTACCTATCTTATTAATAGATTGCCTTCTTCTGTGCTAAATGGTAGATCTCCTTATGAGATTATTATAATTCATCCCCAAACCTCTCTCATATTAGGACCTTTGGATGTCTTTGTTTTGCTACTATTTTAAATAGTCATGATAAACTGTCCAATAGATCTGAAAAATGTGTTATGATGGGTTTCTCTAACTCTCAAAAGGGTTACAAGCTTTATAGTCTTGACAGACATTAATTTCTTGTTTCTAGAGATGTCAAGTTTTTTATATCCATTTTTCCTTTTAAAGATGGTGTTTTGAATAAAAAGAATAATAATGAAGAATTTGATGTTTTCCAAAATGATAAGGCTTTGACATTTTTTGACTTAGAAAACCCTGAGCTACCCTATGATGATGAGAGAGTAACAAATGCACATAATGGTGACCATGGGTCACCAAGTGCTAGCAGCCCACCCATGAGTCTAGGTGACAGTGGACACATTGCCTCAAGCAATGATACCACAGATGCCAGTTCAAGGGGGGAGGCTGCCACACTTGATGATAATCATAATTCTGAGGGTCAATTGGAAATTAACCAAAGTCTTCCCCCTCATGCTCATAGCATGGGAGAAGACTTGGGTGATAATTCTAATGTTAATGCTCGGGAAGGGTTAAGAAGGTCTTCTAGACCTTCTGTTTTTCCAAAAAATTATAATGATTTTGTTGTTCAATCAAAGGTGAAGTATAAGATTGAGAGGTTTGTGGGATATTCTAGGATTAAGGGTGATGCTTTGTGTTTTGTTACTCAATTAAACAAAAATAGTGAACCTAGGAACTTCTTTGAAGCCTCCCAAAACCCTCAATGGGTTGATGCTATGAATTTAGAGTTTGTTGCCTTACTTGAAAATGATACTTAGGATCTAGTTGAGTTACCTCATGGTAGAAATGCTCTTAACTCTAAGTGGGTTTGGAAGCTTAAGTTTAAGTCCAATGGTGAAATAGAAAGGTATAAGGCTAGACTTGTTGCCATGGGTTGTGGTCAAAAGGAAGGGATTGATTATGAGGAAACCTTTTCTCCTGTTGTGAAAATGGTTACTGCTAGGTGTTTAATTAATCTTGCTGTTAACCAGTCTTGGCCTATTTATCAACTTGATGTTAACAATGCCTTCTTGTATGGTGAGCTTGATGAAACTGTTTACATGAAACCTCCACAAGGATTTTATACTGGTAACCAAAATCTTGTGTGTAGGCTGAAAAAATCTATTTATGGTCTTAAGCAGTCTCCTAGATAGTGGAATTTTAAGCTCACTTCTATTCTCATTGAGAATGGGTTTGTTCAAAGCAAATCTGATTACTCTCTTTACACTATGTCTGATGATAAGTTGTTCATTGCTTTTCTTGTTTATGTGGATGACATAATTGTTACTAGGAATAATAAGACTGAGATTGATAACTTCAAAATGTTTTTGAAAGGAAAGTTTAATATTAAAGACTTGGGAAATTTGTAGTATTTTTTGGGGATTGAAGTTATCAAGACTGACTCAGGTGTTTGTTTAAACCAAAGGAAATATGTGCTTGATCTCTTGTCTGAGTATGGGTTGCTTGCCTGCAAACCATCTAAGACACCCTTGGTGTCTAAGATGTCTATTTCCAATCAACCTTCTGAAAATGACCCATTACTTGATAATATTGTTGAATACCAAAAGCTTATGGGTAAGTTGATCTATTTTACCAATACCAGACCTGACATTTCTTATGATGTTCACTGGTTGAGTCAATTTATGCATTCTCCCTTGTTGTCTCATAAGAAAACTGCTTTCAGAATCCTGAGGTATCTAAAGGGGTCTCCTGGCCTTGGTATTAATGTAGTAAGAAACTCGGGTATGTCTCTTAAAGCTTTTTCTGATGCTGACTGGGCAAAATACATTGTGACTAGGAGGTCTGTTACTGGGTATTGTGTTTTCTTGAATGGAAACTTGATTTCATGGAAGAGTAAGAAACAACATACTCTCTCTAAATCCTCAGAAGAAGCAGAGTACAGAGCTCTTGCTTCTGTGACTAGTGAAGTCATATGGATCCTAAAAATATTAAAGGATTTGAAATGTTATAATCTTTTGCATGTGCATCTATTTTGTGACAGCAATTCTGCTATGAAAATAGCAGCCAACCCTGTGTTTCATGAGAGAACTAAGCATCTTGAAATAGACCTTCACTTTGTGAGGGAAAAGATTTTAAATGGTATTGTTAAAACTGTTAAGGTGGACTCTGCAAATCAAATTGCAGATGTCCTAACCAAAGGGTTGAACACTGAACTGCATCAAAAGTTTGTTAACAAACTTGGAATGATAAACTTGTATGGGTAATCAGATTAAGGGGGATGTTAAAAGTATGGACCTAATCTGCCTACCCATTTTAACCATGAGGACTTATTGTGTTCTTTTGTAAACTTTCAGTTAGCTAAAAGTCTTGGAATGAAGCTCTCCTTGGACTATAAGGACTATTCTTGTGAAGCTTCCATTTTGTTACTGGACTTGGGCTCAAGCCCATGTGAAGCCCATTTGGTGAAGCCCATTGATAACGGCTCTATTAGCCTTTGTTTTTTGTTTATAGTGAGGAGCGTATCCTCACTTAGAGATCATCGCCTCATTTGTTTGACTGTGTGTTTTCTCACACAGTTATACTCTCTCTCAAACTCTTGTAATCAGAAACCCTAGTTTATCTTTTCATTGTTTTGTGATTGTAAAACTATGATCATGTAGATCATAGGGCTACACGTGAGTAGCACTGGTAGTCTTAAATATTTTCTCTTATCTTGTTTTATTTTCTTGATCTTATTTAACCGAAGGAAAACTGTTTGAGGTGTTTGATTCATGTTTTTCAACACTAATGAATGAAATTTGGCTAATTCACTTCTAGATAATATTTAGTAGTATATATCATGCTTGTAGATATTTAGTTTAGTTTAGAAAATAAGCTAATCCAAACACCCCCTTAGTCTCTACTTGATTATGAGGGTTAGAATTATATGGTATTAAGAGGATTACTTGTATCTCGTGTTGGTTGGCCTGATCCACCTTGTGTACAACCATGGTACACACGGCATGCAGTTGCTCCGCTATTATACTTGTTCTATGTGATAATGTAAAGGGTTAAAGCTTATAGAATATGTAGTGGTTAGATGATTAAGTTAATGGCAACAGTGCCTATTAAGTTAGACAATCTATGTTTTATTGATCTATGAACGAAACACCCCTAAGGTGGTTTGCCAGGTTTTTCAGGATTTTTAAATAAACACCCCCAAAATAATAAGAGAATGAGATTAATTTTGTCGTTGCAACTCGTGAACTGATAGGATTATTCGATACTTATAATATGACCCCCTTAAAATGCATTTCCAAACACCCATTACGCCTACCTTTGGTTTAAGGATGCATAAACTATGTACACATGCGTCAAAATTTATTATGTTAATATGTTTAGATGTAATTCTACGAGCGTCTGACGGTGACTTGTGGCGAAAGCATTTTAAATGTCTGTTGATCAGAATTCAGCACCTAGCAGTAGAGATGCTTTCGCCAAAATTGTTTATTCAAGATTATTTGATCGGTAGGTTGGTCTAAATGTAAGATTGTTAGCATATGTCAAACACAATGAAAGTCTCCCAACGTCTATATTAGAGCATACAACATCCTAGTTGAACTATAGAGTAATAGAGAGATCGAGAGATGATTCGCTCTCTCGAATGGAAAGCCAAACTAATATAACGAAACCGCGGGTTGCATAACTTAGCCCAACTAAAATATACCCCTAGACAGAATAACGGATGTTATGCAAGGACAGATGCATACTCTTCGATAGCTCTATATCAGTTTATGACTTGTTGACGATCATCAAGAGCTCAGCATTGACCAATCAAGGCTGGGGTTTGCTTAGGGGTGGACCCACGAATTTTAGTTGAGAAGGGCCGACGTAATCACGCAAAAAGTCATAGTGACAAATATCGCTCAAAAAACTAATCTGTAGTGTTGTCTTTTATTGTTTGCGGTGTTCATTTAAGAATTATGTAGATATGTCTATAGAATTAGGGGTGTTGAATGTATAAATTAGTAAAAAATCAGCCTTTAATCTACGTAACTAATGAATGAAATACGTAAGTTAGGGGTGGCTTTCCACCCACTAGTCACCCTTGTAGCTCCGCCCCACTTTGCTAGACTCGCCTGCAACACACTTACGGTTGAAACACACCTTAGCTGCAGAAGTGGTCATTTCAACCAAGTACTCATAAGCGGGTCAATTCAGGTTATGTTATCGCTAACTGGTAGTATAATAAAGAGACACACCGGTCGGGTCAAAAGTCCCCCGAAATACAAAGGCCTCATTCAGCATTTAACGAAGACAATTACATTATTACTGGCCAATTTTTATCATTATATTTGACACAGTTTTTTTTTTGTAAACATATTTAGTACATATGACATGGGTAAGGGGGTCATACGTGTCTTTAGACATGGTAAATGGTTGTTATATTCCTACCTGGTGTTCAGAATGAAAGTTTAAACAACCGGCTTTATTATCTTCTGATACAGTGTGTTTGCGTACACATGTTATATCAGATTTCGGCACATACTATGTATCTTGATAGCGTAGATCCTCTGTTTTCACTGGATAATCCCCCATATATAGTTTGTGTATATGTTGGTAAAAGCATTATGGTGTGTACTGAATAAAGATGACGCTGAGTCGGTGTTGCAGTGAATAAAAATGGAGTTATCTCAGCATAGAAGTCTTGCTGTTGTATCGACTTTTTTACTTAGCTTGCGTATGTAACATGTAAATTTGGTAAAAGTCACAAATCTAAGAAACTATTATTATCAACTTACATGTAAACATGTTAATATCAGCTCGTTTATTGCTTCAAAACTTAAGTAGAATTCAACACCAAAAACTGGATTGAGCGATATTAAACCAAACATAATCATAATCATGTTTGACACATATGATACGGTACCAGGAAAGTAAACGTAAGCACAATTACGAACATCTTCAACAACTTTAATTTATTTAGCTACTGACATGTATTGCTCCTTCTTGCAGTTATTCTCAGCTTTACCATACAAGCTTGATGATAGACCTGAAAGAGTTCAAAAATAAAACGAAGTGATGAATTATTAACAAACTTATGTAAAAACATATTTTGAAAAAGGAGAGAATAGTGTACCTTATATATTTTGAAGTACATTAAGAATACGCTGCAACTCATGGACAACAATTTCTATTTTCACCCGTTGTGGGGGGGAATCCACAGAGCATGATACTCCGATCTTAATCGTTGCGGCCAAGCATTCTTCCACTTTCTTTGCATTCGCTTCCGTACTTTGCTACACAATTACATCACCATTAATAACATCGATTACATGATCTGGTAATGCCATGTAAGCAAATTTATGTAGACTTAGACCATCAATGAACATGTTGTCCGTCGGCTTTTTCCCGATCATCACCTCTAGTAATAATATTCCAAAACTATAGACGTCCCCGCTAGTTGTCATCTCACTTCCAATACCATACTCTACAATTAAAAAAACAATTAATTAATTTTTAAAAAAAAAGTTGTCCTCTAATTAAATATAAGCATCATGGAATAAAACTAGAACTACCTGGAGGTGAATAACCAACTGTTCCTTTAACCCTGGTTGAGATGTTTTCATTTAAGTCTATACCAAGTAATCGAGCTACACCAAAGTTTCCAACATGAGCAATCATATCACCGTCAAGTAGAACGTTTCTAGGCTTCAAGTCACCGTGAACAATCGTTGTATGGCAGCGATTGTGAAGATAATCTAGTGCAGTGGCAACATCTCTCAGAATATTTATTCTTTGAAGAAGGTTCAGTTTCGATGTACTTGCACATGAATGAAGCCAGTCATGCACACTTCCATTGAGCATAAATTCGTAAACCAAAGCTTTAAAAGCATTGCCTTGAAAATCAACACTTGAACATGTAGTTATTATCTTCAACAGATTACGGTGCCGAATATTCCGCCATGCTTCGCATTCTGCTAGAAAACTTTTGTGTGCTCCTCGATTTTGAAGATGTAGAACTTTGACCGCAACAAAATTACCATCATCAGAATCGAGGATTCCTTTATAAACAGAGCTGAAACCATCCTCACCAATCAAATTTGCTGTAGAGAAGCCATAAGTAGCCTTGAGAAGTTCATTGTATGAAACTTTCAAGAACCGTTCAGTTCTTGAAGATTGAGGTGGCTGACTGTTGCGTTTCTTCTTACACAAAAGATACACACAACATAATACGATAAGCAACGCCTGTGCAATCAGAATGACTAATATGAATAAAGGAATCTTTTTTTTCTTACAAGCCTTTTCCTTGCATTTGGGTAACTTAAGCGTAACCAAACTGTTAGGATATGCGATCGTTTAGCCATCGGAAATACGTGAGCCTATCGGGGGCACACACTCAATACGGAGAACACACTTTTATTTACGTTTTATTATTTATAATTAAACGTTTAATAAAAACTTCACTTATTATTTAATTAACGGTGGTTAAATTAATTAACGGGATTTAATTAATTTAATATGAGTGAGTTATTTAAAATTGGAAGGAAATCGACTTCTAGAAACCCTAAGGCCATTCGGCCGAATATTGTATATATAGGGGGTTCTAGAAGATTTTTGGTTATTGGTTTTTGGCAAGTAAATATTCAAGAATATTTGATTAAGGTAATATTTTCCTTAATTGGTTTCTTGGGTTGGGCCTTAAAGATTTTGAGGAGGTGCAAGGATTAGTATAAATACAATCTCATACCCCTCATAATTTTTATCTCTCCCTTGCTCCTTGTTGCGTCCGATCGACCCAAACACCACACCAAAACCATACGAGTTTTCCATTAACCCTAAAATCACATAAAGGTTAAACCATTATAAGATCAATCCTTTTTTGGTGGTTTTCTTATAAAGTCTTAAGCTTTATAACTAAACCCTAGATCTCTAAATCTAGGTTTTAGTTCTCCCTTGGTGGTTCGACATGCATAAACCCTAATTAGGGTTTATGTGATTTTGGGTTAATCAATCTTGTAACGTTCTATAAACCGATCCTTGGGTAATCCAAATTAGGGTTTTGGATCTAGGATTTCTAGTTACGAGATTATACACTTGTTGTTTGAGAAGTGAAGTTACTACTAGCATCATAGTGATGTTCGTTTGACGTGTCGTGTGAGCAAACGATGGAGACGGTAATTTAACCGTTAAAGTTCAAGATCAAGATCAAGACGTATTAATTGATTTATTCAATTAATTAAAGGTTGGTTTTAAATTGTTTTTATTATGTGCTTAATCATGTATGTTATACTAGATCCATTCTGTTGCGTACGCGTAGTTAATGGTTAACTAGTATTTATAAATTCCAACAGTGGTATCACGAGTCAATTCGTATGGCATTCATGGGTTACACATAGAATAAAACACGCTTGCTTCACTTTAAAATCTCTTTTATTTATGTTTTTATGACAATTACATGCATACTTGTCATAAAGTTTTAATCTTGATCTAGATAATGGTTAAAATTGGGTAGGTTAAATTGAACTAGTTAATAATTACGAGTGTTTTATTATCTGTCAAAGACTTTTGCATCTCACTTTTGTGATACTTTGCACGTCATCAAGTACCTTGCTCGAAAACTTGATGAGGGTCTTTGGTCCTCAATTTGGGGAAGAATCATTCGAGACTTGGATCTTATATGATTTATCGCTTTCATATAGAGTCTGTCTTCTGCTTCTACCCCCTTCTAGTCTGTTTTTATGTGCTTATTTGTTTTCCATTATGAATTGCAAAACGTAATAATTCAAGATTCTAGGAATCACAAAAACGGATCTCTACTTATATCGAAACTAGCTTTAAAAGTATGTCATATTAATACACTTTTTCCTTGCGAATCGGCTATGTGTTATTTGTTAAAACTTGTTCTTTTGAACAAAGATTAATATGGACATAAGATATATGAAACTTGTTTTTATTATAATCTAAATTGTTTTGCGAAATCATATTGTCACTCGACTTGGGCTTACATACCGTAATGATGGCTTATAAACTATCTTCTCAACGACGTGATTTGCAAAATTAATTGGTTTATAATACTTAAAAACATCATGTTTTTTTGTGATTTACTAATGGTGGACTTGCTATTGCACTACGTGCTCTAGTCAAGCTATCTAGGGTTTGAACGATCTTTAATCTTTTCCCATGTCATGTACATGTCTCGACATTTATATGATAATTTTCCCAAGCACTTGCGCCCTCGGGCGCATGAAGAGTAGGATATAGGGTTTGATCTTTCTTTAATCTTTTCCCACGGTAAACACGCCTAAATCAAAGTTAACAAAACGTTTTCTTAACTTGTGCTAAAAGATGATTGCATGCATCTTTTACACGTTTTTGACATTTGTTTTCTAAAACTTATGTGATACCTATTTGAATTTTAAGTCTATGCCACCCAATTTAATAGCACTTGTAGTCTTTTTTCGTCATCTGGTCAGACCTAGGGCGAATCATGCACCCAAGGCGATTTTTGTCACTGGTCAGACCTTTGCCAATTATTGCATGCTTTTAAATTGGTACGACTTAAGTCGAGTTCCCGGTCAGATTCGGAACCCGAGGCATAAGATGAGATGAAACATACTCATGACTTTATTACGTGTAGAACAAGTTTGTTTGAGATGTTCAATGGCACTCGAAAGAGATGAGAGAACGTCCCATCCAAACACTCTACAACAATAAACTTCATGAATCGTCTCATAAATCTAAGAGTTGCACTTGTAATGCAATTAACGCTCGACGCTTACCTTTTGCCCTACTTACTATTAGACGGTCGGACCTCTAATATTGAGTGGGAGTGCAAGTAGGATCTTAGTCTTATTAGTAATTAATTGGGTAGTAAATTCTATTAAGAATTTAATTATCGAAAATACTAAATTGAACTTTCTAAAGTTCCGATTAATTGTGTTATTGCAACATAATTCGTAAACTAAAGTTGTTTTCTTATAGAAAACAAACATAGTCTCTTTTCCTGGTAAGAAAAGCGAGACTTACTCCTATCTCTTCTCATTAGTTGACAAGAATAAGATAGGACCATAATCGAATCGTTATCGATTGCATTTAAACTCACTTTTAATATTTCATTATCCTAACCCGGTTCTGAAAACATTGAAAGATAACACATTTTGTGTATCTAATGTCTATAGCTACCAAAATAAATGACATCTTGCACTTGTCACGATGTATGAGTTTAAACCGCAAAGAGTAAAGAATTTACTAGCACTTCGCTAGGTATCTTTCTTGGACTCTTGTTATTTCTTAAAGTGCTAAATACCCTTGTGGCTATGTAGACGATAAAGGAGGAATTGCATGCTAAATAGTCAAGTTAATTGAAAGCATGAACAGCTAGTCCCTCATCTACACAAGTAGAATTTTATATACTTTGTTCAAATACCTAAGTAAATGTATACTTGTAGGCATTTTTCAAAGCTAAGGAAGTCAATAAATTGCTATTCACTTTTTACTGGTAATGTAACATCTTTTATGTTAACAAATCCAGTGGGAGCGTTGCAGTTTATTACTGAAATAATATCCATGTAATATTGTCAATTTCAGTGGGAGCTACAAGATTTATTTTCTTGCTTAGTCATCCATATTATTTCGAACTTGCTTTGAAATAATTTATCACTTCCAAATATGAACAACCATTGCTTAAAGGAAATTGCATTTTATTTTATATGATAACACGCTGCCTTTCTGATGTTGCCTTATGAAACGTTATCTATAAAATAATAATCCACAATTCTTTATTTAAAGTTATGGTTCTAAATCTACTTATAATATCAATGACATTATCATACTGTTTACACAATCAACCACATGTTGTATTGCTTGTCTACATAATATGATGTTCTGCCTTACACAAGTGGGAGAAATTGCAAAGTGTGTGCAAGGAACAACATATGATTAGTTTCATTTGCCCAAAAGGTAAGGAAACTAATAATTCTACTAGGACTTGAACATACAAGATGTTTGTTGTCCTACTACATTCAATGTCATGATATAGTGGAAAGCTACTTCGATAATTTACTACATGTTTAGTAAATACAATTATGGTTAAGATATAAATAATCATAATTTTGAAGTATAAAATTAACTTGAAATTACTACTGAACTCAAGAGTTTGCGTTCATGATTGCTTTAGTTAGTATAATTATGTTTTTCCTTGATAACACATAATTATAAAGTCATTGAATTACGCATCGACTTATAACATAAAGTATGTAGTAAATAGTTATGTCTTCTTGTTAACACATAAACATAAGATCTTTGAATTATTCAAAGACTTATAATGTATACTTGATATGTCCTGTTTTTCTTGTAAACGTATGAACATATAAGTCTTGAACTGTTATGTCTTCTTGTAAACACATGGTTCTCGCATTGTTCAAAAAATATACATTATAGCATGCACCTAGATTTAAAATACTGATATTGTAATTTGGTACATGATCCAATTGACAAGTGTTTAATCCAAAGAGTATTAAGTTATCTATGGAATTCTGATGTAGTCTCACAATTCCAATACTCATAGAATACCAAAATGTTATGGTATGTCTAAAGAGTTTAAACAAACTATATTAGTATAGTTTGATTTATGATAGCTTTAATTATTCTACCTCCATGATCTATCAAGGTTAGAAAATTGCGTATGTCATTGATACACTCAATATAGTTCAAACCTAGAAGGTATTCAAGACAACCCACAAATTGAAAACCCCTAATTTATTAGGGACTTTCGGTTGTTCCACTCAAACCAATCTAATCTTAAAATCTCTTGGGGTTTTTCGATTTTTCTACACTTTCGTGCTTGACGATTGTAGTGTTGGTGTTCCTCCTAGTTTGACGTAACACAAACCTTTCCTAAGGTTATTGGTTAAAAGAGTGATACAAGAATTAGGGTTCATGCTAGAAACCCTAATTAGGGTTCTTGGGAGAAATCCCAATATGTCTTGATTGAATTCTTTAATTTGTTAATATCTTATGAAGCATACTATTAACAAACTTGAGATAATAATTTAAAATGTATTTTGTAGTCTCTCTATTAAGAACAATTTATTGTTGCTTAAATACTTAGTATTTAGAGAATAATCTCTACTTACAAAAGTAAGTGGGAGTTATAACAAATCTTGAAGATATTCAAGAGCAAAATACACAACCTTCAAAATCCACTTGTTGATGTCATATTTTGGTTAAGCATGGAAATGTCAAACCAAAGTAAATGTTACTCTCATTCATAAATCTGCAAATATACCTCATCACTTGATTGATACTTTAATATCAATGATGAGGAATATAAGTTAGGAGATCTTGGTAATCTACTAACTGCTAATGAATATTATCATATTTTGAATCTGATAAATGTCTTAGAACAATGAATGATAAGATGCAGTCCTTAAAGGGAAAATCAATCTCCTAAAATTTGATTGATGATTCTCCTAATTATAAACCTATGAGGTTGGTTAGAGTTTCTTTTGAAGAAAGACTCACAAGGACAAAATGGTATACATAATTAATGTATGGCTAATAATATGAAGCTTTTAATTATACTCAAGCAATTGACTATGATTAAATCATTCTTCTATGCACGCATTGATTAAACAAAGATAATTGATTGTCATATATGTTTCTATGTATATGGAATATGTCAATTAAGCTTTATAGTTCTCCTTTATGATTATCTTTTGCAAGAATGGTATGTAATCAAAAGGTTTATGAGTCTATAAAATCTTTATTGAGTATACAAGATGATTAATTCAAGTATGGATTAAATCATGCATCTAGAAGCTGAAAATCTGGAATTTAATTCAATATGATTTTGTTTAAATTTAGATAGTTTGGAGTACACTTGACATTGAGTGGGAGCACTATGTTTTTCCTTAAAATTCATATGTTGTATAACATATTGAAGACATCATTCCATTTAAGCTAGATGTAATCCTTAAGTTTGGAATGAAACTTCATTTGAGAATTTATGGAATAAAATAAATGACTTTGGAATTAAATGTTTATTGATATAAGCATATGCGGTAATTAAGTCCAACACAATGCAATACATCATTCAAAGCGAGTCTTGATTGATATATTTCACTTGACATAATTTATAACATGAATGGAAACCTTATGTTTTTAACTAAGGATTCATTATGTATAGATATTATATTGTGTATACGACTTGTTGTCATTTTTGTACAAGAGCAAAGTGAGATGACAAAAAAACAATATCTAATTGAGAGTATTTAGATTGTTGTTAAAACAAATGTTTACAAATTATAAAGCATAGTGATGTATGTGTACACTGATGCTAGAGGATAATGAATCTAGTAAAGTGAGATGTTATCTTTTATGATAAATCTGCTAAACTAGATGTGCTCACAATGGGTATTGTTGCATTACACATTAAGGAATAAGAATACTTTACATTTTAAGAAACTGTAAAGATGACTGTCAGCATATCGTTGATGTTAAATACCTTATATAAGGATTGACGATATCCCCTACTATGAAACTTGCAAATAGTATGAGCATGTAAGAAAAGACTTGTTTTCCAAATCTTTCACAATTGAGAAATTTGAAACAAGTATTCAGAAACTTTACTTAGATAACTATTTAGCTTTCTTGTTAAAGAATAGTTGAGAATGTTGGAAACATTTGACGTCAACTTGCTAAATTAGTTTCATGCATATCTATTTTAGTATTTGGATAATTGGGATGGTAAGACAATAATTACTTTCTGATGAATAAAGATAGTTAGTATTTGTTATTCATTCATATAATTATTGTTGCCCTATGTTTGTATGTTTGAATCCTTGAATATTTGATTATTCTAAATATGTCCATTGTCGGTTAGCAATATGGGAGTATTGTCTATATTAAGACAAATGTGAGTGTTGGTTATATTCGTTGAATATATGGACGGTTCCCGCCAAACTCATATGTTATTCATAAGGGATGCATATTGGACACCCCGAACTTTCGAATCGTTACTTTTGGATCCTTGTCATGAGTAAGATTTTGAAAATGGTGATTAAGTCATCATCCTTAGACTTGAGATGCAAACAAGTTTGTGCATGTGTGAATATCACTTCTTGATTCTATGTCCAACGCTAGTTCGCCGGACCTAGTTATAAAGACTTTAATTGGAAGTGTTGTGAAGCAGCATCCACAAACACTTGTAGTCAATATAGAATTTGTTCCTCCACTTGATATAGTGCAGTGAAGTACCACTGGCCCCTCTCCAGAATTAATCAGATAATTGTGTGGCCGCACCCAAAGTGTAAATCAAGATGATACTTGTTTACGTTTGGTATATCTGAATTAACTTCTATAACGAGAAACTATAATTTAAACTTCATGGAATGAGTTAGGATCCATATCCATGGTTTATACGGTACTAGTAACAAAGGGATGATTATTAGCAAGTCACATAATCGTATACCATTAATACTTTTGAGATATTCTTCTTGAAACTATACCTCAGTCATTTTCGGTTATAATGAAGTGTTGCTAGATACTTTATTATGGACGTTGTGTGTCTAAACTCTCACAGGTGGGAGCTGTTGGGATATGCGATCGTTTAGCCATCGGAAATACGTGAGCCTATCGGGGGCACACACTCAATACGGAGAACACACTTTTATTTACGTTTTATTATTTATAATTAAACGTTTGATAAAAACTTCACTTATTATTTAATTAACGGTGGTTAAATTAATTAACGGGATTTAATTAATTTAATACGAGTGAGTTATTTAAAACTGGAAGGAAATCGACTTCTAGAAACCCTAAAGCCATTCGGCCGAATATTGTATATATAGGGGGTTCTAGAAGATTTTTGGTTATTGGTTTTTGGCAAGTAAATATTCAAGAATATTTGATTAAGGTAATATTTTCCTTAATTGGTTTCTTGGGTTGGGCCTTAAAGATTTTGAGGAGGTGCAAGGATTAGTATAAATACAATCTCATACCCCTCATAATTTTTATCTCTCCCTTGCTCCTTGTTGCGTCCGATCGACCCAAACACCACACCAAAACCATACGATTTTTACATTAACCCTAAAATCACATAAAGGTTAAACCTTTATAAGATCAATCCTTTTTTGGTGGTTTTCTTATAAAGTCTTAAGCTTTATAACTAAACCCTATATCTCTAAATCTAGGTTTTAGTTCTCCCTTGGTGGTTCGACATGCATAAACCCTAATTAGGGTTTATGTGATTTTGGGTTAATCAATCTTGTAACGTTCTATAAACCGATCCTTGCGTAATCCAAATTAGGGTTTTGGATCTAGGATTTATAGTTACGAGATTATACACTTGTTGTATGAGAAGTGAAGTTACTACTAGCATCGTAGTGATGTTCGTTTGACGTGTCGTGTGAGCAAACGATGGAGACGGTAATTTAACCGTTAAAGTTCAAGATCAAGATCAAGACGTATTAATTGATTTATTCAATTAATTAAAGGTTGGTTTTAAATTGTTTTTATTATGTGCTTAATCATGTATGTTATACTAGATCCATTCCGCTGCGTACTCGTAGTTAATGGTTAACTAGTATTAATAAATTCCAACACAAACCACCACACAGCCTACTGTTACCCGAAACCAAAAATGCACTTGCATCGACAAACACTCCTACAACCGGTACTTCACCGTCAAAATCATTATAAGATAGCTCCAAAACTTCTAAGGAATGCCATTTGTGTAAGAACTGGGGTATTTTTCCCGATAATTTATTGTGAGAAATATCGAGTACTCCCAATCCTCCCAAGGAACTTAATGAAGATGGTATTATGCCTTCAAATATGTTGTTACTAAGATGTAAGGATGTAAGACTAACGCATTCCCCAAGGCTACTAGTAATGTTACCTGATAAATTATTGTAACGTAAATTGAGAACGCTCAACATCTTGAGGTTTTTAACCTCTGATGGAATTGAGCCAGACAAGTTGTTGTATGAAAGATCTAAAAAATTAGTTAGCGATGGAAGTTGAAGAAGTTGCGCGGGTATTTTTCCACTGAGTCTATTGCCATAAAGATCCAACGAATTAAGTTCTTTACAATTCCCAAGGCTTAGTGGAATATGGCCTTCTAAATTGTTGGAACCTAAATTAAGTTGAACCAACAACGATAAGTTCCCGATGGCATCAGGGATAACCCCTGAAAATTGATTGGTATCTAGACCAATAACTTGTAGCTTTTGAAGTTTACCAATGGTAGTTGGGATTTTTCCTATGAATCCATTAGTTCCTAACCCTAGACTAGCCAAGCCAACTAGATTACCAATACTTGAAGGGAGGCTTTCAAATAAATAATTTTCTTCCAAACTTAGAAAGCTGAGTTGATCAGAAAGATTACCTATCGATGACGGAAGTGTTGGGATTTTACAACTAGTTAACCATTTAACTACGAGTGCGCAGCGGAATGAATCTAGTTTGATATTTATAATTAACACATAAAATAAACATAAATAAATACTAACCTTTTGTTTAATTGATTAAATCAAATAAACGAGATCTTGATCTTGGATCTTGAAACATAACGGTTAAATTACCGTCTCTAAAGGTTGCTCACACAACACGTCAAAACGAGCACGTTACGATGCTAGTGGTTGTTTCACGATGAACAATCAAACAAACTTGTGTCTTGTCCTTTGTTCAAACAAACGAGTCCCTTAACAGAGATTCATTTGAATGGCTTTGACAAAAAAATGGATGAATAAAAAACGAAGACTAATATTCATTGTTTATTCATCTTATACAATGGAGAACAAAAATCATTTGTGTAACTTGTATTCTGCCGAAAAAAAGTACCACAGGAAAGCAAAAAAGATTTTCTATTTATATCATCACATGTGTCGTGTGAAACAAACCTATTTTCTACCGACACAATATAATATAGCAAAGTGAAAGATACATATAATATATCTTTTATCTTTAGGATATCTCTTTTCCATGAGTTTGATCAAAAGAACAGACAAAACAAATTTGCTTCTTTTATTAAATATCTCATGCGTGTGGTATAGTGGAAAAACAATTGGTTTTAGTTTTTGTCAAAGATCACATTAATACGAGTATCTTAGGCTTTAATTCCCTCTTAAAATACATAATGACACCATTCACTATGTGTATATTTAAGATAACTTTTGCAACAAGTTGGGAAACCTCAAAACTCTACATCCTCTGATTAGTCGATTCATGGACTCGTATACCTCATCGGATATTTAGCCCGTCAATTTAATAAAGCGTCAAACGGTAACCAACAATCATTAAATATATATCGTGAAATATATTATATATTAATAAATATAAACGAGTTATATATATATATATTAAATATATAATAAACGTACTCTTCGTGTTTAAGTGTGTGCCCCCCGAAAGGCTCACTCATTTCCGATGGCTAAACGATCGCATATCCCAACAGCTCCCACTTGTGAGAGTTTAAGACATAGTACGTCCATAATAAAGTATCTAGCAACACTTTATTATAACCGGAAATGATTGAGGTATAGTTTCAAGAAGAATATCTCAAAAGTATAAATGGTATACGATTACGTGACTTGCTAATAATCATCCCTTTGTTACTAGTACCGTTAAACCATGGATATGGATCCTAACCCATTCCATACAGTTTAACTTTTAGTTTCTCGTTATAGAAGTTAATTCAGACATACCAAATGTAAACAAGTATCATCTTGATTTACTCTTTGGGTGCGGCCACACAATTATCTGATTAATTCTGGAGAGGGCCCAGTAGTACTAATCTGCACTATATCAAGTGGAGGAACAAATTCTATATTGACTGCAAGTGTCTGTGGATGCTGCTTCACAACACTTCCAACTATAGCCTTTATAACTACCGCTTGCGAGATAGCGTTTAACTTATAATCAAGAAGTGATATTCACACATGCACAAACTTGTTTGCATCTCATGTCTAAGGACGACTTAATCACCATTTTCAAAATCTTACTCATGACAAGGATCCAAAAGTAACGATTCGAAAGTTCGGGGTGTCCAATATGCATCCCTTATGAATAACACGTGAGTTTGGCGGGAACCGTCCATATATTCAAAGAATATAACCAACACTCACATTGTCTTAATGTAGACAATATTCCCATATTGCTAACCGACAATGGACATATTTAGAATAATTAAATATTCAAGGATTTAAACATACAAATATAGGACAACAATAATTATATGAATGAATTAACAAATACCAACTATCTTTATTCATCAGAAAATAATAATTGTCTTACCATCCCAATTATCCAAATACTAAAATAGATATGCATGAAACTAATTTAGCAAGTTGAAGTCAAATGTTTCCAACATTCTCAACTATTCTTAAGAAAGCTAAATAGTTATCTAAGTAAAGTTTCCGAATACTTGTTTCAAATTTCACAATTATGAAAGACTTGGAAAACAAGATGAGTGTCTTTTCTTACATGCTCATACTATTGCAAGTTTCATAGTAGGGGATATCGTCAATCCTTGTATAAGGTATTTAACATCAACGATATACTGACAGTCATCTTTACAGTTTCTTAAAATGTAAAGTATTCTTATTCCTTATTGTGTAATGCAACAATGCTCATTGTGAGCACATCTAGTTTAGCAGATTTATCATAAATGATAACATCTCACTTTACTAGATTGATTATCCTCTAGCATCAGTGTACATATACATCACTATGCTTTATAATTCGTAAACATTTGTTTTAACAATAATCTAAGTACTCTCAATTAGATATTGTTTTTGTCATCTCACTTTGCTCTTGTACAAAAATGACAACAAGTCATATACACAATATAATATTTATACATAATGAATCCTTAGTTAAAAACGTAAGATTTCCATTCATGTACAACATTATGTCTAGTGAAATATATCATTCAAGACTTGCTTCAATGATGTATTGCATTGTGTTGGACTCAGATACCGCATATGCTTATATCAATAAACATTTATTCCAAATTCATTAGATTAATTCCATAAATTATCAAATGAAGTGTCATTCCAATCTTAAGGATTATCATCTAGCTAAAATGGAATGATCTCTTCACTATGTTATACAACATATGAATTTAAAGAAAAAACATAGTGCTCCCACTCAATGTCAAGTGTACTCCAACCTATCTAAATTTAAACAAAATCATATTGAATTAAATTCCAGATTTGGTTTCTAGATGCATGATTTAATCCATACTTGAATTAATCATCTTGTATACTCAATAAAGATTTTATAGACTCATAAACCTTTTGATTACATACCATTCTTGCAAAAGGTAATCATAAAGGAGAACTATAAAGCTTAATTGACATATTCCATATACATAGAAACATATATGACAATCAATTATCTTTATTTAATCAATACGTGTATGGAAGAATGATTCAATCATAGTCAATTGCTTGAGTATAATTAAAAGCTTCCTATTATTAGCCATGCATTAATTATGTATACCATTTTGTCCTTGTGAGTCTTTCTTCAAAAGAAACTCCAACCAACCTCATAGGTTTATAATTAGAATAAACATCAATCAAAGAGATTGATTTTCCCTTTAAGGACTACATCTTATCATTCATTGTTCTAAGACATTTATCAGATTCAAAATATGATAATATTCATTAGCAGTTAGTAGATTACAAATATCTCCTAACTTATATTCCTCAGCATTGATATTAAAATATCAATCAAGTGATGAGGTATCTTTGTAGATTTATGAATGAGAGTAACATTTACTTTGGTTTGACATTTCCAGGCTTAACCAAAATATGACATCAACAAGTGGATTTTGAAGGTTGTGTATTTTGCTCTTGAATATCTTCAAGATTTGTTATAACTCCCACTTACTTTTGTAAGTAGAGATCATTCTCTAAATACTAAGTATTTAAGCAACAATAAATTGTTCTTAATAGAGAGAGTACAAAACACATTTTAAATTTTTATCTCAAGTTTGTTAATAGTATGCTTCATAAGATATTAACAAATTAAAGAATTTAATCAAGACATATTGGGATTTCTCCCAAGAACCATAATTAGGGTTTCTAGTAAGAACCATAATTCTTGTATCACTCTTTTAACCAATAACCTTCGGAAAGGTTTGTGTTATGTCAAGCTAGGAGGAACACCAACACTACAATCGTCAAGCTAGCAAGTGTAGAAAATTGAAAAACCCAAAAGGTTTTAGGATTCGATTGGTTTGAGTGGAACAACCGAAGGTCCCTAACAAATTAGGGGGTTTCAATTTGTGGGTTGTCTTGAATACCTTCTAGGTTTGAACTATATTGAGTGTATCAATGACACACGCAATTTTCTAACCTTGATAGATCATGGAGGTAGAATAATTAAAGCTATCATAAATAAAACTATACAAATATAGTTAGTTTCAACTCTTTAGACATACCATAATATTTTGGTATTCTATGAGTATTGGAATTGTGACACTACATCAGAATTCCATAGATAACTTAGTACTCTTTGGATTAAATACTTGTTTATTGGGTCATGCCAAATTACAATATCCGTATTTTAAATCCAAGTGCATGCTATAATGTATACTTCTTGAACAATGCGAGAACCATGTGTTTACAAGAAGACATAACAGTTCAAGAATTATATGTTCATGCGTTTACAAGAAAACAGAACATATCAAATATACATTATTAAGTCTTTGAATAATTCAAAGATCTAATGTTTATGTGTTAACAAGAAGACATAACTATTTTACTACATACTTTATGTTATAAGTCGGTGAGTAATTCAAGGACCTTATAATTATGTGTTATCAAGGAAAAACATAATTATACTAACTAAAGCAATCATGAACGCAAACTCTTGAGTTCAATAGTAATTTCAAGTTGATTTTATACTTCAAAATTATGATTATTATATCTTAACCATAATTGTATTTACTATAACATGTAGTAAATTACCGAAGTAGCTTTCCACTATATCATGACATTGAATGTAGTAGGACAACAAACATCTTGTATGTTCAAGTCCTAGTAGAACTATTAGCTTTCTTACCTTTTGGGCAAATGAAACTAATAATATGTTGTTCCTTGCACACACTTTGCAATTTCTCCCACTTGTGTAAGGCACAACATCATATCATGTAGACAAGCAATACAACATGTGGTTGATTGTGTAAACAATATGATAATGTCATTGATATTATAAGTAGATTTAGAACCATAACTTTAGACAAGGAATTATGGATTATTATTTTATAGATAACGTGTCAGAAAGCGTCATCAGAAAGGCAGCGTGTTATCTTATAAAATAAAATGCACTTTCCTTTAAGCAATGGTAGTTCATATTTGGAAGGGATAAATTATTTCAACGCAAGTTCGAAATAATATGGATGACTAAGCAAGAAAATAAATCTTGTAGCTCCCACTGAAATTGACAATATTACATGGATATTATTTCAGTAATAAACTGCAACGCTCCCACTGGATTTGTCAACATAAGAGATGTTACATCACCAGTAAAAAGTGAATAGCAATTTATTGACTTCCTTATCTTTGAAAAATTCCTAGAAGTATACATTTACTTAGGTATTTGAACAAAGTATATGAAATTCTACTTGTGTGGATGAGGGACTAGCCGTTCATGCTTTCAATTAACTTGACTATTTAGCATGCAATTCCTCCTTTATCGTCTACATAGCCACAAGGGTATTTAGCACTTTAAGGAATAACAAGAGTCCAAGAAAGATACCTAGCGAAGTGCTAGTAAATTCTTTACTCTTTACGGTTTAAACTCATACATCGTGACAAGTGCAAGATGTCATTTATTTTGGTAGCTATAGACATTAGGTACACAAAATATGTTATCTTTCAATGATTTCAAAACCGGGTTAGGATAATAAAATATTAAAAGTGAGTTTAAATACAATCAATAACGATTAAATTATAGTCCTATCTTATTCTTGTCAACTAATGAGAAGAGATAGGAGTAAGTCTCGCTTTTCTTACCAGGAAAAGAGACTATGTTTGTTTTCTATAAGAAAACAACTTTAGTTTACGAATTATGTTGCAATAACACAATTAATCGGAACTTTAGAAAGTTCAATTTAGTATTTTCGATAATTAAATTCTTAATAGAGTTAACTACCCAATTAATTACTAATAAGACTAAGATCCTTACTTGCACTCCCACTTAATATTAGAGGTCTGACCGTCTAATATCAAGTAGGGCAAGAGGTAAGCGACGAGCGTTAATTGCATTACAAGTGCAACTCTTAGAATTATGAGACGATTCATGAAGTTTATTTGTTGTAGAGTGTTTGGATGGGACGTTCTCTCATCTCTTTCGAGTACCATTGAACATCTCAAGCAAACTTGTTCTACACGTAATAAAGTCATGAGTATGTTTCATCTCATCTTATGCCTCGGGTTCCGAATCTGACCGGGAACTCGACTTTAAGTCTTACCAATTTAAAGCATGCAATAATTGGCAAAGGTCTGACCAGTGACAAAAATCGCCTTGGGTGCATGATTCGTCCTAGGTCTGACCAGATGACGAAAAAGGACTACAAGTGCTATTAAATTAGGTGGCATAGACTTAAAAAATTCAAATAGGTATCACATAAGTTTTAGAAAACAAATGTCAAAAACGTGTAAAAGATGCATGCAATCATCTTTTAGCACAAGTTAAGAAAAACCTTTTGTTAACTTTGATTTAAGCGTGTTTACCGCGGGAAAAGATTAAAGAAGGATCAAACCCTATATCCTACTCTTCATGCGCCCGATGGCGCAAGTGCTTGGGATAATTATCATATAGATGCCGAAACATGTACATGACACGGGAAAAGATTAAAGATCGTTCAAACCCTAGATAGCTTGACTAGAGCACGTAGTGCAATAGCAAGTCCACCATTAGTAAAGCACAAAAAAGTTGTTTTTAAGTATTATAAACCAATTAATTTTGCAAATCACGTCGTTGAGAAGATAGTTTATAAGCCATCATTACGGTATGTAAGCCCAACTCGAGTGACAATATGATTTCGCAAAATAATTAGATTATAATAAAACCAAGTTTCATAGATCTTATGTCCATATTAATCTTTGTTTCAAAAACGATTTTTAACAAATAACACATAACCAATTCGCAAGGAAATATAAGTGTAGTTAATATGACATACTTTTAAAGCTAGTTTCGATATAAGTAGAGATCCACTTTTATGATTCCTAGAATCTTGTATTATTACGTTTTGCAATTCGTAATGGAAAACAAATAACCACATAAAAACAGACTAGAAGGGGTAGAAGCAGAAGACAGACTCTATATGAAAGCAGTAAATCATATAAGATCCAAGATCTCAAGTGAGTCTTCCCCAATTTGAGGACCAAAGACCCTCATCAAGTTTTCGAGCAAGGTACTTGATGACGTGCAAAGTATCACAAAAGTGAGATGCAAAGGTCTTTGACGGATAATAAAATTTTGTTTATTAACCAATTTAATAAACCTACCCAATTTTATTAGATCTAGATCAAAATTAAAATTTATGGCAAAAATGCATATTATTGCCATAGAAAATAAAATAAAGCGAGTATTTAAGCGGATCTAGCGTGTTTATTCTATGTGTAACCCATAAACACCAAACGATTTGACTCGTGATGCCACTGTTGGGATTTTACAACTAGTTAACCATTTAACTACGAGTGCGCAGCGGAATGAATCTAGTTTGATATTTATAATTAACACATAAAATAAACATAAATAAATACTAACCTTTTGTTTAATTGATTAAATCAAATAAACGAGATCTTGATCTTGGATCTTGAAACATAACGGTTAAATTACCGTCTCTAAAGGTTGCTCACACAACACGTCAAAACGAGCACGTTACGATGCTAGTGGTTGTTTCACGATGAACAATCAAACAAACTTGTGTCTTGTCCTTTATTCAAACAAACGAGTCCCTTAACAGAGATTCATTTGAATGGCTTTGACAAAAAAATGGATGAATAAAAAACGAAGACTAATATTCATTGTTTATTCATCTTATACAATGGAGAACAAAAATCATTTGTGTAACTTGTATTCTGCCGAAAAAAAGTACCACAGGAAAGCAAAAAAGATTTTCTATTTATATCATCACATGTGTCGTGTGAAACAAACCTATTTTCTACCGACACAATATAATATAGCAAAGTGAAAGATACATATAATATATCTTTTATCTTTAGGATATCTCTTTTCCATGAGTTTGATCAAAAGAACAGACAAAACAAATTTGCTTCTTTTATAAAATATCTCATGCGTGTGGTATAATGGAAAAACAATTGGTTTTAGTTTTTGTCAAAGATCACATTAATACGAGTATCTTAGGCTTTAATTCCCTCTTAAAATACATAATGACACCATTCACTATGTGTATATTTAAGATAACTTTTGCAACAAGTTGGGAAACCTCAAAACTCTACATCCTCTGATTAGTCGATTCATGGACTCGTATACCTCATCGGATATTTAGCCCATCAATTTAATAAAGCGTCAAACGGTAACCAACAATCATTAAATATATATCGTGAAATATATTATATATTAATAAATATAAACGAGTTATATATATTAAATATATAATAAACGTACTCTTCGTGTTTAAGTGTGTGCCCCCGAAAGGCTCACTCATTTCCGATGGCTAAACGATAGCATATCCCAACAGGAAGCACTCCTGTTAAGCTGCAATTTGCAAGAAATAATCTTACTAATTTGGTGCAGTTTCTCAAAGAATCAATAAACTTCAGGTCATCAACTTCTCCCCGTCCATGGAAGTTGTTATTTTGTAAATGTATAAATTTAATTTCTCTTAGTTCTGAAAAGTTGATTGTCAACTTCCCAGTAAAAATGTTTTCATTCATTTCAAGAAATTGTAATTTAGAACAATTAGAGATAGAAGGTGGAAGAACTCCGGTTAGTTTGTTACCCCATAACTGAAGGAACTCGAGATTTGGGAGTTGAATACCAATTTTTGAAGGAAGAATACCAGTGAGATGATTACCAGCTAAGGTAAGATCAACTAGCAGTGAGAGGTTGAAAATGGAATGAGGAATGCTCCCACCAAACAGGTTCCCAGAAACAGAGAATACTTCCATTGATGTGATATTCCCCAAGAAAGGTGGGATTCCACCTGTTAATTTGTTGTAGTCAATTTCAAGACGAGCGAGTTTGAGAGTAAACTCATTCCCTTGGGTATGCTTCCGGTTAGCTTATTTCGATCGAGCCAGAGGTCTTCGAGGTTAGAACAACAGGACAAGTTTGTTGGAATTACTCCACTGAACTTGTTTATACTAAGATAAAGACAGAGTAGCCGAGATAGACGACCAAGTTCATTAGAAATGGTTCCTTGAAAGCTGTTGTTCCATAGATCAAACGTATGGAGGAAGCTGAGGTTTCCTACATGAGGGGACAAGGAGCCTTCTAAGCCTTGTGATTCGAGTCTTAAAGCAGTCACTCGTTTGTGTCGCTTTCCACATGAAACACCAATCCAGTCACAAAAATGAAAGGAATGATTCCACGTTGTAAGAACTTGGTATGGATCTTGGCTGATCTTTGACTTAAATGACAACAACGCGTGATAATCAGTCTCATTTCCGCCATTGGAAGCAGAGACGGTGGCGGAAGCAAGACATGTTATCGCGAGACCATAAAAGAGAAAAGAAATAAGAGAGGAAGATGATGAGAAAATCATTGCTTGTGATGAATTCATTTTTGGAAATATACTTAAAATTATGAGAACGGGTTTAGGCTATTTATCCTTATTTTGCATGTTAACGTTCGTGACATGCAACTGGTGAAATAAATGGCTTCCACAAATTCCTTATCATCTTATTGACCAAGACAGTTTGGTTGATAATACAGTAACTGTTTTACTTTCTATGTATAATCCCAAAAATTCTATGTATAATCACGAAATATGGGTATATAGGTTCATAAAGTAGTAAAAAGTAATAGCAAACAATTAGTAGAAACAAAATCAATGGGAATGTGAATGGCAATAACAACACAATGGCTTTCACCTTGTCCGGATACATCTAGCCGGAAAAAAGGAACTTGATGATGTTCTTCTCCCATATATAATAAGTACATGATTTTTTATGGGTAAAGTGTTTGCTATTCAAATTTATATGTGTGTTGCGCGTGTAAGTTTGGGGTTTACATGAGCTCCACAAACACCATCGCAAGGAGTTGTATCTTTCATTTTTAGTTAACCAGATTTAGATTTCACTGTTTACGCAGGGCTTGTGTATTAGTTTTTGCAAATGTAGTTGTGACCCAAGACTAACCATCATATTTTTTTGCTATGATTCCCAAATCATACATAAATTCTTTCAATCTTGGCTAACAGTACAGGACTATTCAAATATTGGTGCAAGAAAGCCGATCGGTAAGTTGCTCATCAGACAACACTAACATATGTACCTAACGACACATTAGTCGTGTAGCCAGCTCATGTTTGCGCGTAAAAGTTTTAAGATAGTTAGCAGAAAATAAAGATAAGAAACATCTAAAATCCAAAATATATTCAGAAAGTAACAAGCAGGTGAGGAATCTCAAGAAGCAGTCCCAAATACCCCTTCATCGTATTAATCATGACCGATATCTAGTACAAGCTTCGAACTCAAATAAATTTTGAGATTTTTCTAATTTTAGTGTTTAACGTTCGCGACACGCAAATTGTGAAGAGAAGGCTATCCACAAATTTCTTATCAGCTTGAGCAAATTTGATTGATAATAATACTCAGGGAAGACTTCTAAGAAGACTTATGATTAGGAAGATGACGTTTAGATTTTTTTCTAACCCATGTAGCACGACTAGCATACATCACCTATGGTCTATCATTCACAAATTTCTTATCATATCAGACCAAGAAAATTTGATTGATAATGACTATTTTTTTTTATGTACAATCACAAAAGACTTTGAAGAAGACTGAGAGATATGTAAGACTACACTCAGGGACGAAACGAGGAGGTTTCCGCGAGTGTCCGAGAACCGTATGAATTTTTTTAATAAAATTTTATTTTAAAAAAACATTGATTTTTCGTAAATATATGTTAAAATGCACCCGGTCATCAAAATATATTTCTAAGATTATGGTTCAAATTTTGTGCACCCGATGATACTTAGGTGGTGTTTGTTTCATTAAGATGTATTGGGTCTGAATCTGACTACCAGCTCTTATTGGTAAGAGGCGGTCATAAAGTTTGACTCTGAATATAATAATGTTGTTTGTTTTTTTATATTGTCTGAATGATTTTATTATCCGTTTTTTAGTATATGCTCACAAACACACGCTTTCGGTTTACCCCTCACAATAAAATATTACCAGTATCACTTCAATTTTACGATTTCACAAAACTAACTCGATTTTTAATTCAAAAAACCCAAAAATTTATCCAACTACCATATTTGTAGTCCAAATAAAAATACCAAAACTCAAAAATTATTTGTAGCCTACAAAACAAATTTATACGTAATACATAACAAGTATAGTAAGTACACCAGCACATAAGTTTAATTTGGATTGTGTTTACCATGGCCCAACTATCCAAAATATCTAGTCCAACAGTAGTTATTCATAAAGTCATAAACTTAAAAATATCCCTACATCTCTCTCTCATCAAACCTACGCAGCCATTTTATCCACCCAAAACACATCAGAAAAACTCACATATGATAATCTTTTTCCTCTCTATATCTTCACACACATATCATTTTATATGATTATGTTGACTGTTATGCAAAGTTGTACAATCTCAATCTTCACTAGTATAAAGTTCAGAGACACTCAGAGGTTGCCAACACATCTGAGTCAGTCAGACGGCTAAGCTCTTACCGCGTCTGACTACGGAGGAAAAAACAAAAAAGCGAAACGTCTGACCGCGTCTGACTGGTCAGATGTCAGAGGCGGTCAGACTTTTTTTTACAAAAACAAACACAGCCTTAGTTCTCGTTTCATCTCTGACTGCCCTACTTTTCAAAAACATTCCTCGAACACCGTTTCTTATTAACTACGAGACACAATGTAACTATGTGTACCAACGATGTCAAAGTTCCTTATAAACCAAGTAATAAACCTATGAGTTGCTTTGATGTCTTGTGTCTGTTAAGTAAAAAATCTACAGGGCTAAATATAGCTAAATAAGTCAATGAATATAATCACAAAATTTGATTGTGTAGTTACTTCATTAGTACATGCATGTAAAATTTAAATCCAAACCCTTAATACAAATATTTGTGTTCACGGCCCGTTTTGTTCTTGTTCTGTCCATGCATAACAAACTTACGTAAAGACGATATTTTTTAAAACCACATAGTAAAAGGTGACAACAGATATTATGAGAGAATTCCAACAGAACAGCTGATCCCCTAAAGATGTTAAGAGTTCCCGGTACGATATGCGTTTTGGCGAAAACACCATCCAAAACGCTAGAGACCACACACTAGTTGGTGTTTTTGTGTTTTACGTCGTACCTGCCAGCCTAAACGGTTTTGAAAAACGTGACATGACGGCGCGAGGTATCACACCGACCTTAGCGTTTTCGCTAGTTATATTTTTAAAAATTTTCTTATATAAATTAATTATTATAACATATAGTTTTTTGAAAAGGTAAAAAAAAGGCGCTGGGTTAAAAAATACCAATTTTTTTAATTTTTTTCCTGAAAATCATCTTATAAAACTTCTAATTATTTCATCCTCTTACGATACAACACTTCTCCTAAAAAGCATTGTGGATCTCGACCCCAATGATATGTCCGAGTTTTCGCTTATTACACTCAACTCGATATGGAACAATATGCTCAATATTTTGACTATTATAAACAATATGAAAGTTTTGGGAAAGAAGAAGGTGAAAGCTCAGTTAGTTCGGAACGTACTACTAGGAGATACATGGCACGTGAACGAGAAGATGCGGTAGAAAAGCTAATAAAAGCTAATGAATATTATTTTGGCGATGAAAACAATCCATCTAAATATACGGAAGAATATTTTAGGCGAATGTATTCTATGAGTTCTCGTATATGTAAACGAATTGTCGTTGATATTACTAATTGCACCGTTCACCCTCTTCCTTATTACTTTGATTTTTTAATAGGTTAATACACAAAAATGTCACTAAAGTTTGTCAAAATGTTCACCTAAGTTACTAAAGTTTTTTGTTACAAAAAGGTTACTCAAGTATATGATTTAATTATTTGGGTTACTGAAGCTTTAAAAAGTTACAATTGTGTTACTCTGAGGGTGTGCAACCTGTTGTTCTAGCCTCGTCAACATTTTGTGAGTCACACCTCAAACAAGAATGTTGCTGACTCCTCAGCGTCATTCATCAGCACAACAGCCACCATCAACCCGTTCTTAAGCCTTCACTACCAGTTCTCAAGCCTTCACCACCACAAGATCTGAAGGAAAAAATACTACCACTGGAAAAAGATTTGTAGAAACTAGAAAGGGGGTTAAATAATTTATGTTCGGTTTATTTCCTAATTAAAATTCCTTTCAATTATGTTTGTCTCAAAACTACCTTTTACTTGAAAGCTAGTTGCAAAACGATTATGTTCAATTCTAATGCATTAACAATGACAAATATTAGATGTGTGCAAAGTAATATAGAGAGTAAGTAAAGAGTAAGGAAAGAAGCAACCTAATAGGAAGACACCAAGATTTATAGCGGTTCGGAAACGAAGCTCTATCTTCGTTCCTGCTCCACTCCTCGAGTACACCTTACTCGAGATTTCCACTATATCCACAAGCTCCCTTCTTGGCGGAGAAAACCTTACAACGTTGATTACATTATTTTCCGACACTAAGCTAAATGTCGAGACCTAATCTTAGCTAGGACCAATCTACACACGTCGCCTACTTCGCCATTTTCCGACACAAGGCTCGATGTCGAGTTCTAATCGAAAGCTAGAACCAATCTTCGTCTCCCATCTTCTTTTTCGACACAAGGCTAGATGTCGAGTTCTAATCCAAAGCTAGAACCAATCTTCACAACTCTTCACTTTGAAGCTAAGTGAGAACTTACAAGACACATACACAAATCACTTTGTAGTTAAGTGAGAACTAACACACAACACTTTACAACTCAATAAACACATATCCAAGTGTACACATGTAACTTGGATCCACACAAGACAAATCCAAGTATGCACATATACAATGGATTTACACAAGACTAATCCAAGTATTCACAAGTACATTGGATTAACACAACTAATAAAAGTGTAAACAAATACATTGGATCTACACAAGAATCAAATAAAAACATGATGAACATGACTAGATCTAAGATAGGTTGATCTTTATCAAAGCTTCATCTTTAATCACATCACAAGTGTGTGAGTGATCTTCTCTTTGGACAAGGTAAAGAAGGAGATCAAGAGGATAATCATAAGTAAACATACTTAACATATTAAGTGATCATTTACAAATGATTAGGAATTATAAAAGAGAAAGATGGCAGAAAGAATGTCCAAAAAGGTTCATGGAAGATGTAGATTTGATCCACTATTTATAGGAGACAAAGGCCAACGGATCTCTGACCGCGGTTCCTTAATTGTGTATGCGGTTCCGTATCACTAGGGAACCGCATAGCTATTTGAGGAACTATGAGTGTAGACTCCGCTCTCTTTTGTCTTTTAGTGGGGTAGTAATATCTGAGGTAAGTTTTACCTTCAAAGGATATTCCTATGGCATTTGGAATATGTCATATTCAAATTTATATTTTCCATTTTAATAAAACATTTTCTTATAAAGAAAGTTTATTAAAAAATCTTTTGTCACATTTGACAAAATGTAAGTTTAGGACTAATCACTTTTATGATCACTAATCATGATTAAGATACGTTAGTGCAATAATTAAATGATTATTACCTTGATGATAGTGTTTGTTAAATAATTGGTCTTACGATTGTATTTGACGATAAATGTCTTTTTAATTTGTCGTGATCAAAACTAAGAAAGATTAGTTAACACTAGTAATGTTTTTAGGCATCACTTTGCATTAACAAAATTGATGTCACTCTCACCAACCACCACAACCTTCAGCCATCGTAACCGATCCGCCACTACAGCCACCGTCACCCATTCATCTGGCACACACTCACTCTTCTTCTGCCGTCAACCTAATCAAAAACCTCAAAATCAACCATCTCAAGTCTTCACCACCATGGGTGGATGGGTTATGAATCGATAATATCTTGTTTAGTAATGATCAGTCAAAGCACCTATGTAGGAGACTAAAACCCCAAAAAGATTTTCATCGTAGATCAATCCACAAAGTGGGCTAATAGGCGACGATTAGAAAGTGGGCCCATAGTCAACAAAGCTTTCCCACTGTTCCATGATAATGATAGCTATGGAACTTATCCTAGAAATGGTAACTATGTTAGCGTAAATAAGCCCAAAAAAGATAAACTTTTTTCACAAAGATATATGATCTATCATCTGTTATTGTCACTGAAACTCTCAAGCAGTTTGTATCATCAAACGGGACCATTCGAGTCCTATCAATCAAAAGGCTGTTGATTTGAATGATGCAACCTCATCCTTAAGTCAGACAATAGATGTGTCTTCTACGATAAACAATAACTCAAATCCAAATAGTTGCTCATCATGTCTTAGTGAAAAAGGAAAATGAAAGAATTTGGAAGATACCTCATCCGTAAGTAATTCCATGTCGGCACTTACATGGTACAAAAGGTAACTTATTTAACCAGCTACCCTAACTTTAGTAACCTATTTGTAACAAAAAAACTTTAGTAACTTAGGTGAACATTTTGGCAAACTTTGGTAACATTTTTGTGTATTAACCCGACCCTTTTTTCATCAACGTCCCGATGCCACCAGTCGTTTAGATTTTAGTGCTACTAGGGGTGGAAACGAGCCGAGCTGCTCGTGAAAAGCTCGGGATCAGATCGGTAAAAAGCTCGAACGAGCCGAGCCTAAACGAGCTCGAGCCCGAGCTCGAGCCTAAGTTGCAGCTCGTTTATTAAGCGAGCTCGAGCCCGAGCTTTATGTACAAAGCTCGTTTGGGCTCGCGACCCTAAACGAGCCTAATGTTTTATTGTTTTATATACGAGCTTCTTAACGAGCTTAATAATTAGCTTATTAACGAGCCTAATTTAGGTATATTACGAGCCGAGCTCGAGCCAAATTTTATGTTTACATTGAAAATTCGTATAAATGAGTCGAGCTCGAGTCGAGCCCGAGCTTGTCTATCATACCACGAGCCGAGCCCGAGCCTAAATAATAAGGCTCGAAACGAGCCGAGCTCGAGCTCGAGCTTTGTAAAACTTAAACGAGTCGAGCTCGAGCCCTGGCGAGCTCGAGCCCTGGCGAGCTCGAGCTCGGCTCGGCTCGTTTCCACCCCTAAGTGCTACTATGAAATGCACATCCGATGTATGCCAATTGGCGTACGACACGACACCGAATGCATTTGATGAGTATTTGCAAGTTGTCGGACGTTATTCACGTAAATGTTTACGGAACTCCACTAAATGCATTTATGTATTGTGTGTTGAAGAATTTCTATGAAAACCTAATGTGATAGATGATTAACATGTTTATGAATTGTGCCAAGAGAAACGCGGGCTCTCGGAAATGCTCGGGAGCATCGATTGTATGCATTGGAAATGGGCTAATTGTCTAAGTCCTTACATGGTCAATTCAAACCACGTGATAAAAAATACCCATTTAATGCACATTCATTCTTGAAAACACTTTAAACTAATATTTGTGACCACTTCTTCCAATTGTTCACAACTTTCTCAGCAATGTACTTTTGAGTGGAGATAGTTAATACGTGTCGACTTCTGAGTGGTGAACGTACATTACCATTTAATGCATGTCCATTATTGAAAACACTTTAAACTATTTTCTATAAACAATTTTGCCAACTATTCACAATTTTCAGTAGGTATCTTTAAATTGAAACTCTTATTTATCCCACCAAAATCTCTTTATCGAATTCTCCCGCCTAAACTATTAAAGGATAAGGCTAAGCCGAGCTTGCTTATCATCAGAGAGTAATGAGTCTCCTAGTATTTCCACCCTTAATGTTCTCGAACCTTCAACATATTCCTTATACATACCAGTTGTTATGCATCCTAGATGACGAGTATGTGTTCAGGTAATCTTAGGTTATCCTGACAATGTCTCTGACTTGAATGTGTCTGAGGTGCCAGCTGAGGTTGTGTCTTCAGCTGATCTTGATCCATATCAATAAGCTCACCTCAACGATTGTTAATACTTAGACTAACTTATGATCAAATCTAGGCAGGGCTAATTAAGGCATATCATAGGCCCAACAATACTTTTGTACTTTATGTTTATGAAATCAAGTGAAAAAAAAACTAATTGTGAGTATTGTATACTTGTATGCTAGAAAAAAAAGTGTTATAAGTGAAAGTGAAAGAACATGAAGCACTAAACCTATTAATAGAAAAACTTACTATTAAGCTTTTGTTCAATATTTTAGATTTGTTAACAATTCATTATATTTTATCGAGTTAATTTGATAAAAAAACACTAACAAGGACTCTTACCTGACCCTATTAAACTATCAAGTTGACAGGATAAACTTGATAAGCTAAGTTGGACCTAAATCAAACCGACCTTATAAAACTTCATCGTTTTAGGACCAAATACAACTAAGGGCGGGGCAGATCAACCCTATTTGGCGCCCCTACAAGGAATGGCAATGGGGCGGGGCGACTATCCTCCATCCCTGAAACCGATTAGCAAATGGTGCCGCAAACTCACCCCAATCCCCAATAGGGATCTTATCAGGGCACCAAATTAGGGCGAGATGCTACATTAAACCCCCTCCAATCCTAGTTGGAATCTTATTAGGGCATCTTTACGAGTGAAATACTCCACAAATTCACGTTCTTTGTCTATTATTATTTTCTGGTCATATTTTTACGAATGTGATTATATACAATAATATGAAGTATTAAGAGCACACAAGCAGTTGTAAGTTTTCAACAAATTAAACACAATAATGACAACCACGTTAAAAAATAAAAACTTTTTAAAAAACATTATAGAAAAGAAACTTTTTCTAATAACAACTTGCAATTTTGCAAAGGGATGTGTTGCACACTTTTCTGAATTGATTGGCACACTAAAAAATATGATGTCTTGACATTTGTACCCTTATAAGAATGAATATGATTATAAGTGATCTAAGGGTATATATATGTGTATCAATCAATTTAAAAAGTGTGCAAATTAATTTCTTTTTGAAATTATACAAGAAAATATTATAATGGGTTTTGATATTATAATAGGTATGTATTGGTTACACGTTATATGTTCAATGGATGAGTCGGTATGTATTGGTTACAAGTTAGATGTTCAATCGACGAGTCGGTACGTTATGGTTACACGTTAGATGTTTAATGGATAATTGGTATGTATTGGTTACACGTTATATGTTCAATGGATGAGTCGGTATGTATTGGTTACACATTAGATGTTCAATGGATTGTTTAATTATTGTACGTAAATACTTAATAATTGTATACATAGTACTCGTCGTGGATGACCATTATCCTTGATCCATTTCGTTGGGCTCAAGTCCGACATTCAATCATACCTATAAATCATGATATTCAAGTGTTTGGTCCCCATTGTATTTTGAATTAGTGACCAGTTTTAGGTGTAAACTACTGTAGATATGCTTCTGCCCATAAAAATAACATTTTATTTTATTTGAATGTCAAGCTATTGATTAAATCTATTATTTAGTCATTAGGTATGGGATCTTCAACAAGTTCAAGAATATTTTTGTGGGAGGATGAAAACCAATTGTCAGCGGTTGAATCCAAAGTGTCAGCGGCTGGCCATGGAATCATGAATTGTTAATTACTCGGTATGAGTGAACGTTAATACTATGGATAGATCGTAATTACGCGTGGTTTTGTGTTTTGTTATGAAATAGGTACAAAAAGACAAAAACGCATAGCAAAAACACTTGTATTCTATTTTTAGCATATATTCCCCTCAAGGGTTTTCAAATCATTTAAAAATCAGCATTAGTGAGGCTATGAACTCACCTTAGGTCCAGTAAATCTTGTCAGGCTTATATCACACAGAATAACTTGAGCTAACAAACAAAGAACTTGATCTTACACCCACATGTTTTAACATATTTGGTATAGTATTAAGTTTTTGATTTTTGGAGTTCAACATTCTTGTTATTTATTTATGTTTTCTTTATAATTGTGATAATATTGCATCATTGTTCGGGCCATTATACTTAGAAGCCATTCTATAAACTTTTGAGGAGCGAGGGCACTTTAAATCGTAAACCCAACCACTCAGTCAGAACGTAATATCGAGATGAAACATTTTTGTACAAAGTTCCCTATTATAATATATGTTTTATTATGTAAATACTAACATAACAATATACGAACATAAAAAATCTAAGGGCGGGTAAGAGATGTTATACTTCCTCCTTGCCCCGAACCAAATAAAATTATTTGTTCATGCACCAAAACCCGACAAACATGCCTTGCCTCACATTTAAAACTTCAAGTTTTACTTTCCCGAATGAGTTTGATTTTTTTCCATCTCTATCCTCTCTGTTAGTTTAAATCACACAAGGAAAACCCATTAGGGCCCGTTTGGTTCGTAAATTCTTTAGGATTCTAATAGAATTGGCATCAGATTCTATTCCGCATTGTGTTTGGTTAACAGATTCAAGGAATTCAGAATCTAAATTTTACTTCTTAATATGTTTGGTTGACAAATAGAATGTGGAATGAAACTCCTTCAAAATCTCATATATGTAAAATTCCACATTTCATAACAAAAGATGAGGATTATTTATAATTTCATATGATTCATATTTATATTATTATTGTTACTTTTTTTTTTGTTGTTGTTGTTGTTGTTATATTATATTATATTTATTATTATTATTAAATTAATATTTATTAAATTATTTTATTATTATTGTTAGTCTTATTAATATTACTTTATAATTAATATTTATTTAAAATAAATAATTGCAATTTTATAACCTACTTTTTTTATCCTAATAAATTATAAAATTAATGTCTATTAAAATAAAATATAATATAATAGTTTATATAAAATGATATATATTATTTAAAAAATACAATTACATTTTATATGAAAACACTATTTAAAGTTTATATAATATATAATATTTAAATATTTATTTTTATTATTCTTAAAAATAATATATTTAGTGAATATATTTAAATTTTAACAAATTAAGATTTTAAAATATTTTAATATGATTTATTTTTTCTCATTTCATTTTCCTTCAACTAAGCACACACTGATTTTATTAAATTCGTATCTCATCAAACTAGTTATAATACCCGTGCACACACGCGGTTTTTATAAATTCCTTAAGGATGTAATTGTTCAATAAGAAATAGCATATATTTTGTTGATGTGAGTCATGTTTTAAGTGTAAATGTTATAATGAGTTGACTTTAAAAATTACTAATACGAATCCTTTTGTATATCAGTTGCTTATTTATCAAAGCTCAATTATATTCTAGACCACGATTATAGATAGCAGAAATATTCTCAAACGAACACAAAATACGTGAAGTTAACATCCTTTGGTTGTCATAAAAAGCTACATCTGAACTTAAAATATACGTGACATATTTTGTAGAATTGCGTGATTCATCACGAGTGATAAAAAAGAAATATAAAATATATTACAGATAAAATTGTAAAAGGCATCACATTCTAGTAAATTAGGAAAAGAATTACATATCTAATTCAGTTAATTCGGTAATAGTGCAACAAAGCAAAGTTGACAAAAGGAGCAAACCGGGTAACAACGACATGGGTAAATTTGCTTTGGGTCCCATGGACCGACACAAAAATACTTCTCATGCATATGACTTTCTCCATATTTGGCCCACAAGATCTATTTAACCAATGATACGACCCAGTTAGGGTAGTATCAGGATAGAGCACCACTATAGCGTGTGCGCGCTCCATAAGAAAGGTTTAGGAATGGGAATGGGTAAGGGTAAGGGAATACAAAGGAATGTAATGAACATTCCTTAGTATTATCATTACCATTCTTGGTGCTTGATTAATATAAGATGTGGTAGTGATTGGAGAGGGTGGCAAAAACTGTTAGGGTGATAGGTAGTGGTCGCGACGATGACGATGTTGGTAAAGGAAGCAATTAATAAAATTAGTGACGATTAGTGGTGGTTGAGAACGGCGGTCATTCATTACAGACGATTGCGTACTTGTGGTAGTCGGCAAAGGTGTTGATCAGAGGTGGTGATTGTGGTAATTGCATGGTTTGGTGGTTTTTGGATGGTTATTGACGGTTGTGGTAGTTGATATAGATGGCGATGGGATGTAGAGGTTGTGGTAGTGGTGATGATCAGCGGTGTGGTGGTGGTTAGGGTGACGCCATCAGTGAGATGGTAGCGTCCGGTGGCAGTGGTGGGGCGGTGGTGTCGGAGAGTGGTGGTGTCGAGATTCGTGGTGGCGTTGGGAGGGTGGTGGTAGTGACAATGAAGGTGGTCAGTGGTGGTGGTAGCGTCAAAGAGTGTTGGCGTCAAAGAGTGGTGGTGTCGGAGAGTGGTGGTGGCATTAGAAGGGTGGTGGTTGCGACAATGGTGGTGGTCAGTGGAGGTGGTGGCGTCGGAGAGTGGTGGTGGCGTTAGGAGGGTAGTGGTAGCGACAATAGTGGTGGACAGTGGTGGTGGTGGTGGCGTCAGAGAGTGGTGGTGTCAGAGAGTGGTGGTGGCATTAGGAGGGTGGTGGTAGCGACAATGGTGGTGGTCAGTGGTGGTGGTGGTGGTGGCGTCGAAGAGTGGTGGTGTCGGAGATTGGTGGATGCATTAGGAGGGTGGTGGTCGCGACAATGGTGGTGGTCAGTGGTGGTGGTGGCGTCGGAGAGTGGTGGTGTCCAAGAGTGGTGGTGTCAGAGAGTGGTGGTGGCGTTAGGAAGGTGGTGGTAGCGACAATGATGGTGGTCGGTGCTGGTGGTGGTGGTCGCGTCGGAGAGTGGTGGTGTCGGGGAGTGGTGGTGACGTTAGGAGGGTGGTGGTTGCGACAATGGTAGTGGTTAGTAGTTGTGGTGGTGGCGTTGGAGAGTGGTGGTGTCAGGCAGTGGTGGTGGCGTTTAGAGGGTGGTGGTAGCGATAATGATGGTGGTCAGTGGTGGTGGTGGTCGTGTCGAAGAGTGGTGGTAGCGTTATGAGAGTGGTGGTAGCAACACTGGTGGTGGTCAGTGATGGTAGTGGTGGTAGGTGGAGACACACATATACATACGTCAATTTATTACCTGAGTCCATTACCCTTAATTTACAGGGGAATGGTTCATTACCATTAGTGGGCTTTGATTACCTATACTTTTATAAACCAAGCACTACTAATCATTCTCTTTCCTATTCCTTACCCTCCAATACTCTTAACCAAGCACACCCTGAGATTTATTGACCTTGAACATATCTTTTCATTGATAACCTAATGGTTTATATAAGTCAAATAACCTAGCTTGTGAAACAAGATATATACAAACATTCCTAAGTAAACATAAAAGTATAAAGATAGATATCATTGGCCCATTTGGCCCGATCCTCATCCACCGGGGTGTATCATTCCTCACTCCTTCGAATTCACCTTGCCCTCAAGGTGATATCTTGAAAAACTCGTGATGTCGGGATCCCACAATTTCCTTTGAACTTTAGCCAATCCTTTTTCATCAACCCCTTTAGGTGTCATTACTTGGACTGGTAAATTATTTGTTTCTTCTGGTGGGTCGACTTCTACATCAACAATATGCTCTGAAACTGCTCCACCAACATGTTCAGCAGTCACTTTTTCCTCAATATATACTTGTTGTTCTTCAAAAAATTTAATATCAAATGAACGAAGTGAGAGACGGTCATCCCATATGTATATGTGATAAAACCAAAACTCCCACTGTACGTAATTCAAACAGAGAGGCTTTTGACACCAATTATTCATAGTAATATTAGTGCTTTTAATGAGATTCTTCATGTCAACCTGAAAATGATCTCGTTCTTGTTTCAACATCACCTTGATATTAGAAAATCTTATACGATGCATTTGACAGCAAGTTCCCAATCTCCATAAACATCGAATTAACTTCTTGATATACAAGTGTCAACTTCTTTAAGAAAATATCCTATATATAAGTCGCAAAACTCGTCCTTCCAACCTCGAGCAGCAATTGAAACAAATACTGTAGCACCCCACTTGGATAAGTGGACCGTTACGTGTATTTAATGTCCTAAAACATTAAATGACCATAACGGAAATACCGGAATCAAACATCGGTAATCCAACCTAAGCTCAAAACATGAAAAATAAAATACTGAAGGAAAGGACTAAACAATCTCCAAATAGCATAATAATGTAAGAAGTGCATAAAGTAAGAAGTTCAGATAGCTTCCATTCAATGCACATGCTCTCAGAATCCTAAGAGCGTCCTGGTGTACCTGCCGTTAGAACATGAAAGAACTACGGCTGAGCATAACGCTCAGTGAACGGATATAAAGCATGATAAGGAATTACTGAAATGAAATAGATGATAAAATACTGGAGTTGTAAGACTGATAAGTAAAGTTGCAGCGGAAATCTGTGTATAATCTGTAAAGTCTGATTTATAAATAATAAAGCTGAACTGTTATCTGTTAAATCTGAAAACATGTATTTACTGTATTTTAATTGCCAGAGCTTATATAGGTCATGTGCTGTAACAACGGTGCATGAATAACTGGAGGGGTGACCTCATCATGCTGTAGAGGGGTGACCTCTAAATAACTGTAGAGGGGTGACCTCTAAATACTGTGCTGGGTGGAGGGATCAGCTCCAATGTGAAGGATGTAGAGCACACACCACATTCACCCTGATAACTTGTAAACTGATAAGCCTAGGATGCATCCATACGCCCCACTAAACATACATATAAAAATGGCCAAACTGAACATGAGTGGGACGATGCAGCATATCACTCTCCTGCATGTGAGTCACGACACCGGTGCCTCTAGTGCCATGGTTACGGTACCTCCGTAACTAGTACATAAACTGGTCATGCTTGTATATAATGCTCATGCAATTTATGTAGTTATTAATCGTGATTACTGATAAGCTTAAACATATACTGGGGAAAACATTTGGCTAAGACGGGGAATCCTAATCATGAATAGAAAGGAAGTCCTTACTGAAAGGACGGGAAATCCGTACAATCAACTAAATAAACAAAAGAGACAAATACTAGTAGAGAGATAGAAATATCCGTACCTTAACAAAACTCGTAACTTAAATAATGTCCAAACTTATTTTTCCGTCAATAGATCTACATAAAATATATACCCATCTACTAATTAATAGCGAGCGAATAACATAACCAAAAATCCTTTTAGACGCTTTAATGGATCATACCATATATAATATGGGGTATTGATAATCTCATTCGGTTACATTTCATTCATGACTTTTCTGATTAATTCATCATACAAATGCTATAAGTAGCCATATTTTATATAAGACTATACAGACCGATCAAATGTAATTTACTCAAATTAGTTCACTCTTCTAAAAATAATCAGATTCTTTGGTTTAGGATGAAGCATTTCTTGTATAATGAGTTTACACGGCCCATTTTTAAATTATCAAAAAAAAACTTGTCAAAGACTCGGTTCACATCACGTTAACTAATTCATTGTTTACATTCTTGATGCATGCGCGTATATGATAAATATGACCAATCTTTAGATATTAAATTTCATAAATATTATGCTATTAAAAATCTTCAACGTTTCAAAATATATTCATATTTTCAATTGTGGTTTTCTAGTCATATAGTTGCTAGTTTATAAATGAGTAAATAATACTCCTGAGAAGCGTATTATTCCATAGGTAAAATGAAAATCTAAGATTTACCTCACAGCAATACAAGATCATGTCGAGACTGGAATGGAAGACGAGTTTGATTGGACACAACATAAATACTCTGATCAACGAAAATAGATTGAGTCGCAAACTCGAACACGAACCGAAAACTCTAACAGACGAGTCAAAACCCATCGCGAACACGAACCGATCAAATCAACCTGAACGGGCTTTTAAGTTGAATGACAAGAGCCGTACCCTTGTAAGCAGACTCTCATTTGGGGATAGTTATCACACTATGTGTTTTTTTAAAGCATTGTTTTAGTTGTGCTAGTGACCAACAGCTTGTGGCTAAACATAGAGATAAATAGTGGTTTAAATATGTGACTAAGTCATGAATAAAACAAGAATGATAAGCCAATTAAGGCGTTGATTTTTGCCGATAATATATACACGTAACTTACTTGACTTGTTCAAAAGTTCAAATCTTTTCCATCCTCATTTATCATTCTCATTACTATTATTATAGTTGTATACTTAGAAATTATTTAACGTACTAAATATGTAAAGTTATAGAAATGTTCACGCATGATCAACATCTAATCGTGAAATTTTCGTACTGTGATATCGACTTAGCTTTTTCAAATTGTTTTCTCAGTATTTACATCAATTGGGTTTTATATTTGATTTTGAGTTTAAACTAACTTTCGAAACACTATAAATATACCGGGTATTATTCTACCACTTAATAATAATACACAAATAATTATAAACTAAGGTTTTAATATCAGATACTTATTTTTATTTTTATTTCTATTTTTTTAAATAAAATGTAATATTTGAATAGCTTAATAATTCGATTAATTATTTTTACGAATAACTAATTACATAACTTTTAATTAAAACTGAGACTATGTATAATTAATGTTCTTGGGTTTTAAATGCGGATTTTACAATTCTTCCCCTCTAAAAAAAATTATTCGACCTCGAATTAAGGATACGACCGTACTGGGTTTTACAATTCTTCCCCTCTAAAAGGAAAATTCGTCATCGAATTTAGAGGTAATTTAAGCTGATAAAAGTAAAAGCTGAAAGTTTACATAACCTGAAATCATATAAGCTGAAAGGACACACATGAGCTGAAAGAACATGAAAGCTGAAAGGATAATTCGTCTTCTAATTAAGACATAATGCTACTGAAAGGTATAAACACGACATGACTGAAGTAACATGCAACGTGCCGTGACTGAAGAGGACCTGGAACGTAGCCTGACTGGAAGAACCTAATTGATTTATTGCAGGAAAGGATGAGAAGTCCGGATGGACTCCTCCATTCCGAGTGGCTTCTCGCTCGAAACGGCTCCTTCAAGATCTAAACACAATGAAAATCTTGGTCCTGGTGACCCTGTCCTGACGATACTGAATAGTTTCTGGTTCCATACATAAGATGGATTTTCTAAATCTGATAGAATAATAATCTATAACATGTAGGGTACATGAAATGGTACGTACGATTATCCTGAAAGATAATATTTATGTCTATGAGCAAGATGCTGAGAATATATTGAGATGAACTACGTGAAAAATTGTGAACGTGATACGTGAGCAATTGTAAACGGGGTTTACGTTTATATGAGGAACGTTGGGCATGGAATTTATTGCGAACGTGATACGTGAACATACTGCGAACATGATATTAGGACATATCATGAATGTATGCTTACTGAGAGACGAATGCCAATTATACGGCTTGAGACTTGAAACGTCTGTCTGATTATGAAAATTTGTGCTAAACTTGAGTCTGGTTTCTTAAGCTTTCTGTAGCCAAATCCGGTACAAGACTTGAAACGTATACACTGAGGTGGAACACAGACTTGAATGTGAACAATGTCATGAACGCGAATAGTGAATTTAAATCATGAGATATCATAAACATGAACTGAATCAACATCATACTGTGAATGAGACGTAAATGTGAAAGTGAAAATAAACGTGAACGTAAGGTGAACGTAAACATACACGTGATCGTGAACATGAATTCCATCTGGTATGATGGTCGATGGAATACCTTTAATTTGTATAATTTACCACTAAATTTTTTTTGCAGGTCCGCTACTACGTAATCCTTTCGGATGAAAGAAATCGCGCAGGCTGATTACATGGTTGACGATGACTTATACAGTATCATACTTTTTCTGAGTCTGGGGTAACTGATAACAATTTCATGGAATTTCGTCTCATTTCTGCTCAGAAATTACTAAGGATTGTAATAATTTACTAACATGACGGCGTTCTATCTTGAACCTACGGTATGTCAGGCATCTAGATATGAACATAGCTGCATAATTGTGTGATACCGCTTCTATCAAAATTCTGCCTGATTATAGGACATCTTGGTGGAAATCTGGTTGACTAGTCATGGAAAATTTTTATTCATAAATTTCATAACATAGCTGGAGCATTAGGGAGCTCAGAAGTAAAAATCAAATTTTTTAGAGAGACTGCAATATGTGCAACAACAGTCTGGAAAACATCATGTTCTTTTGTCACCACTACTGGTGTCCCGGTTGCGAATTGTTCTGGTAAATATTTAAGATATCGTAGCTGGTCAGGTAACCTCTTATTCGTGGAATGAGTATCGTTTTATGAGTGGCGATCTTGTAAATTTTCGATGATCGATACATGATCTCATGTTACCGGCCTTCTTTCTGATAGACAAAAACGGTACACCTCCTAGTGGTGCGTTAGGGCGAATACAGCCTTGTTCCGGTAACTCTTGCAGCAAATGCTGCAACTCTTTTAACTCAGCTGAAGTCCTGCGATAAAGAGTTCTGAAATCAGTTTCCGTCGTTGAGACAAGCTCTATGTTAAACTCTGTCTCGTGGTTAGGAATGATTTTCTGGAAACCTTCTGCAATGACCTTTGGAAAACTTTGGGATAATTTGCTGATCATGAATTTAAAGAGTTTCAGAAGTAACTTTATAACTGATAGTTATAAGTCTTCGTAGCTATGGACTGAGAATTCACGCATTTAAGGCAGAAAAATTTGTACTGATTTTCTGGCCGAAATATAAAGAATATATTTGGGATCTAGTAAGACGGATCTCGTCGTTAACTGAACTGAAACCCTTCATAATTACGGTATGTACTGTGGATTCTTTTCTGGCTGTAAGGTACATAATGTCTGATTTGGATAAAGCTGACATATGAATAATTTAGCAAACATGGCAAATTTTGCTGAATATGTTTGTCTGTAACCTTACAGAATGAACTCTGCGTGTTTAATCTGAATAATACTCTAGTAGTGGTAACTGAGTTTTTAGTTATCTGATTTAGGCGTGTCATGACAAAAACGGTATACTCCCTTGGAGGGTACCTTGAATTTCTGAGAGCCTGGTTTAGCAAACATACAGAGTTATGAGTTCTGACTCGTACTCTGAGAAGATATTCGTATGACGTGTACCATGACTGGTGTCCTGATATGTGTCTTCCAGAATGATACATGAGACCTATGCCTTAACTGTTGTCTAGACATGTATTTTAATGGTGAGTATGAATAAGGATAAAAATTTCTGGTAACTACTAGGATTGGCGAACCGGCTAGACTACTGACCTCTGTATTTCTGGTCACATCCGTTCCGGAGTTCCGATGGTTACTGACTGGTTATTTTTAAGCACGGTGGTTGTCATTACCGCCTTGTCTGTCAGTTTCCTGACGGGCGTTATCATGATCATGATTCATGTAACTATTTCTACTGAGTGGCCGGCTGGTTATCGGTTCCCACTCTTCTGACTGAAAGATTAGCTGAGTCAAGTGTGACATCTAGCTAAGAAAGTGAAAGCATGGAATGGAGTGGTAGTGTCTGATGGTTGAAATTTATTCTTGTCACAAATTTCAAATTTATTTCGTCCTTGTTCTGCAGAGTCTTCATAGTATAAACAGCATCAGCATCTTGAGAAATCTCCAAAGTATCAGCAACATCAGCATTTGTGAGGTCTTCAAAGTGTTAGCAGCATCAGCATCTGGTAAAATCTTCAACTCACGAGCATCATCAGCACCTGGTAGAATATCGACAAGTGGCAACGCCTGAGATGATTGAGGATCGATTAGCAATATCCATGGAGTAGGGTACCTAGAGTACACATGGACTACTGTACTTGAAGTACAAAATGAATACTGCACATGGAGCATATCTGAGGCACTGTACGTGGAGTACACATGAAATACTGTACATGGAGTATAACTGAGACACATATGGAATAATGTACATGACACTGGTGGAAATTTTTTGGGATGATCGATACTGGTGTCGCTTGTCTGACATGATCAAGGAAATAATTTTATTTAAACGGTAGTAAACTGATCTGAAATAAGTAACATGATAGGCTGACAATTCTGCGTCGACTTACTGCTGGTTGTATCGCGGTTGAAAAGTATGATATAATCGATGTCCCAACAGTGGTCAGCATGAAGCATGATTAATGAAATCCAATCATGATTTATCATGAAAATGGTTTCTTCTGTATCTTAGCATGTAAACATCATCACCTTGCTAGAAACATAATCCTCATAAGGAGACATGAACTTAGTCAGCATGAAAACGACATTCACGTGAGAGTATAAACTTGACGGTTACAAGGAACATAGAAGAATAATCAACTAAGGTTTAACTTCAACTGATGTGGATGGCCATGGTTCAATCCACATAATTTAAGGACAACATGTGACTAGGTATGGGCGATTTTGGTTCGATCCATACTTATCAAAATTTTCTGAGAACTGTCATGTGTAGAACTTTACGATTTGGGACTAAATATGGTTGGTTGTAGTCCAATTCATATTTGTCAAGATTTTATGAAACGTCATGATATGACAAAGGTGAACAACTATGGATCGGTTCACAAAACAACATTCAACTGAAAAACATGAACTTTGATCTGAACCTTGGTGAACGTATATGGGCTGGTTCACCAAGTAATATTCTACTGAAAGCATGAATCTGTCAAGAGTAAGGATGAACGCCATTGGGTCGGTTCACCAATACAAAAATCTGAACGGGCAAGGGTGAACGCCTATGGGTCGGTTCACCAAAACAAAATTCGCAGAAAAGCACATGCGACTAAATATGGTCAGTCCTGTACCAACCTTTTACTTAGTCAAAATTTTAAGAAAAACTGAATGATACATGAAGAAGACTGACTGATAAATGCATGAGAAACATGAAAGATAACAACGCCAAAATCTGGGAAGTTCCTGGTGACTACCCACTAGTCACAGGTCAAGTTTTAGAGCCTACAGGTCGAACCTTGCGCTCTGATACCATAATTGTAGCACCCCACTTGGATAAGTGGACCGTTACGTGTATTTAATGTCCTAAAACATTAAATGACCATAACGGAAATACCAATCAAACATCGGTAATCCAACCTAAGCTCAAAACATGAAAAATAAAATACTGAAGGAAAGGACTAAACAATCTCCAAATAGCAGAATAATGTAAGAAGTGCATAAAGTAAGAAGTTCAGATAGCTTCCATTCAATGCACATGCTCTCAGAATCCTAAGAGCGTCCTGGTGTACCTGCCGTTAGAACATGAAAGAACTACGGCTGAGCATAACGCTCAGTGAACGGATATAAAGCATGATAAGGAATTACTGAAATGAAATAGATGATAAAATACTGGAGTTGTAAGACTGATAAGTAAAGTTGCAGCGGAAATCTGTGTATAATCTGTAAAGTCTGATTTATAAATAATAAAGTTGAACTGTTATCTGTTAAATCTGAAAACATGCATTTACTGTATTTTAATTGCCAGAGCTTATATAGGTCATGTGCTGTAACAACGGTGCATGAATAACTGGAGGGGTGACCTCATCATGCTGTAGAGGGGTGACCTCTAAATAACTGTAGAGGGGTGACCTCTAAATACTGTGCTGGGTGGAGGGATCAGCTCCAATGTGAAGGATGTAGAGCACACACCACATTCACCCTGATAACTTGTAAACTGATAAGCCTAGGATGCATCCATACGCCCCACTAAACATACATATAAAAATGGCCAAACTGAACATGAGTGGGACGATGCAGGATATCACTCTCCTGCATGTGAGTCACGACACCGGTGCCTCTAGTGCCATGGTTACGGTACCTCCGTAACTAGTACATAAACTGGTCATGCTTGTATATAATGCTCAGGCAATTTATGTAGTTATTAATCGTGATTACTGATAAGCTTAAACATATACTGGGGAAAACATTTGGCTAAGACGGGGAATCCTAATCATGAATAGAAAGGAAGTCCTTACTGAAAGGACGGGAAATCCGTACAAGCAACTAAATAAACAAAAGAGACAAATACTAGTAGAGAGATAGAAATATCCGTACCTTAACAAAACTCGTAACTTAAATAATGTCCAAACTTATTTTTCCGTCAATAGATCTACATAAAATATATACCCATCTACTAATTAATAGCGAGCGAATAACATAACCAAAAATCCTTTTAGACGCTTTAATGGATCATACCATATATAATATGGGGTATTGATAATCTCATTCGGTTACATTTCATTCATGACTTTTCTGATTAATTCATCATACAAATGCTATAAGTAGCCATATTTTATATAAGACTATACAGACCGATCAAATGTAATTTACTCAAATTAGTTCACTCTTCTAAAAATAATCAGATTCTTTGGTTTAGGTTGAAGCATTTCTTGTATAATGAGTTTACACGGCCCATTTTTAAATTATCAAAAAAAAACTTGTCAAAGACTCGGTTCACATCACGTTAACTAATTCATTGTTTACATCTTGATGCATGCGCGTATATGATAAATATGACCAATCTTTAGATATTAAATTTCATAAATATTATGCTATTAAAAATCTTCAACGTTTCAAAATATATTCATATTTTCAGTTGTGGTTTTCTAGTCATATAGTTGCTAGTTTATAAATGAGTAAATAATACTCCTGAGAAGCGTATTATTCCATAGGTAAAATGAAAATCTAAGATTTACCTCACAGCAATACAAGATCATGTCGAGACTGGAATGGAAGACGAGTTTGATTGGACACAACATAAATACTCTGATCAACGAAAATAGATTGAGTCGCAAACTCGAACACGAACCGAAAACTCTAACAGACGAGTCAAAACCCATCGCGAACACGAACCGATCAAATCAACCTGAACGGGCTTTTAAGTTGAATGACAAGAGCCGTACCCTTGTAAGCAGACTCTCATTTGGGGATAGTTATCACACTATGTGTTTTTTTAAAGCATTGTTTTAGTTGTGCTAGTGACCAACAGCTTGTGGCTAAACATAGAGATAAATAGTGGTTTAAATATGTGACTAAGTCATGAATAAAACAAGAATGATAAGCCAATTAAGGCGTTGATTTTTGCCGATAATATATACACGTAACTTACTTGACTTGTTCAAAAGTTCAAATCTTTTCCATCCTCATTTATCATTCTCATTACTATTATTATAGTTGTATACTTAGAAATTATTTAACGTACTATATATGTAAAGTTATAGAAATGTTCACGCATGATCAACATCTAATCGTGAAATTTTCGTACTGTGATATCGACTTAGCTTTTTCAAATTGTTTTCTCAGTATTTACATCAATTGGGTTTTATATTTGATTTTGAGTTTAAACTAACTTTCGAAACACTATAAATATACCGGGTATTATTCTACCACTTAATAATAATACACAAATAATTATAAACTAAGGTTTTAATATCAGATACTTATTTTTATTTTTATTTCTATTTTTTTAAATAAAATGTAATATTTGAATAGCTTAATAATTCGATTAATTATTTTTCCGAATAACTAATTACATAACTTTTAATTAAAATTGAGACTGTGTATAATTAATGTTCTTGGGTTTTAAATGCGGATTTTACAAATACTCTTATCTTTGACTTAAAGCATCCATTAGAGGGTTTGCTCTTCCTACCGCAACTCCAGATCCAAAGCTTTGCTTCTGTTTCACTAGACAAGTTTGCATCTAAAAGAAGACGTTTGGATTGAAATATGAGCTTCTTATTATGATGTGCGTAATGAGCTTGCAGTTCATTACATGTTCTACATGATGGCTTTTTTCCACAAATGCGCTTCTTCCCATTGTCATTCACGTTAATAGTTTAATTAACAACTGCACCTTTAACCGGTTTCTTAACACGAGGATCTAACTTGTTTCGTTCATCTTCCCTTCTGCTGGAAACTTCTCTTCCTAGACGCATTAGCTTCCCCGCTTTTGGTTGACCCAACTCACGGTTGCCTCTATTATCTATCAACCCGTGAACATCACCAATACCAATTTTTTTCCATACAGGAGAACTAGTGAGATTCCCGGCCCTGGGTGATCTTCGTCTCAATGATACACCCTGGTGGATGAGGATCGGGACAAATGGGCCAATGATATCTATCTTTATACTTTTATGTTTACTTAGGAATGTTTGGTATTTATCTTGTTTCACAAGCTAGGTTATTCGACTTATATAAACCATTCGGTTATCAATGAAAAGATATGTTCAAGGTCAATAAATCTCAGTCTTCTTCCTAAACCTTTCTTACGGAGCCCGCACACGCTATAGTGGTGTCCTATCCTGATACTACCCTAATTGGGTCGTATCAATTGGTGCTTTCATTGAGAGCCCTCAACTCGTTGAGGGATTTTGATCTAAAGTTCCAATCATAAAAAAAAATTGTTCATCAGTAAAAAAAATTGATACTGTTCATTGGTGGAGAAAACAGAATCGGGTTATTTTTCATGGCTTCCCGCGACGAGGGTGACGCAAAAGAGGCACTGTCTAAGCTCTTGCAAATGGGTACGGTGGACGAATATCAAGGTGAGTTTGAGAGACTTATAAAGCGTGTGACAGTGTATTCTGAATCTCTACTCATCTCGTTTTATACATCCGGGCTTAAACTTCCGTTACAACGAGATATGTGGAGGTCGAGACCCGCAACTTTGGGTGAAGCCTTCGCCCAAGCCCGTATCAACGAGGCCCGTGTTGAGGAAGCTACTAACAAGCGGGATCTTGGAGTTTGTTTAGGGGATGATTACAAAGGAACAAAGGATGATAGGGATCATATGGCAAGTGTTGTCCAAACGCCAATGGGACCAACTGCAGAAGTAGGGTTTAACCAAATAGAAAGTTGTAATTAATCTGCCAGTAACACGAAACCAAACAAGTTTTCACAGTTCGTGCATCCTCAAGGTAATGGTGTTTCGAGCTTATGTTTTAGTCCGGAATCCAATCCTGTAATTTTTACATCGTCCAATAACCATGTTTGATGTGTGAAGGATCTTGTGGATAGTGGTGAAGCGTTTTGTAGGCGGTCTATTCATGACCATGTAGGTTAGGTTTGTGAGAAGGTCCTTAGTGCAACAAGGTTACAAGAAAAAATAAAGTCAATTAAATAAATCAATAAAATCTACAGTTTCTCTTCTCTCGTTCTTAAGGAGCCAGCACACGCTATAGTGGTGCGATTATCGATACTACCTATCCCGGGTCGTATCAATTGGTGCTTTCATTGAGAGCCCTCAATTCGTTGTGGGTTTTTGATTTAGGATTCCAATCTCAAAAAAAAAATGTTCATCGAGATCACTATTCAGATGGTACTGTTCACTTGGTACTTGATAACGACCAAAATATATATATTCAACCCGTTATTATAATGCCACTTTGTATCATAAATAAGAGCTTTCGATACTTAATATATTGCGTTTTATATGCATGTATGAAGTATGGAGAAGCAAAGTGAAGAAAATACAAAGGAGGGTCCTTATTTTGCAAATATGCCAAACTATTTAATGAAGAATCTGGAACGCACAAAAGTGCGGTGCACATTGTTAGAAGTGCGGCGCATATTCCCACATCCAAAGTGCGGCGCACATTTTGTCTCAGCCAACACTATAAATGGGAGTCACTTCTACTTATTTTACAAACACCTCTAACTACTACTCTATAAATCCGAGTATTCTTAGCTTTCTTAGTGATATTTCAGTATTATCCACTTTTGGGAAATACTTGTAACGAGAGTATTCCACTCTTTGATTCTTGGAGAAAAGATACAATCGTGACACTTGCGTACTCGTTCATTCAATCAATCTAAGTATGATGTTCTCTTACTCTTTTCCATTTGTTAATTTGATTACTATGTTAGGCTAAGCTATTTGTGACTATATAGGTATGTGACCTTGATTAGTGATGATGCTATGATATGATCCTTTATAATTGATTTCAAGCTAATGTTTTAGAACCATTTTACCACCTAGTTTCATAAACCATATTTTATCTAGAGTTGATTTGTTATTATGGCTTGGCGTTGAGAGACGCAAATCGTTGTAATAAGTTTTTAAAGACTTGTCTATGGTTTTAAATCTTTGGTTAGAGAAATCCATTTAGAAACCGTGATAAAATATTGAGCTCGTTGGCAACTTGTTTTGAGCTTAGTCGCTCGAATGAACATAAGTCTTGAATCACCCTAAAGCAAGTTGTGTAAACACCATTTTGACGAAAAAGCTTTATCACTCTTTACCTACCTAAACATATCTCGATTATTATTATCATCATCACGAACTCATGCGAACTATCCCATATTAGTCATATTTGTTACTATTGTTATTCATATCAATCATTTCTTTCTTCAGTTATTATATTGATTACCAAAACGAAACTAAGTCTCAGCGAACGATCCTAGCTTACCACTAAAAGCTATATTACGAACGAAAGGGTATATTTGCCCGTGTTTGTATTTCTAGTCCCTTGTTTTGTCTAAACATTGTAATATAAATTTAAGACTTGCAAAACGAACATCAGTACTATTCATCGACGTTATTGTTCATCGGGTACTGTTCATCCGGAAAAAAAATATTTCTTTTATTGTTTTTTGGTTGCTATGGAATCGAGCAACAATGATTGGGACACGCTATCTAGCTCTTACAAAAGGGTGCGGTGGCCAATTATGAGAGTAAGTTTGTGATACTTGTAGATCGGGTTACGGAGATGTCTACGGATTTAATTATGTATTTTTATATATGTGGACTTAAACCGCTCCTACAATGTGCACTCTCAAGGTCAGCCCCTACAACTTTAGAAGAGGCGTTTTCTTTAGCCCGCATAATGGAGGCTCGTTTTGAGACAATTGCAGGGAAAGAGTTAAGCATTGAAAAGAAACTAGATACCGTTCTATCATGGCCAAATGAAGAAGTTTCACTTGTGATTAATGGGTCCTTAGATGTTAATCAAGATAATCGTGTTGTAAGGTTAGTAGCGTGACAGGCGGTGTTTTTGATGTTGGTGAGAGTTATATGGGAAGCATGGAAGTTTGTGGCGAGTTTGGCGAATTTTCAGATTATATGGGAAAAAGACTGAGATTAATTGACCTTGAACATATTTTTTCATTGATAACCGAATGGTTTATATAAGTCAAATAACCTAGCTTGTGAAACAAGATAAATATCAAACATTCATAAGTAAACATAAAAGTATAAAGATAGATATCATTGGCCCATTTGGCCCGATCCTTATCCATCGGGGTGTATCAACCATTTTATTTTTCACCTGATAATTGTACTTGGTAGCATATTCGAGACGGGTTAACTTATCAATGGGATGGTGAAGATACTTCAAGAAGAAACGAACTAAAGATGCATGCGATCAGGGGTGGGTGCACTTTATAGCTATGGGGTGGCAGCGCCTATGGCTAGCTGAAAAAGACGCGATTTTAGTGTAATTTTGATTTTTTTTTAGAATGCCTCCCATTCAAAATTCATATCGCCTCCCACTCACATATTAAAACCCAAATTCAACTTTTTTAAACCTTATAAATTCTTCACGTATAGGTAAAAATACTCGATTTATTTACGATTATAGTTTTTTTCTCCTCATTTTATTGTTATTATCGAAAAAAAAATTACCCCCACATTCTATTTTTCTGATTATGTCACTGCATGTGATTCACTCAGTTTTAAAATAGACACCGCAAACCGACCCTCTAAATGAAGCATAAGTCATTCCTTCGTATTCTTGGACCCAACCAACAACCTAAACAAAAAATAATCTAAAATTAAGAATAATGTGGAAAGAGACAGAATTCAAAAAATTTAATCACCAAATCCAAATTCGGTAATGAGCGATAAGTGATAATTTCATATTTTTATGCCTCTTATCCTATAAACATACAAAAAATGCCACTGTGATTGGTCGTTTAGTTCAAAAAATGCCGTTGTAACTAATTCTACAAACTGGTTCTCACAAGACAGTTGAGAGAATAGGAATCAAGACGAAAGTGGAAAATCTAATAAAAACACATAAAAACTAAGGTGGATAATGAATATCAATATATCATACTTCTTTCCTTGAAGCCATAACCAGATACACTCTTCCCGTTTTTAGATATCAATTCCTAAGTTCAGTATACATATTGGAGAGAACTATGTAAAATGGTTTAATATATTCCAGAGGTTTCTCCATAGCACTAATTTCCCACCTGTGAATGGTGACAAGTTGTTAAAAATAATGTTTAAATACTAAACCAACTCTCAGGGACTGTTAGTGCACAAAAGGTAAGTGCAGGTATGACTTTTGTAAATATTTTCTTTTGTTATTTTTTATGTTTATATGCAGGCACGTTTTGACAAGTTGAAGAAAGATAGAGGGGGCAAAGAGCACAAGTTGAAGAAGTTGTTAGGTTTAGATATCAAGTGCTATATAAGCTCATAGTTAGCTTATTTTTTTGTACGCAGTCATTATATCTCTCTCTCAAAAGTTGTAATCGTTCCTTTGTTCCATTGTTAGATCAATCTGTTTGATCTTTTGCTTTGTTTCTTCTCTTTTGTAAGTACGATCAAAAACCCAGGTGTTACATTTGAAGTAACAGCCTGAGGCAGTTTAATAAAAGAATAAAAGGGGTGGTTGGTTGAATATCTTGATCTTTGTAATCTTTTCTACATGGTATCAGAGCCAGGTTGGCTGTGATACGAAGATCTTGATTTCCAAAAATTAGGGTTTCTAAAATTTTTGGGGTTTTGTGAATTAAAGGGTTTCTGGTTATTGTTTTTTGGTGAATCGTTTGATTCTTGGTGTTAATTGATCAGATTCTTGATCAATTAAGTTTTCCTCAAAAATTAGGGTTTGTCAATTTTTGGGGTTTTTGAGTATTTTGCCTATCTTAGTGATTAATCAACATAATTGTTGATTAATTGTGTTCTTTTATTGTTTCTGATTAAAAACCCCAAATTCAGAAGTTGGGGTTTGTTAATCTTGGTAAGTTTTGATTTGTTGTTTGTTATTTTGGGTTCTAATCCTGCAGGTTATTGTGTTGGTTGTTTGTTTCCGCTGCGTTGGTTACAAGATCGTCTTGATCTTGATACTCTTGGTTGTTGCTGCGCGTGATAGTATTTTCTCACGCTCTCTCTTTATTTTTCTTGTTTAGTGGGATTAGGTGTCGAGGGAATTAGATTGTTGTTGGTTGTTGTGGAGATATAAGGTGGTTGTCTGTGATAGTTTGTTATTGTGTTCTTGCTTTCTTTTTGGTTGAGTTTGTATTATGGCTCCTGAAAAGGACAAGGGTGTTGAAAAAGGGGGAGGGTCACATGACAATGAGATTGACATGTTTGACCCTCTCTATCTTCATAGTAGTGATACTAGTGGTGTTCCTCTAATTGGGTTTAAGCTAGAGGGAACTGAAAATTACAAAATATGGAGAGTTGCTATTGCTAGGGCTATTCATACTAAAAACAAACTTGGTTTTATTGATGGAAAAATACCTAAGCCTGAAGAGGCAGGTTTTTTACAAGATCAATGGGAAAGATGTAACTCTGTAGTCTTAAACTGGATTCTTGGTTGTGTTTCACAAGAGGTTTATTTGGGTCAAGTTTTTTCTGAAAATGCCAAAACAGTTTGGGATGAATTAGAGGAAACATATAGCAAACAAGATGGGTCTGTTATTTTTAACATGCATTATAAGATACACTCTCTTACCCAGTCTGGTTCTACTCTTTCTGAGTATTACCACAAGTTTAATGGCTTGTGGAGACAATATGACTCATTAGTGAATTTACCTGAATGTGTTTGTGAAAATGCATATTTGCTTAAACAGCATAATCAACTGCTTAAGCTTATGCAGTTTCTCATGGGGTTAGATGATGAGTATGCTCCTATAAGAAGTATCATACTCACCACAGAACCCCTTCCTGATGTTAAGGGGGCCTTTGCTACTCTGTCAAGAGATGAATCCCATAGGGGTTCACCATCTCAGAGTTCAGTAAAGGCTGGGACAGCTGCATTTGCTTCAAGACCTAATAATAGGTCTAGTAACAACTGGAACACAAGTAATAATAATAATAATCAGGCAAGAAAACTTGCTAGACCTAACTTGGTGTGTACTCATTGTAATATGAATGGTCATACTGTGGATAGGTGTTTTGAACTTGTGGGATATCCTCCCAATTTTAAAAAGAATAATAATTCTAACAAGAATGTTAGTAGTAATCATGTGGCTTCAGGTTCTAAAGATCAGTCTACTAGTAGTTCATCTAACTTTTTTACTGATGAACAATTCAAAAAGTTGATGGATTTGATTGGTGATAAGTCTGGAAAAAGTTCCATACCTATAAATGTTGCAGGTATAAATTGTGCTTTTAGTTTTTGTACTTCAAAATTTTTTAATCACAATACTGTTATTAAAACTTATAAGTTGTATGTTGGTTGGATTGTTGATTCAGGAGCTAGTCAACATATGACTTATACTGTTATTAATATGTTTAATGTGATAAGTGTATCTCATCTTAATATGACTGTTGGTCATCCTAATGGAACTAAAGCTGTTGTTACACACATAGGAAGTTTAAAGTTAACTGATAAAATTGTTATTCATGATGTCTTAGTTGTGCCAGATTATGAAGTTAGTCTTCTATCTGTGCACAAGCTAAGTAAAGATAGTAAATTCAGAGTTATTTTTGATGAAAGTTCTTGTGATATTCAGGACTCTGTTCAAAAGACTCTAGTGGGGACTGGTAGTCAAATAAATGGATTGTATTTTCTTAATACAGGTAAGAAATATTATAACAACAACATTTCACAATGTTGTTTGTCAAAATGTATTTGGCATAATAGACTAGGACATCCTTCAAATCAAGTATTACATGTGTTAAAAGATAAACTTAAACTTGATAAAGTTGATAATGATATTTGTGATGTGTGTCACAAAGCTAAACAAACTAGGGAGCCTTTTCCTCTAAGTGATCATAAAACTAATGGTGTTGGTGAATTGATTCACTTAGATGTGTGGGGTCCTATAAAGTTCAAAGCAAGGAAGGATTTAGATATTTTCTTACTGTGGTTGATGATTACAGTAGAGCTGTTTGGTTATTTTTGTTAAGAGGTAAAGATGAAGTTTTTACTAACATAACAGTTTTCATAAATATGATTAAAAATCAGTTTGGAAAAAGTGTTAAAATGTTTAGAAGTGACAATGGTACAGAATTTGTTAATAATAATATGGATAAATTTTGTAAAGATAATGGGATTCTTCATCAAACCTCTTGCCCATACACCCCTCAACAAAATGGTATTGCTGAGAGGAAACATAGGCACTTGTTGAATGTAGCTAGAGCCCTCATGTTTCAGGGGGGATTACCTTTGAACATGTGGACTGATTGTGTTTTAACTGCTGTCTATTTGATTAACAGGATTCCAAGTTCTGTCTTGTCTGGGAAGTCACCTTATGAGTTAGTGTATAGTAGTGAACCAAATCTCTCTTTGTTAAAAACATTTGGTTGTTTGTGTTTTGCAAATGTTTTAAATGACAATGACAAGTTTTCATCTAGGTCAGAAAAATATGTCTTTATTGGATATTCTAATGAGAAAAAAGGTTATAAGCTTTATAGCCTTGAGAGTAGGAAAGTTTTCTACTCTAGAGATGTTAAGTTCTATGAAACAGTGTTTCCATTTAAGAATGAGTCTGAAAGTAAAGAGTATGTTATGAGTTTTGAAAATAAAGACAGTACTAATTTTTTCAACTTAGATGATAATGAGTCTATGTCATGTGATCCCAATGATGATAAGAGAGATAATGCTCAGAATGGTAGTGAAGGCATAGACAATACATTACTAGGAGGTACTGAAAAAGCTAGTGAAACTAGAGAGAGTCTAGATGGTCTTAATGATAGTAAGCTAGCAGAAGCCACCAGTAATGTAGATGATAATGCAACACTTGTTGATAATGGTAGTGATTCTGAGGGTGATGACAGTCAATATCAAGAGTTTGGTAATCTTTTTCAAAGTCCTGTTAATTCCCCAGAAAGATATGATTTGGATAATCCTAGGAGATCATCTAGAAAAGTTGTTTTGCCTAAAAAGCTGAATGATTATAAGTTGAATACTAGTGTGAAATATGGCATAGAAAAATATGTTAATTACTCTTGTCTTAGTAAAGAGAATTATAATTTTTCTACTAGTCTAAATAAAATTGTTGAACCAAAAACTTTTTCTGAAGCCTCAAAAGATATAAGGTGGCTTATGGCTATGAATTTAGAAATGGAGGCTTTAAACAGAAATGGTACTTGGGTTCTTGTTGATCTTCCTGTTGGAAGAAAACCTATTGGTTGTAAGTGGGTTTACAGAGTTAAATACAAGTCTAATGGAGAAGTTGAAAGGTTCAAAGCTAGACTTGTTGCTAAAGGGTATAACCAAAGGGAAGGTATAGACTTTGATGAAACTTTCTCTCCTGTTATCAAAATTGTTACTGTTAGATGCATTTTAACTTTAGCAGTTTATAATAATTGGCCTTTATATCAATTAGATATAAACAATGCTTTCCTATATGGAGATTTAGTAGAGGATGTTTATATGACCTTGCCTGATGGATACTTTGATAAGAATGATCAAAGGGTTTGTAAGTTGGTTAAGTCCTTGTATGGTTTAAAACAGGCACCTAGAAAGTGGAATGAAAAACTCACATCAGTTTTAATAGAAAATGATTTCATACAAAGCAAAAATGATTTTTCTATGTTTATCAAAAACAAAGATGGAGTTTTTATTGTGCTTCTGGTGTATGTTGATGACATTATTGTCACAGGTAATAATGTGAAGGAGATTGATAAGTTTAAGGAGTTTTTGAGTTCAAAATTTTTAATTAAAGATCTGGGTAAACTCAAATACTTCTTGGGAATAGAAGTTCTTGAGTCTAGTACTTCTCTTTATCTGACTCAAAGAAAATATTGCTTAGAACTTCTTACAGAGTTTGGGATGTTGGCTTGTAAGCCATGTGGAACACCTATTGATGTTAAAGAAGGTGTTAACAGTAAGAATAAGAATGTTGATGTTGATAAACCTTTGAAAGGTGTTAACAACTATCAAAAGCTAGTTGGCAAGTTGATTTATCTTACTCATACTAGACCTGACATTAGTTATGCTGTTCATGTTCTAAGTCAGTATATGCATGCTCCTATGCAGTCACACTTGAAACTTGCATTCAGAGTCTTAAGGTACTTAAAAGGTTCACCAGGAAAAGGAATTACTTTTAACAAAAGTGATAGTCTTAATCTTGGTGTGTATGTGGATTCTGATTGGGCAAAGTGTAAGCTTACAAGAAAATCAGTGACTGGATATTGTGTTTTCTTGGGCAACAGTTTAGTGTCATGGAAAAGTAAAAAACAGTCAATGTTATCTAAATCTTCTGCTGAGGCAGAATTTAGAGCAATGAATAGTGTTACTTGTGAAGTAATGTGGATTATGAAAGTTCTTGCTGAACTTAATATTAATCCTTTGTTACCTGTTCCATTGAGATGTGACAATAGTTCAGCAATACAGATTGCTGCTAATCCTGTATTTCATGAAAGGACTAAACATTTTGAAATTGAACTCTTTTTCTTAAGAGAAAAGGTTGCAGTTGGGGTTGTAAGTACTGTTAAAGTTAAGTCTGCTGATAATATAGCAGATATCTTTACCAAAGGCTTATGTGTTGCCGAACATCAAAAGTTTTGTGAAGGTCTTGGATTGTTTGATCTTTACAGAGTTGGTTTAAGGGGGAGTGTTAAAAATAATGTTTAAATACTAAACCAACTCTCAGGGACTGTTAGTGCACAAAAGGTAAGTGCAGGTATGACTTTTGTAAATATTTTCTTTTGTTATTTTTTATGTTTATATGCAGGCACGTTTTGACAAGTTGAAGAAAGATAGAGGGGGCAAAGAGCACAAGTTGAAGAAGTTGTTAGGTTTAGATATCAAGTGCTATATAAGCTCATAGTTAGCTTATTTTTTTGTACGCAATCATTATATCTCTCTCTCAAAAGTTGTAATCGTTCCTTTGTTCCATTGTTAGATCAATCTGTTTGATCTTTTGCTTTGTTTCTTCTCTTTTGTAAGTACGATCAAAAACCCAGGTGTTACATTTGAAGTAACAGCCTGAGGCAGTTTAATAAAAGAATAAAAGGGGTGGTTGGTTGAATATCTTGATCTTTGTAATCTTTTCTACACAAGTTAATTAATTAGGACTCAATTTTATAATCTGATGGAATAAATCAACTTAAGAATTACACCTTGAGATCGAGCGGATGTATTCAGTAGCATATTTATTACAAAAATACATATTTAAGGCATCCGTTAGAAGTCGAATTAGCTCCTCAATAGTACCATATGCATCATATATGTCATTGAATAATGACGCTAGTTGTTCAATTTCAACCTTATGATTGCTTTAGGATAATGAGGCTCAAAATATATAGCCAATATCATTGAGTACGTCTCTCATACTCGATCCCTTGCTAAAGGATAGTTGATCTTAAGGTTCATGTCTTTATACCATCTAAGTTTACGAGAAGCTACAATGTCAATTACTTTTGGAGGATAGAATGCAATTATATGAAATATAAAATAACTTCAAGCATAAATTAGCTATGATTAAAGTGCGTATGTAAATGCGTAGAAAAAGTTGGTTTTCTATGTAGGTCTTGTGATAGGTGTATTTTACATTCACCTAATAACATGTTAATTTCACATAATTGCATTATTATTTGGCGTTATACATGCACTTTGAGTGTGTTTTTGTATTATACATGTTATGTGAGAAATGGAGTTAAAATGACACTTTTGCAAGAAAAGATTAAAAGATACAAAGATATCTGGGTCCGATCAACAATTAAATATCTAGAAGGAAGAAGCAAAAACCTGCCATTTAAGTTGAGGAAAAAACATACGAAATTCACATGATTTTTGCTCAATCATTGGAATAGATATTTAGGCATTAAATGACTAAGGATTAATGTGCCACATTTTCTGAACTCATACACTTTTCGTATGAAAAATTAGTGGTTGAAAAGAAGAATTGTTGTTTTGTGTTCACATTGGTGGGGCCCCTACCTCAGCTATATATTCGAAGAAGCAAAAGGGATTAGTTAGCTTACACCTTCAGCGTGTATGCGTGAGTTATACACACGGAGACAAAAACAAAACTCACAAAAAGATTCCTTTGGTGATGGTCCTTAGCACTAATGCTTAACACGCTCACCGAGATAATTTTTCTAATCTAATATAAGTGTATACAAAAAATTGGGATGGCATATTTGTTTTGGGCTATGGGTATACCAACACCACCAATGTAGTATAACAACACCACAAGACACCATCAAGTACATACCAATGATTATAAAGTGGGTTTAGATCTCTTAATGATTATAAACTGTCAGATTCTTTTGTTACTATTAGAGGTGCGTGGGAGAAGTCGGGTTTAGATCTCTTAATTGTAGTGGTTTATGCTCCTCGTGATTCTAGAGACAAGCGTATGTTATGGGATTACTTGTCGCGTGTGTAAAATCAATGGACTGGTGAGGTGATCATGATGGGTGACTTCAACGAGGTTAGATACATATTGGATAAGTATGATACAAATTTTAATGATATTGGTGCTTATGTTTTTAACTCGTTCATTGATAATACGGGGTTGGTTGAAATTTCGCTTGGTGGGAGTGCGTATACTTGGTGTCATAAATTGGCTACTAAAATGAGCAAATTGAACAGATTTCTCATGTCGGAAAATTTATTGAATATGTGCCCTAATGTTAGTGCCATAACGTTGGATAGATTCCTATTGGACCATATACCTATACTTCTTAGAGAATCAGTATATGATTATGGCCCAATTCCTTTTTGATTTTTTCACTACTGGAAGGAGGCGGATGGTTTTGATACTTTCGTTAAGGATGCTTGGAAAGACATTCCTAGGAATGATAGCAATCCTTTGAGTAAGTTTATGTATAAGTTGAAATCTCATAAGCTTTTAATTCGTGATTTGTATGGTAATTACAAGAATGCTACTAAAGGAAACATAAGGAATAGCAAAGAGGAGCTTAAGAGGCTTGATGACCAGATTGATGGAGGCCAAGGTTCGGATAAGATTCTTCAAAAACGACAGGAGGTCATGAACATGCTGCAACATGAATACAAACTCCAAAGTTCTGAAATCATGCAAAAATCTAAGATCAAATGGTCAGTGGAGGGGGATGAGAACACAAAATATTTTCATGGTATGTTAAACAAAAAGCGAAGGTAGTCTAATATTCGGGGGTGATGATAAATGGAAAGTGGATTGATAAACCTGAGATTGTGAAACAAGAATTATTTGATCACTTTAAATCAAGGTTTGATAAACCTAGTAGTTCTCGGCTTCACATCGATATAATTTTCCTAAGATACTATTGTATGAGCAACAAGAAGATTTAGAACGAAGTGTAACAACTGAGGAGATTAAAAAGGCGGCGTGGGAATGTGGTACATATAAAGCTCCTGGGCCGGATGGTTTTACATTCGGGTTTTATCCTCTATTCTGATCTATCATTGAGGAAGATGTGACTGATGCGGTTCAACATTTCTTTAGGTATGGGGACATCCCTAAAGGGTGCAATTCTTCTTTTATAGCTTTAATTCTGAAAGTTCCTGATGCTAACATGGTTAAGGATTTTTGGCCTATTAGCTTGATTGGTAGTATGTATAAGATCATTACAAAAATATTAACTAATCGCTTGGTGGGAGTAATAGTCGATCTTGTTAATGAAGTCCAATCTGTATTTATTGCGGATAGGCAAATTTTGTATGGACCATTTATCCTAAATGAGGTTATGCAATGGTGTAAAACGAAGAAGAAACAAGCTCTTATTTTTAAAGTGGATTTTGAGAAAGCGTATGATTCGGTTCGATGGGATTTTTTGGACGAGGTCTTACATAGGTTTGGTTTTGGGGACAAGTGGTGTGCGTGGATCCAAACATGTTTGAGATCATCTAGAGGGTCAATTCTCATTAATGGTAGTCCGACGAAGGAATTCAAATTCTTTAAAGGCCTTAAACAAGGTGATCCTTTATCTCTATTTTTATTTATTCTTATTATGGAGAGTTTACACTTATCATTTCAACGTGTGGTGGATGCGGGTATGTTTTCTGGAATTAAACTCAATTCATCGCTTATGATTTCTCACTTATTTTATGCGGATGATGCTATGTTTCTTGGTTAATGGAGTGATGCGAATATTGATATTCTTGTTCATGCTTTGGATTGTTTTCATCGTGCGTCTGGTCTCCGAATTAATAGGTGTAAGAGCAAGATCATGGGTATTCATCTTGATGATGGGAGGATTATAGGGGCGGCTACCAAACTCGGATGTCTAGTTCTTAATAATCCGTTCTCTTATTTAGGCATGACTGTTAGGGGGAACATGCATATGATTCAAGCATGGAAAGATGTGGAGAACAAGGTGATTAGTAGGCTTTCCAAATGGAAATTGAAAACGTTATCTATTGGTGGAAGATTAACTTTATTAAAATCGGTTCTTGGAGCTATTCTGATATTTCAGATGTCGGTTTTTAAAGTTCCATCGAAGGTGCTTCAATCCTTGGAATCTATTAGAAGCAGGTTTTTAATGTCCATACGACGAACAACAACAAAGTATCATGGATACAGTGGAACAAAGTCCTGGCTGCGAAAGATAAAGGGGGTTTGGGAGTCTCCAGCTTATATGCTTTGAATAGAAGATTAATATGTAAATGGATTTGGCGGTTTTATGCTCATCCGACAGCGTTATGGTCTAGAGTTATTAAGGCTGTGCATGGTTCCGGGGGTAAGCTCAATACAGATCTGAATACGGGTAATAGATCTTGTTGGACTAACATTGTTCGTGAAGTGAAATGTATACAGGAGAAAGGAGTTAATTTTTTGATTATGTTCGTTTCAAGTTGGTGGATGGGGAATCATGTTTGTTTTGGGAGGATCCTTGGTGCAATGAGGGTATTCTCAAAGATATATTTCCAAGATTATATGCGTTAGAGTTGGATAAGAAAGTATCCGTTAGTATGAAGTTGAACGAGGCAGGTCTGGATTCATCTTTTCGCAAGAACGTAAGGAGTGGTATTGGAGAATCACAGTTACAAGCTATTTCTGTTTTAATAAGAAAGGTAGTTCTTAACCCGATTGCTGATAGATATGTATGGACGTTGGGTAATTCTGGGGAATTCACGATGGCATCGTTTCGAAAAGTCATTGATAATAACCGATTACAAAATTCGAATCTGGAGACTAGGTGGATTAAATCGGTTCTGATCAAGGTTAATATAAATGCATGGAAAGTGTATTCTAATGCATTACCTTTGAGGTTTAATATGTCTCGTCGGGGTATTGAATATGACGATATTACGTGTCTCATATGTAATGTCGGCGTGGAAACTAGCAGCCATACGTTTTTCAAATGCTCCTTGGTTAGGAAGATCGGACGAAAAGTGTGTTCTTGGTAGAACGTGGACTATGTTGCTGTGGAGTCTTAAGAGGAATGGAGAGATTGTATGATTGCAATTCGTATGCAATCTAAAATAAAAGAGGTATTCGAAGGGGTATACTATGGTATCTGGTGGATGATATGGAACTTCAAGAATAAAGTTGTGTTCGGGAAGGAGAAACCTAATAACGCGATTATTTTTTACAGTATTATTTCTATGTCTTTTTATTGGAGTAAATATAGGTGTAAAGCTTCATTCGCTTGGAATGAATGGCTCAAAAATCCATATCTTGTAACATTTTAATCTAGCTTCTTGCTAGGTTTTTATAATAGAATTGTTGTTAAAAAATGATTATAAAGTAGGTATGTGTCATTTTCAGCATGTGTTTATCTCTAGTTCATACTTTATGTCATTTTCACCATTTTTTGTTGTTTTCCAAAAAAAAATTATGTGTCATTTTCAATGAAGTTTGTGAAGGGAAAGTTTGTGGGGGGGAAACTTATTTAAAATTTTGGAGGGAAATTTTATAGAGGAAAAAAGTTGTGGAGTGAAAGATTATTGGAGGGAAAAAGTTATAATTAAACATAAATGATTCTTGAAAAATGTATATGTATTGTGTAGATAAAAATTAAAAGTTAATTTAAACAAGTAATTATTTAAAGATTTAAACAAATAAATAAGCCTAAATAAAATAGAATGATCAGCATGAAAGCATGATTAATGAAACCAACCATGACCAACATGAAAGTAGGATCTAAATGAAATCCATCATTGTCTGGCATGAAAGTATAATCGACATGATGAAAACATAATTAACATAGGGAGGCATGAAAACAGAATCAGCCTGAAGACGAAATCAACATGGGAGTATGAAAACATAGTTGTCATAAATATCATAAAAGCGTAATCAACAAAGATTTATTATTGACTAGTGTGGAAGGCTATCGTCCAATCCACAAAATTCAAAGAAAAGACATGTGACTAAGTATGGATGATTATGGTTCAATCCATACTTGTCAAATTTCAAGGGAAAAATATCATGGATAGAAATTAAAAACATGGGACTAAATATGGATGGTTGTGGTCCAAACCATACTTGTCAAAACTTCAATGAAAACATCGTGAGTAAGGATTCAAAAGTACTCAAAATAAAATTATTGTTACACGGAATGTAGCAACGTCGTTTTAGGAAAGCCTGGTGACTACCCTAGTCACAAGTCAAGTTTTAGAGCCTACAGGTCGAAACCTTGGGCTCTGATACCATAATTGTAACACCCCACTTTGATAAATGGACCGTTACATGATAATTATGGCGTGTCATCAAAGCATGCTAGGTAATATGTCCTAAAACATAAATGACCATAAAGGAAAGCCCGAACCAATCATCGGCCCCTGAACATAAACTCAAAAATGCATAAAGTAAATAAAGTGCAAAGGGAAAGAAGTATAAGGTAGCTCCCATCCTATGCACATCCTCCCCATGCTCGAGTCTGTCCTTGGGTACCTGCCGTTTCGGTCAAGGAAAGAAAATATACGACTGAGCAAATACGCTCAGTGAACGGATATAAATGACATAATAAGAATAAATGAAACATAATTAAGATTTGAAAAGCAGCGGAAAATGTGTAAGTCTTAGAAAACATAGAAGTTTGTTTAAAAGCATATCTTTACTGAAAAGTCTTATGTTCATGTTTATACTGAAAAGCCTTTATGTTTAGGTTTATACTAAAAAGTCTTATGTTCATGTTTATATTGAACTGTGATTTAAATGCCAAAGAGCCCATATAGGTCATGAAGGTATCAACGTGCATGAATGCATAGAGGGGTGGCCTCGTCATGCAATTAGAGGGGTTGTCTCTAATTATATTAGTTTGGGTGGAGGGATCAGCTCCATGTAACGGATATATAGCACACACCACAGTTACCTTGTAATCTACTTAACATAGTCTAGGATGCACCCATTCACCCCACATGATAATAATAATAAAAGGCCAAATAACTGAAAGGGACGCCGCGAGCAATCGCTCTCACCGCGGAAGAGTCATAACACTGGTGCCTCAAGTGTTATGGTTATGGTACCTCCATAACTAGGTGGAACTGGCATGCATGTATATAGCTCAGGCAATTTAAAATGCTAATCATATAATTTACTGTAAAGTTTAATGTAAACTACTAAGGAAAAAAGATGGCTGCAAACGGGGAATCCTAAGTATAGGAAAAGAATATCCTTACTAAAGGACGAAATATCCGTACCTTATGTCCAGTCATGATAATGAGAATGACAACGGAAGAACCACACCGAATTCACGAGTGTTACATAATAAAAGGGACATGAATGAGTTGTCTGTTTAACGTATATTTACTTATTATTAGTTTACTTGACGTGTTCTTAACTTGTTTTACTTGTTCTCGTCATGTTTTACATGTTCTTAACTTGTTTTACTGTTTCATGTTTAATTATGTGTTTCTTAGTGTTTCATGTGTTCTTGATTAGTGTATTTCATGTTTTATGTGTTATTATACTTGTTGTATCATAATGAGTAACTTTCTACAAATAACAAGTTTCTATATATAGTAACTTTCCAAAAATAGCAGGTTTTCATATATAGTAACTTTCAAAAATAGCAAGTTTCTAAAAATAGTAATTTTTCAAAAATAGAAAGCTTCCATAATTAGTAAGTTTTCAAAAATAGAAAGTTTCTTTATTTAGTATGTTTCCATAAATAGTAATAAGCTTATTAAATACGTATATGAGATAAGCTACAATTTAATAAGCATATATTATAAGCCATAATTATTATATAGTAAAGTTTATTAATAATAATACTTTAGTCTTAACATATGATTATTAATTAGTAATATAATACATGCGTTTAAAAGTAACTTTTAATTAATAAATAACATGATTATATTAATTAAAATTTACCTTAACTAAATATTGTATAATTAAAATAAAGTGTGTTATTAATTCGATTAAATCTTGTTTAAAATGGAATAAATTAATTTAGCTAAATTATTAATTAATTAAATGTAAGATAATTATATCGATAATTATTATAACTTATAGTTTATTTAAATAAAATAGCCATGTTTTATATTATGATAATTATATAAATAATTATATCATAAGTCTTGTTTTAATGATTAATTTATATTAAACCTTTGTTAACATGTAATTAAATGATTACACTAAGTTTCATGAATAATTATATTAAAATAATTATAACCTAAGTTTCATGATTTATTTAATTAATTATAACATGTATTTTAATTAATTAAATTAATAAAATGATTTAGCGAAATGATCCTTGTATACCTGAGCCCCTAAAACCGAGCCTACCGAGACACCCGTGTCTCGGTCGCACTAACAAAGCAAACCAACACCAAAACCCCACCACAGCCGTCGGTTGTGGTTCCTGCCGTCGGCCAACCAAGCAGCCACCGGCCCAACCGGTGCCACTGTTGGCGTCAAGGTTCCCACTGGCTTAAGCCGATTTCCCTCCGTCGTGTACAATATTCCCATCGAGAGCCATGGGGCTCTCAGTTCCCACTGTTAAACCAAAACAGCCCCTGATGGGTGTTTAGGTGTTGCGGTTGGCAAGCTAAAACAGCCCCCGGCTGTTGGTTAAATCCCATCGAGACCCTATGTGGTCTCGGTTTCCGAGCATACCCAAACCAAAACTCAACCTAGCCTTGTTTTTAATTCATGTTTTATGTATCAAACCATCATGTGTTCTTATTAATCTTCCAACTTCATAATCAAATAAAATAATAAAAAAAGATTAAGATTCATGGAATACCATATGTATAATGTTTTAGGATTCAAGAACACGATCACTAATCCCGCAAACCAACAAAGATCAAAACACTTTTTCCCTCTCCTTTTCTTGGTGAAACCGGAGGCCAAAGAGACAAAAGGGGCTAGGGTTTTGTTTATTTTTTAAAACTTGTAAAATGGTTTTTCTTGCGAGTGTTTTGATCACAAGTAAAATGTTCATGGGCTGTGCTTGGCCCTTTCTCTTTTCTTTTCTTTTTGAACCGTCTAAACGCCCCTTGTGTATATATGTTTTTGTGTTGTCGACTTTTACTTATTCTCGTGTATTAATATTCATGGTACGTGTTCATGTTTTAGATTCGTGTTAAGTCTTGTCGTGTTTTAATTATTATACTTAAATACATATTATTAAGTAAATAATATACGTAATACTTGTCGGGCATTAATTAATATAAAGTTTTAATTAATCTGTATTTTCATGCATTAAATGTTCATGTGTATTTTATGCGGGTTTTACATAATATGCTTAAGCAAAAGCTTGTAGAAGCCCCGATTCTTCAGTCACCTGATTGGTCGAAGCCGTTCGAGATCATGTGTGACGCGAATGATTATGCCGCTAGGGCGGTTCTGGGACAACGGGTCGTTAAAAAACTCGTTGTGATATTCTATGCTAGTAATACTTTTTTAGAAGCTCAAATGAATTACACCACTACTGAAAAGGAATTACTAGCCGTGGTTTCTGCTCTTGATAAGTTTAGGTCATATATTTTGGGTCATTCTAAGGTGATAGTATTTTCAGATCATAGTTCCCTAAAACATTTGATAACTAAGAAAGAGACGAAACCAAGGTTGCTTAGGTGGATTTTACTTTTACTGAAATTTAATCTAGAAATCAAAGATAAAAAGGGGTCAGAAAATGTGGTTGCCGACCATTTGTCTAGAATTATTCCCCCGCCTTTCAGTCCATCCGATATAATCCAAGAAAGCTTTCCGGATGAAAGCTTTTTTGCAATTTCTAAGATCCCTTGGTATGCACACATTGTTAACTACATAGTAGTTAAGAAGCTTCCGGATATCTGGTCTAACCAACAAAGAAAATACTTCTTTTCTTAGTTGAAGTATTATATTTGGGAAGATCTGTAGCTCTACAAAGTGTGTGCTGACCAAGTTGTTAGGAGTTGTATCCCCGATCATGAGCAAATGGACATATTGGCTCATTGCCATTCTTATGCGTGTGGTGGACACTTTCGTGCAACAAAAACTGGGCACAAAGTTCTTCAAAGCGGCTTATTTTGGCCGACTATATTTAGGGATGCCCATGCTTTTGTGAAAGCATGTACTCGTTGTCAACAAGTTAGGGGGATTCCAAGGCGTGATCAGATGCCTATGAACCCGATACTTGTTGTTGAGATCTTTAATGTTTGGGGTATTGATTTTATAGGACCATTCCCCACCTCACACGACAATGTGTACATTTTGGTAGCAGCCGACTATGTTTCTAAGTGGGTAGAGGCTGAGGCTACTAGAACCAATGACCATAGTGTTGTTCTTAAGTTTGTTAAGAAAAATATCTTTGCCAGACATGAAATACCTAAGGTTATCATCAGTGATGGGGGTTCTCATTTTAAGAACTTTAGGTTTGGAAAGTTATTGAAGCATTATGGAGTTAATCATAGGATAACAAACTAGTGGACAGGTTGAGGTATCTAATAGGGAGATTAAGCGAATCTTAGAAAAGATCGTTCGGAGTGATAGGACAGATTGGTCCTTGAGGTTAGATGATGCCTTGTGGGCATATAGGAAACATTTAAGACCCCTATTGGAATGTCACTGTATAGGTTGGTATATGGCAAGGCGTGCCATTTACCGATTGAGATAGAAATAGGGTTGAATGGGTGATTAAGCAAGTTAATATGAACTTAGATAATGCGGGTATTTATAGGAAACTTTAGTTATCCGAATTAGATGAGATTAGACGAGATGCTTATGAAAACACCCGGATTTATAAGGAGAAAATCAAGGCTTTTCATGACCGACATATCACTAAGAAAACATTTTGGGTGGGTCAAAAAGTTTGGTTATTCAATGTTAGACTTATACTACCGCGAAATTTGAGAAGTAAATGGACGGGTCCATATGTTGTGACACAGGTCTCTCCACACGGAGCCATTGAAACTCAAAATATGGTGGGTGGAGAGCCATTCAAAGTCAATAGACACCGTCTGAAGCCGTATGTTGTGCTAGAGAGTGAGCAGATGGACTCAGTGGATGTGGTTCACTTGGAACCAGTCCAACTGTCCCAATAACTCTAGCGAGTTACATCGGGCTGATGACGTTAAACTTAGCGCTTGCGGGAGGCAGTCCGTGGTTTGGTTTCTGTGCTGAAAACTTTGTGGATGTGTTCGCTATAAACCCTCACGAGACAAAACTCGTCCAATCAGGCTACCGAGTGGTTTAAAAGCTTGTTGCATACGCTAAATGCAACTGTAATCCTATGAAAGCGAGTTAGGTTTTTTGTGTGAGTTTTATCAAATTGATTTTAACCAAAATTTCAGCTTTTTCTTTTGCATTAGAGTCAATGCAATGTTTTTAGTTAGGGAGGGGTAACATGTGTTACATGTTTTTGTGTGAAATTTTGGTCAAAAATGGGTCTAAACGTGATTTTTGGTAAAAATTGAAAATTTTAAAAATTTTTAAATCACAAAATAAGAGTCTTGTTCTAATCAGATTTAGAAGTTTCTTCTACACACATATGTTTGTTCAGTTTTGCAGACTCTGACGATGAGCTTGTGGATGACTATTGGAGCAAGCTAGAAGACCTGACCATGATCATAAGGTGAACCCGATTCCTTGTGGGTTATTAAATTAATTGTTTGCATGTAGTTAGGCATATATACATACCAATAGATGATCAGACCATACCCGATCAGTCTCCCTGCTTACTTTTACTTAGAACGAGACAAACAAATAAAATTCTTTGTTAATGCCCCAAAACCCGACAAACATGCCTCGCCTCACATAAAAAACTTCAAGTTTTGGTTTCTCGAACGAGTTTGATTTTTTTTCATCTCTATCCTCTCTGCTAGTTTAAATCACACAAGGAAAACCCATTAGGGCCCGTTTGGTTCGTAAATTCTTTAGGATTCTAATGGAATTGGCATCAGATTCCATTCCACATTGTGTTTGTTAACGGATTCAAGGAATTCACAATCTAAATTTTACTTCTCAATATGTTTGGATGACAAATAGAATGGAATGAAACTCCTTCAAAATCTCATATATGTAAAATTCAACATTTCATGGCAAAAGATGAGGATTGTTTATAATTTCATATGATTCATATTTCAATTATTATTGTTACTTTTTTTGTTCTTGTTATTATTATTATATTAAATTATATTTATTATTATTATTATTATTAAATTATTTTATTATTATTGTCAGTCTTATTAATATTATTTTATAATTAATATTTATTTAAAATAAAGAATTTCAACTTTTATAACCTACTTTTTTTATCCTAATAAATTATAAAATTAATGTCTATTAAAATAAAATAAAATATAATAGTTTATATAAAATGATATATATTATATAAAAAATACAATTACATTTTATTTAAAAACACTATTAAAGTTTATATAATATATAATATTTAAATATTTATTTTTATTATTCTTAAAAATAATATATTTAGTGCATATATTTAAATATTAACAAATTAAGATTTTAGATATTTTAATATAATTTATTTTTTCTCATTTATTTTCCTTCAACTAAGCACACACTAATTTTATTAAATTCGTATTTCATTAAATTACAAATCCTCATTTTCAACATTCTATTAATCCACAATCAAATTCTTTAAACAAATTATAATTTTCCAAAACATTATGTGAACAAAACATGTCCTTTTTTATTGGAGCATATGATATGGTAATCCATGGCTCTAAGTTATAGCCATAACGCGAGAACGAAAAGGCCACTCTTCATACCGTTCCTCGCGTTATAGCATCTGAAGCCGTAGTTGCCAATCCAAAATGGTTTTTATTTTTATTTTTTATTTTAATTAGTTTTTTAATTAAAAATCGGGCTACTATAACATTAGAATTTTGGTGTTAACCAAGGAGCCACTTTTTTTACGTTATAGTAATTTTGGTGTTATGGATAAATTAACTAAGGTGGTGTGCACTTTTTTTCACGATACGAACCCACGGCTCAGCACCACACCTGTGCTTTTAGTTTCATTCACCTTATCTATTCTATATCTATATTCTATATCTCTATCTCTACCAATTATAAAGGAAAAACACCAAAACCTTGAATGTTGAAAAACCTTGTAATTTTGGAAATGTTGAAAAAATTAATCCACTTTGTGGAAAAAAAACTTCCTATACACGAGTGACTCTACTAATACTGAATTGTTAAAACTTATTAATGGCAATGTTGAACTGGTAAAAATATAGTTGGAACAATAAATAATTATCTACTCAAGAAAATCTATACTTATCTTATAAAAGAGTTGAAACCTTTCGCTGGGATATACGGGTGATATAAAATATTTTATGACTTTCCTTTATTACCTGAAAATTCAGAAGCTTGTTTCGCAATCATGCATTTTTTATGAGTCTATTATATTCATTTCCTTTTTAAATCGCATATTAATCTTCTTTCATACAAACTTTCATCCGTGTCATTACCAAAATTACTAATATATGCAATCAACTTTGATAAATAACTTTGATACACATTTATGTTGCAATACATTTTTTTGTTATAAATAGCAGTCCTCTTAGGCATGGTGATCAACGAAAATACAAACATTATGGAATACTTTGATCAGTTCAAAGCGTTCAAAATATTCGTTTTGTTAACAATTTAGTTAGTTATTTTCTCATGTAAACTTTTCTCATCAAACATGTTTTACATATTTTTGCTTGCAAATGATCGATCTATATACTTACTAAGTGTGAGTTATTTGAAAAATAAATTATGTTTTGTTGTTTTGTCGTCAATTCCAGCATTGCCAACCGTCATATGAAAAAACGTGTGTTTGCCATATTGGCGAATGGCAAATTACCTTCCGTTGTACCTCATCCAATCCAACCAACATATAACAATAGGTTGTTTATCGAATGCGAATCTGATGTTTGCAGAATTGCATGTGAACCTAAAGGTTTTATGTGTAACGAAGATGTACAATATCAGTGCTTTCCTTTAGATGCTTGTTTGTAAATAAATATTCTTTATTTATTTTGTAATCATTACGTTGTAATGAAAAGTTGTGTTTCTTTCTGGTTTTACTATGATGGGTGTTTTACAAATTATTTCTCTTTTGAGTTTGTTAGTTATATGGGAATTGAATTGCACACGTTAGTATTTTATCACTAACAACTCAGATATTATTTTTAACTTGCACTCTTAGCTTGACAAGCGTGCTGCTAAATGGTTCCAAAATCGAGATCAACATAACTCGCTATATCAATTTGATACGATTGTACTTTCGGCAACCTTAACATACATAGAATATTTGAAAAATTATTAAAAAAAGCACGTATTAGTCAACTCATTTGGTAATTGAAACTCACGTCTGCAATAATGACTTTTACAAAATCATTGCTATAGAAGACAGTTTAAATATATTTTCTGATGATATATTCTTGAATTGCTAATTACAGGATTCATACTTCATTTCTAATCAAGATTTAGGTTTTCAGCATGTGTTCATCTTATTGCTACAACACTCGTATAACAACTTATCGAAGTCTGATTTTGTCTTCGACTTCGGTTTTTAGTTTCACCAAACTTGTGATTATAGTGTATGTTGACGATGTTTGATGATGGTTAATTGAAGAAGATACTTTTAGGTTCATTTAGAATTTTAGGCTTTAAATAACATGTTTTTGTGTTTGATTATTAGTCTCGGTAAATCCATTAATAAATTCACATTTGGTTAAGATTAACAACTTTTTGTAGGTTTTATTCTTTTTTCAACAAGACTGCCAATGCTGAACCAATCAAGGAGTATAAACACCCATGATGAGAGGATCAAATAGCTTTATAAATCACTAACTATGGCTTCACAATTTGATAAGTTACAAGCCAATTAAACGAACATGAACATTAGATAGTCTAGCTGCATATAGAGTAAGTCCATAAACTAAATGATTAAACTCTTTTTCCCATATAATTAGCTTTTAACATTAAAGTCAAATGCTCATAGATTTATATCTATATCTACATGTGCTATATATATAAAAGGTTTACATCCTATTATTTTTATTTAGACGGTAAAGACATATATAAAATAAAATGATGTTACAAGCACAAAGAGTACAGACTAGAGAAAAACATGAACTAGACTCTAGCCGAGGCTTTACATCCTATCATTATAGATTAAAAAATTATATATGCGAACAATAATTTCATTAGTTTAACTTTATACAATGTTTAATCCACAAAATTTTCAAAATTTTGTCACTTTTCGTTTATAGCCTATAAACTTTTTTTCACCACTACAAATATTTGCTGCTATAAAATCCCGTTCCTATGCACGGATACTCGTCTAATGTCATAAATGATAAAATTGATATTCGGCGACACACTAGAGCTAGATTGCTCTTGCTAATAGTTCATCTTGCTCCATCGAAAAAGACACGTCCCTTTTCAAAGTAAAGAAAACATAATTCCTTGTTTGTGATGACTATCACATAAAGATTAGGGCAAACAGTTTCAAATGTGGGTGTCTATTTGTCCGACTATATTTTTCGCATGTGTTGTCTAGAAGGATATCATGCACATACAACTACCAAGGTATTAATGATATGTAAAAAGGTTTTGTCAAGAATGGGTCTACACCTCAAATGTCGTGTATAGAGAAGTTTTACGCGACGAATAACGTGCGTTGTTAGATTTTATCTCATAATTTATGTAATGTTTCACTTTGAGTTCACTAAATGTTTTCAAAATATTGTTTGATACATGTTAAAAATTTATCGCATGTTACGAGTGTTTAATATTTCATTTTCATATTTTCACGTTCTATTTTGAACGTTACACGAAACACTTACCACAATATCCTAAAACGTTAATTATTTACCGCTACGAATTACCGCCGCTATGCGCGGGTACTCGTCTAGTACCCTATAAAGCATTTATCTCAGTTGTTGAAAAAGTTGAATTTTTTCAACATTCATCTAAATAAGGCAACGATTCACTAAATAAGGTAATGATTCATGGAAATTAAGTAAAATGTTATAACAACTCATTTCTTAATAATAGCCCATATTTTGTAGTAGCATCCATATATAAACCTATCACACCCAAACTTCTGCATACACGCAGTCACCGAGTCGCACGCTCGCTATATCTCTAGCTCTCTTCTTTCAGAAATACACCACTACCCCTTTATTGCCACCACCTTCCAAAATTGCCATCACAAACACCATCATTGATGGTATTTACGGTTTGTGCTTTAGGCGGTTCAGGTTGGTGGTTTAGGTGGTATTGTCGGATGGTATTTTCGGCTGGTCGTGTCTTTTGGTGACAGTTAATCTGACGATATGTGTGCTTATGTGTTGTTTTCGGTTGTGGTAAAAGTTAATGGTAAGTGTTAGATCTATTGGGTTTAGAATTTTTATTCTCAGATCTATTGTTCTTGGCTAAATAATTTTAGGGAGAGTTATGTTAATGGAGCTTGTAAAAGCCACGATTCATAAAAGCATAATTCCACATTCACAGCAGCCCCAAAGTGATTGATCTAGAGATAATCATAATCGTTTAGAAGGTACTCCTTATCATTAATATATCAATCGTCATTCTAGAATTCCATTCTCTAAAAAAAATTGATTATTGAGTTCGAAACGTGTTCTTTATAGCCTTCAATATGATGATATGTTTATTTTGCGATTTTATAGGGCGCCCTACATGTACGGTGTCTTCTAATTCTAGCACCAACTTATTGAAGGTGATGTGTTGCATGTCTTGTAGAGGTACAATTTAGCCGAGATCATGTAACCTTCTTGTTGCATTGTGCTAAACCAAATGCGTTTAAGCTTTAGTAGTAAGACTGGCCGATAAGTGTGAATATTTTAATAATGTGAAACTAAATCCCTATAACAAATTGGTAATTTTTTAACGTTTTATGATTCTTTTGCCAATTAGGAATGTAACACGAGATTTTTGTATCTTATACATGATCGGGAAAGGAGACGAAATATATGGCCAACTAAGATTTAAACAGTGCACCATGAAAAAAAATGAAACTTTCTAACTCATGGTCCTTGAATAAGTCCATAACAGTAGTATCATAAAAGTGATCTAATATATTGTTGTTGTTAACTGTAACTTTGAAATGACCTACTATCGATGTGTGTAGATTAGTAAGAGTTCGACCATTTGAAAAGGACCAAGAAACGTGAGGGAGATGGTGTGATGGAGGATTTATAGTCAAGCCCCAAAAGGAAGCCCATAGACCATATGTCAAGAATAATTGAATCCATTATGAAGACTTTAATAGATTGAACAATCATGCATCGGTTCTGACAAGAACTAACTAGCTCATAATAAAGGTATCACAACTAATGCGCGCGTAGATAATTTGACTACCTTTGATGTTATTTTATGTTTAGCTAATGGCTCGAGTTATAAGTATGTATGTTAAGCTTGTGGCCTGATATAATTTTACCAAAAATTCTCACTTGAAATCGGTATCTATGCTGAGTTATTGATTAAATTTAGAAGCTCTTTAAGTGAGCTCCCAAACATCTTGTCAAATATAAAATAAGCTTTCACTCCTTATACGATTATCACCCTGATCCATATGACTATCAACAGTGTTAATATATATAAGCTGAAATATGCTTTTAGTTTGAAATATGTCTGTTAGTGTATGCATCAGAAAATATGTGACAAAATCTATGATGTATAATTGTATATATCAGCTAATAGACTAGAAGTGCTAAGTTAAAACGACATGGAGATATTATCTGTCAAAAATTTCATGTCTGCACGTTAAGTACTTAAATGTCTGCATGTAAAGTAGTTAAATGAATGAAGAACAGTGATGAAATTTTGCATACAATTTGGTAGTCAATGGTTATATCATCTTGATTTTAATTGTCTCTTTGTGATTATCTTTTAAATCTTATTTTTGTTTTACATTGTTTGATGTTTGTCAATTCTAATAAATTTAATTTGATTATGCCATTTTCAACATAGTAATTTATAGTTTAGACATTTCATGTTTGAAATATAGCACAATTTGAATCACAGGAAAATAAAAAAAATTACAATGAAATGTAGTCAATGTAATAACATGGAAGGAAATGAGACCTATAATGAAATCGCTTAAAAAATTAATACTACAAATACCTTACTTAAAACTAGTCGAATGGAACATTAAATAGTTACACGGTTAAATAAAAAACACGGTTAGCATCTGAATGTATACATGGTTAGTAACTTACGAAACTATAAACTATTAAATGGTTTTTGAATGGAATGAAATGGACGTTGCAGTGCTTACATTTATAATGTGCGAATAGAAGACTTTTTAGTTACTTGAAACAGAATATTTAACATGAAGTACATGGTTAAGTGGTCTATGATCTATGAAGAATTTTTATATTAAACACTTTAAAAAAGATCATCTTAATCTTGTATTACATACTAGCTTAAAGACCCGTCTAACGTCGGGTATAGCTTAATGAGTGTTTTAAAAAAAAATAGATCTTAATATTAAGGAAATTAATCGAGTTCTGGTGATAGATGAAACTAATAAAGTGAACAACCAATGTCCATTTCGTGAACACTTAAAAGTTAAGTGTAAAAGTAATTAGGGATAATTACATATATCACCTCATAAATCTCCTTAATTTCATATATACCCAATCCTTCCATTCAATTTCATAAATACCCAATCTTATATATTACTAAGGTGAAGACCATTCTACCCTCATTTATTTTGAGCGGCAAAACTCACCTAAGGTAATATTGGCGCCTTTTCTACTACAGATCTTATATTATTGGCTCTAGACAATTAACCATACGCAGCAGTTGATTTTACTACAGATCTTATATTATTGAATTGCTTTATGAGGTGAAAAGTGAGTGTTTTTTCATCAACATTATTTTATCATTAATGCTTATTAATCATCCTCAATATTATATTTAGGTTGAGAAAAAGTTATTTAATTTTTCTACCCATGCAAATTAATTGTACAGTGTATGTAACATTTATCTTAGGGTTTATCGGCATGTAAGGGTTAGTTCAGTTTTCATTTGTAACAATCTACAAGATAATCACTTATTTTTTTGGTCATCAGGAGATTGATGATTCTGTAGATATAAATTTTCAAGATTCCTCAAGTCCAAGATGGGAAAACATGGTTCAATCACCGATACTCGAGTACGTTATCTTTGTCATTTTCATCCTATTTGAATGGTTGGTGAACCGTTTGTTCCTTTGAGTAATTTTACATTGCTATGTATTTGTTTCGAGAAAATTATGATACTTAGCATCATAGTATTGTAGATAAGAAATGTTAATAGGTAAGAGGAAAGAGATTAGTTGGTAGCAGTGATTATTTGGTCCTAGAAAATGCTAATTGTTTTGATGTTTTTATGTGTGCGTTTGGTGCTTGGTACTACTGTGAATGGTCTGCAAGTTTCTATAGATTGGCAGTGTGATTGATCTGCAACTTAAGGTTATTTTGTCTTTCATAGTTTCGTGTTGTCAGTTTCAGCTACGTACTCATCCCTTAGGCAAATTATTTGATATCCAACAAAACATCACTGGTCCATTTGTCCTTGTGGAGCATGACATAGTTTAGTTGTTTTGATTGTGTCTATAGTGCAAGACCAACTGGTTGTGAGATTAGTATTCATATATATACTAATAAACCATGTACGATTAGGCTATTAACATAGAGTAAAACATGCAAGCCTATACTTGTGTTTCACATTCACTCTTAAGCAACTTATCTAACGTTTGATTTTCAATATTTCAGGCAAATATCATCTAAGTACAAACTAAAACTAAAATATGGAGGTTACTTTCGGTTAGCTAAGAACTCATCTATGAAAACATATCATTTGGGATTTCAAAAATGTATCCACATGGATACATATACATACAACTTCTCGGATCTAGCTAAAGAAGTGATGAATCGTTATCCGTCAAAAATAGATCAAGTTTTATCAATTATGTTTGTTGACAAGTATGCCACAAAGCAATCTTTTATTGAGATTGATTCTGCCGAGAACTTCGAGGTAATGCTTAACATGTATGAAAAGGAGAAACAAGTGACAATTTATGTGACAACAAACAAAGAACTTATCACTAATGATCACAGACAAGAGAGGTACATACATGCTTCATTCAGGTACTGTCTCATTTGGTGGAAATCATAAAGGACAAAATGGTCTAAATGAAATATGATTTTAACAAAATAAGTAGAATTGGGGAAATATGAAATTTGGAATGTGTTTTTGGGTATATATGAAATTGACTAGCTTGGTTGGGTATATATGAAATTGATTGTCTTTTTAAGGGGATATATGAAATTCACCCAAGTAATTAAAAGGAAAGTGTGAACAATAATTCAGATTTAATTACAAAATATTATTACGACTTCATTAGTTGGTGCAAGAATTACCCTTAGAAATATAAAGGATCATTCATGTTATACAAAAGATTTTTGTAAGAAGTAACAAACAGATATTAACATTAAAAAACATAAATAGATTCGATAATAAATATTTATACACATAATAAAGATATATGAATATATCGATAAGTATTTATTTTTAACAATCACAATAATATAGTTTCATGCATTTTTGTATTCAACCTGGACGTACATGAGACTTGAGAGTGGATAAAGTCAACAACCAATGCTCATTCACCTAATAGATGAATGAATAAAGTAATTAAAATGAAACCGTGAACAATGATTTAGATGTATATATAAATTATAGAGTATTAGAAAAACATTTGAGAAAGTATATTGTTCATATAATTAGAACCTTATTCCTATACCATGTAGCACTTTTTTGTAAACCACATTTGTTGTCTTTTTAGACCTATCTTGATCAGAAACTACAACCTTCAATCTTTTCTTTCTTTCATGTTTGAAACAACTACATATAATTTTTTATGAGTGAAAACAGGACACGAAAACCCTATTTTTATAAGTGATTGGCCTTGGATTTTGTAAATGGTCCTTGCAAATAAAACTTAAATAAGAAACTATTTTTGGACGATCTTAACGTAAACGCTTGTCGGAGGGAGTAATTCTCAACACCTTTGTATGACAATTTTTTTCTGAAATTTGTTCCGTTAATAATTTGTACAATGTCGGAGGTAGTATTTTCCTCTCTTTAAACATGCAGTTTAGTGATTTGTTTAACGTAGTTTAATGAAGTATTTTTAACACAGCCTGTTGCATGATAGTGACTTTGACATTTTCATTTATATGTAGAACAACAGGTTAATAAGAACATGTAATATTATGTGGGTTTTTTAACACATCCTTTTGCGTGATTAGTGATCTTGACGTTTTCGCCGCAATTATATGAAAAAAGTAAACAAAATTGTTGATATTTTGAACTTATCGTAATATTTTCATTTACGGTAACGATCTGAAATTAAAATGAAAGTTAATAGTCGACAAAATCATAATGTTTATATACTTGTAACCAATGTTTTGAAGTAAGTTCGATTTGATGGGATCAAAATATCAACAATTTTGTTTACGATTCAATCAAAACGACCCATTCACATCAAAATGATATGAACTAACATAGGGACATTAACTCGCTTATATTTTTGTATCTAAAAGTTATAGCATCACTTATACAATGTATTTGTCTCATATTTCACTCATCATACTACTACACATTGTTGTCAACTTGAAATATAGAATTACTACCAGTGTGAACGGAATATAATTGGAAGGGGAAGATGATATTTAAGATATTTTAATAGGTATCTGTAATGGTAACTCTTTGTAAAAAAAATTACTACTGCATCTTTATAGCTCTCTTTAACATTTAGTACCTCGGTAGCTGATATCTTATTCTGATAGTTGTTTTGTTTATGATTCTCGCAGTGCAGATAAGTTAGTACTCCGTATGTGTTATATTCAATCTGATGCCATTATCATAAATATAAATTTGCAGTATCATTCTTATACATGGTCCTCCAGGAACATGTAATACATCATTAGGAAAAATCATTGGCACAAAAACTATCGGTACATAGCTCTAGGTGTGTATCATATGGCATCAGCTGCTACCACAACTAATCTTTGGACATACAAGATTCATATTTAAACCATAAGCATACGATATAAGAATAACTTACATAATTTCAACTATATAAATAATAAACGCAAAAAAGTGTAAAACAACGTCAATTAAAATGAGTTAGAGTTCCTTTTTAACTGAAACATACAATATTTAAGAATTGATCTTGTTTCAAAGGTCTCAAAAACCCGTTTAACAGTAAAGATTTCTCTCAAACCATTACAGATAAGACATTACCAAATTTAAACATTATATGGTTAAACTTTCCACAAAAAAAGTATTAAAGCATTAACTTGCTTCAACATTTCATTACCTATCGTTTGTTCATCCATCCTAAGGCACCCTCTGTAGACTTCATATGATAAATGTATCAATACAACATCTATTACAACTTGCATAAAGATCTTATTAGTTGATATTGGGTCAAAAGAGAGAATTTGTATATGCGTACAGACCACTTTTGCGAGTAACTATATTTTACCAATTTTTGTTAATAGAAACTTGAGTGCTATATATGATCAAATACATTATTCAAACCAACATCATCTATAATTTAACCACGTCATCTATAACTCAAACTAACATTCTCAGCAAATACATTATTTTAATAAGTTTGATCAAAATTATTGGGAATAAAAGTTACTGAGGAGTTCCTGGATGGCGATATCCTTTTCAAGACATGTAATTCATTAATTTATATTTTATTACAAATTAGAAAGCATATCTTTTCTTTGCATTACGATCAGCAAGGAAGAGTAAACATCACATATACATAAACTATATTACTGTCATACTGCTACATTATCCTTATTTGATTTATAACACATAAATCGAATAGAATGAACTTACATGTTAACTGAATGTGAGGTGAAAACCATTTAACTTAATGTAAGCTTCTTGGATATTATTTGATAAGTTCTCGATGGTTGACGACTTTTTGGATCTTAGTCTGCTGATTTATGGGATTTAGACCTGTAGTCAGTTCATTGGACCTATTTATTTAGTTTTTGCACAGGTTAATTGGAGAATGATGAAATAGGAGCTGTTCTAATCATGATTTATTAATGCAACCAAATTCAACAGACTTGTATTCACTTCATATAACAGATAACGACTTTATTTATATTTAAAAGAAGTGTCAGAATCTATTTATGTATAAGAGATTCTGAACAAACTTGATAGCTCCAGTTTCATGTTATGATAGTCACAGTCTTCCCTAGCGATAACTGGTTGCAGTCCTTATTTTGTCACAATAAGAACCAAAACGCAAGAGAAAATTTATATCAAATGGAACCAAAATTTTAAAGCTAAATTACCTTTTCACATAGTAGTAACACTAGTATGCTAAAATGAAATATTCAGCCATGACTATCCAAAACCTTTCTGGGTCGTGATCCCAAGCGATCCATAGCAAAAACATACTATGTTTGGGTACGCGTGATCGTTTTGGGCGGAAAGTCTATGGAGCAACATGTGAAGTAAAGAAAATAGATGTTCCTCGTATCCGTGAGAAGCATCTATACCCAGTTTACATAAGCAATCCCAAATACCCTGGTGTCAAGTATTGGATACTTGATATGCTCAAAATGAATCTCTAATATCCAAAAATATGCATTACACTAATTCAAATCACAGCTAAACATAAAAATCACTCAATTGTAGCAGAAAAACCTCATCTTTACTCATTTTAGCCATGACCATTCTACTATGTCTTTAGCAAAGAACATTTCATCAAACAATTTAAGTGCAACTAAACTTCAATCCAAAATAATACCAAAATGATCATTTAAATATTAAATAATCTTAAATTAGATAAAATATTTATCAAGAAGAATACAACAAAAGTTGTTTACTCAAAGAACAATCTTTTTATCCTGCATAATCAAAGAACAAAAACACACAAAACCAAAAAACATTAAACCTGTTGTATATCCATTCGTCCGTTTAATTGCATGAACACAAAGAATTGAGATTAAGAAGAGATATGTTTGATCTAAGCGTTTACATTGTTGTATATCATGTAACGAACATCCATTCGTTTACAAATAGGTAATTTTGTTTGTGCTGATGATCACATGAACCCTAAAAATTCACATTTTTTTGGAATCGCTTAGATCATTGTTGTATATCCTGTAACGAACATCAATTCATTTAATGTCAGGAACACAAAGAGTTGAGATTAAGAAGAGAATTCTTTGATCTAAGCGATTGCATTGTTTTATCAGATATGGGAGATCAAGAAGAGAGAGTCGTAACATATTTAGGGTTCCTGTGATCATCAAAATCATTGTGCAACAAAAAGACGATATTATGTGTTTATATAGGGCTAAGATTTTAGTTTTGAATTGGAGATGAGCGTATTGAATTTAAAGCCCATTAACAACATTCCTAATATATCCAAGCGTTTAATAAGAATAGAATTTTCAAATTTTGAAAAGTTCTGAGCTTTAGTATTCAAACTGATCAAGCCTAAATTTGAGTTATTTTTGGCCTTTGAAAAAAGTCTTTACACTATATATGGCAATGTTTTTATGGACTTTGAAAAGTTTTTATTAAAGCCGGTTAAAAGTTTGGTCTACGGCCCCATCCAGGTTATGCAAAAATTAGTTTAAATTAGGAAATGTTTTTTTAATGCATTTTTAGTGTTCAAGCTTAGAAAAGTTGTACATTTGAGTTATTAAAGGAAATGTTTTTAATTTTGCAAAGCTTAGAGGGCTTGTAAATTATTTTGGTTTGTTAGTTAAAATAGATATACTGCAATTTGTAAGGAAAGACAATAGCGGCTAACTATAAACTGACCGGGTGGCTGTGGATTCGACTCATGCAACACAATAGAAGCCGAGACCATCGCAACATGCACTTGATGAAACTAAACGTACAATTGTAATTAGCAAAGACAGTGGCCACAGATTGTTAAAGGGATAGCGCATATAACTACCAAGGTATTAGTGAAACCAATAAAAAAGTTTGATCAACACCTCAAATGTCGTGTACCAAAAATTTTACACGAGTAACATGCATCACTAGGTTTGCGCGAGTAATATTTAACTTTCAGTTTCACTCTATCTTTTTATATGTTGTTTCTAATACGAGTGTTTGCAATTACCTGTGGTTAATTATCAACCACTAGTAACTTCCGCTACTATACGCGGGTATTCGTCTAGTTTAAAATTACATCTTTACCTCTCAAACTTTCAATTTAGAAAAAAAGCCCCTTTCACAAATCACACCTTTACACTTTTCACCCTTCAACTCATACTAGGTGAATAATCGCGCATAGCTGCGGAACCGCATAGCGGCAATTATGAAACGATGTTAATCGTCGCGTAAAACTTGTGATGCAGATGCAAATGCAGTAGCAGATGTGTATATGGGCTAAAAATTATACTACATTAGCAAAAGATTTAGTCTATATTCGGCGAAGAGTAAAAAAACAAGAACATAGTTTTAGACTACATTCTAAAGTAGGCTAATAGCAAAACAAAGAACTAAAGTAGAAAAAGTGCAGTCAAGAAGAACGATACTTAAGTACTCATGTGTCGTCTTAAATTTGTGTATAAGTTTACGGTTAGCAACCTCTTCGTCGGCCATCTTGATATTTGTACTAGATGTACGACTCCGTTGTTGAGTACACACCACCAAAGCCTCTATATTGGTCGGGGTAGGGCTGAGCTTCACCACCCTTGTGATCCTAAACAAAAATACCATCCATCAACAAGTTAAAGAAAGAAATGACATTTCACATAACAACAAATTGTTCCATTATTCACTTTGATCCTAAACAAAAAGACCACCCCTGTCATATGTGTATTAAGTTAAAGTTTTAAATAAGTTAACTGTCATATTAATAAACACAAGTCAATGACATAGAGCTACAACATTAACATGAAATAGAATTAATTCAAAAAGTTGTTCCTCAAAGTCATAAACACAACTACAAATTGTTCATCTTCAGTTAAAAAATAAGTTACACTAAGTTGAAAAATAAGGCACTTTAAACCACCATATTCAAATATGTGAATACACACCTTAAACAACATATGGTCTGAATCTCATAAATTTTCACAAGATCCCATTTCCACTTAATTTTTATAACTTATCACCCATCTACAAAATGGATCTTAACAGATTTTAAAATATTAAAAAGAATAAAAAGCCAAATGATCTTTGCCATAAGATTAAGGTCTCAAGTTCGAGTCTTTCCTAGGGCGATAGGGGTTTCCTCTAGCGTGTGTAAAGGGGAGGGTGTCATTGCATTATGGGCTAGACCCAACCTGGTTGTGTGGGCTCGCTACGCCTGCTAGGAGCCATGTAGCCACAATTGACGTTAAAAAAAATGATCTTTGCCATAAAACAAAGTAGAAAAGTATAAGAGAAATATAAATGTATTTTCATGTGATCTTTGTCATAAAACAATAAGGTGCAAGATTTCCATACAATATTTATATGCGAGTTTCCTTAATGTTGGTGGTCTAATTATATGTTGCGAAATTAGCAAATATGCATCGGCTATGGGTAACCAAAATGTTCGTCTTCATGAAATTAGCAAATATGTTGACAGAACACGGTTATTAATCTTGTAGGTCGGTTATTAAAACAATTGGTTTAGCGTTTTACAAATAGTGACTTGCATGTTGGCTATTAAAACAACTACAGAAACCAAACTCTGGTTGGTAATTTAAGAATCTTAAAGCAAAATTCCAACACCCACTTAATCCCCAAAACAACCAATATTTCATTGGACTCGCGACAGTTTCTATTCATTTGAGCGGTTTAAAAAATTTAACCTCAGTGAATTTTCAATTCCTTCTACGCCTAAAAAATGTTGATTCCATCTATGCTGTTTGGAGCTCGCTAACTTATATGCCAATATTCGAGATCATTAAAAGCCATAAAAGAATATGCTTGGACAGATAATTTATGAAACGTTATATTTTGGTAAGATCGAAGTGTTATGGAAAGTGTCATACCATACGATAATTCAACCTTACGTAAAATCTAAAATAAGCATGTATCCAAAGATTAACTAAAAAGGAAAATGAAACATTTTCATCAATAATTAGATATAATCTAACATTGAATGTTACTCGTCGTGTAAAACTTCTTGGTACACGACAATAAGTACGAAAGTCCCATGTCTAGCGACGGGTTAGAAAAGTGCCCATGTTTAGCAACGGGTTTGGATACCAATGTTTCGTTGCGACACGGTTCATTAGTGTTTTTTATTTAAGGATAGACCCAAGTACTAAACATCGCGTGAAGCTTATAGGTATTTAACCCAACTAATTTATAGCGTACCGTCACATTTCTATCTTAAAGCCAAAAGCATATACATATATCTTTTCAATTACTATTGAAAAAAGCATTATTAACCATTTGCATCACATATCTAATTCACAAAACTGCATATTTCCCTTGCAAACATCAATAAGTATAATGGTCTTTTAAGCGGCAACACAATAAATTTTCACCTTCCACGTTGGAGAAAACAGAAGGTTCAACAAACTCGTTTGATTCACTTGCTCACTTTCTCACATTCACATATTTAACTTTTATTACCAACATCTAAATCAACCATATTGTTCCAAGGAAATAACCGACACCATATGATGCAAACATCAGGTGTTGTTCAAAGATGCAACAATCAGATAATCATGTGTTTAAAAGCCATGTAGTTTTTCAGCACTAACTCAAACTTCTACAGACTTGATGAACGGGATTCTGAGCCTTTTTATCATGTGAACTTGCTCACCGAAGTATCCGGTTGACAAATTTCTTATCTGTAAAAATATTTTATACAAATATTAGGATTATAACTTCTAGTAATTACTTATATTTATAACTTATAGGAAATTGAGCATAATTAACTAAGATTTTTGAAGATGCCAGTCAAAAATAGGATGTGCCATCACAAAGCAATTCTTAATAGTGGCAAGATAGTTTGGTTGGGACTGTTCGGTAACAGGTCAAAAGAGGTTCAGATTGAGGCGGGTCAGTAATAATACAGATCGATATGGACCAACCGACCAGTCCTACCAAAATTGGTTCCTCCATGGTACTGTCAAAGGAAATGTACACATTTTTAGACGACATTTACCAAGCAAGCCTGATGTTAAATATAACAAACATAACATTAGAGTTACCATATAGTAATTTATAAATGATCCACCCGTTTGGATAAATTTATCCACAGAAAATGCTAAGTCTTCTGTTGGACGGTAAGGAACCGTGCCTCCAAACTCAGTGAACCTACATTAGAAAAAGACTTCATAAATGAATAAAACTTCAACTATTGTAATTAAAGATGAGTAAAAACTAAATTACCATCCTGACCACGCCTCGGTCCACATTTTCGGTTTAAAATATTTATTGGGAGTGAAGTAATCACAGTAAAAACCATTGCAAGTGTTGATCTATAAAAAAATGAATCACATAAAGTTTGGTGAATATAATATGTTGGAGACAAAAGTCTAAAAGTGGCCATGTGCAGTGGATAAAGAATCCAATGATCACATCGGGCGAATAAAGAACGATATACAATCAATAATAAGCTAAACTATATGACAAAAAGGAACATGAATATAAACATGAAGGATGGATACACTTACAGTGGGATCTAGAGCATCATCTTGCTTGCACATGATCCATGGGACGCCCATTTTTAGACCGACAACCATGTTACCTGCCCATTTGGAATAGGCTCGAGCCGGGTCTCCAAGTTCATACTCCGTTGGTCCGTATTCATTCTCAATCTATCAGAATCAATATTGCTTATATTAGCCGTGAAAAGCAACACATGGTCAAACTGGCTGAAACTCGCACAAAGTGTATATATATATGCTTAAACCCCTAAATGGGGGACAAAAAAGTCTATACGGGTCAATGGGACGTGTACAAAGAGTCATTTTTATCAGATGCAAAAGTACCACTTTGACTGAGTTTATCAACTTACCTCAACCACATCACACAATTTTACATAATGGAACCCTCCATATTGTCTTCCAGGCTTTCAAGCTGAGCGTCAATGTCACTTGTGAATTCTAAGTTCTCACCTTCCGTTTAGTCCATGTGTGGTTCTTTGAATGAGGCACTACTACAAAATAGACCTTTTAGACCAGTTAAAAAACGTTTTTAGACAGGTTACTCAGGGTCTGAAATGGGGTCCAAAAGATAGTTAACAAAAAGACCGGTGCACACAACGGCCTAAAAACACTATTGAAGACCGGTGGTTACTATAAAAAATATAATAAAACACTGTTTGGTAATGCTGAGTGAAACAACTCCACTTAATAAAATAAGACTGTTTGGGCATTACCTACTGATATGAGCCTGTAAATGAGCTGTGTCACTAAATGCAACATTCTCAATAGGTAATCACAAACTCTTTTCAATTATAGCGGCAGTTTAATTTTAATTAAGCATTCGCAAACAACACGTATGAGCCAAAATAAGCAATTAATTATACGAAGTAGTCTAAATAGGCAGTCTCATACATTGCACATAAACATCCTTTATAATCAAACATCTGTTAACTTGTTTATAGCACCATTTCTACAATTTTACATTATAATGTCTATATGCTCGTCCACCAGGTACATGTACAACTTTTTATAGCCAAAATCACAAAAACGCAAAACCTGAAAAGTAGGTGTTCAAAACAAGTTTGGGTCAAAATGGACCGGGTTGAAATAATTTTTGTTTAAAAAATCAATAATATAAAACAAAAAGGAGATGGTATATTCTTACATCAGGTGTAAAGGTATTGCTTTTAAGAGGGAAGAGATGAGCTCCTGCACCACCACCAAGTATGATTGCGGCCATACTTTTTTAGATTAACTCTCCTCTTAAATTTCGGTGTTGCAAGTGTCTATGACTAAAATAATATCAGTTTGTGTTTTTAACTAAAAGTCCAAGAATAGAAACGGATTCGCTAAATTTTAGTTGAGTTTAGCAAGTCTAACAAGTTGGATATTTATAAAACTTAGTTACTTAACTTATCAGAAGTTAAGCATTCAAGTTGCTCATATTTTTTTAACATAATTCTATAGGAAATCCAAAATTAAATTCTAAGAACTTCATTGAACTAAACGAAAACGCAACCATAAAACATACCCAAGTAAATATGTCTCTTATTTGTAAGCCACCTACGTTTCTTCACGAACACGTCTCTTTTGGCTTCAGCAAAAACTGCAAAAACTGCAAAACTGCAAAAACTACCATAGTAAATCAACTTTTCAGTAACTGGAATTGTCACGTAACTGAGTAGTTAATGCGCTAGCCATGAACATTAGATAAGAAATTTATCAATCAACAGTACAGTAACTTTTTGAGATTATCTATCGAAACTGATACTATAGCACCATAAATAACATACATCATCGCTTGTAGTACCTCATTTCTTTACCTATATGTTCAAACTATACACCTAGTTTTAAAATCACAACAGTGTTTGAGAGTTTATATATAAATGGCTAGCTGGTTATTAACAAGCAAACAACAAATTAACAACTGCTTACTTGTGAGTTGTGACCTCAGCTAACCCAAATACAACCTTTTTTTGTAAAGTTAACTATCTCGGGTAAAATATTCAAAAAACATCTTGGGTCAATAAATTTTTCTAATTATATCCCAGGCATAACTCATATCATCCGCACACTCATAACCATCAACATGTTGCTTTTAATAAAATCAATGTAAGTTAGCCTAGTATAATTCACTTCTTAACAAGACAAAATTATTTCAAACTATAACAAATTTCACAAAATATATTTTAGTTTTTTCCACTATAACTAAAAAAAAGGTCCTCTTTGGTAAAAAATATTGGTTCTCTATATAAGGAGTATGAAACTAACCAACACAAATTCCCTAACCAACCGATAAACAATATGATCATATTGTGTAAGCGGGAATTTATAATAAATAACAATCATACATACAGTTTATAAACACATCGGGATTATGGTTAAACCTAACAAGCATGCGTTCTGTACACATAACTTACATCCAATATAAAAAAAACACTTATAGCTTATTGTTTGGATGCTCCACTTCCAAGCCCATCGAGCACACACCTATACATCAAGTACACATAACTTACCTCCAATATAAAAAAAGACTTACTTTCTCGAATGATTAACAAAATACATCACTAACAATTAAACATCATAATCAAATAAAACTTAAAAACAGTTATGTTGCAAACAAACCTAAAAACAGATTCACGTTATACTTCTTCCGAATCATACCGAGCATTTGGTATTACATGTGTTTGCTTCGAATTATGTACTCAAGAATCGACAGTAGATCTTGTAAACCACCTAAACCAACCAACCACCACCACCACCACCAGTACCACCAATCAATATCAACTACCTTGAAACCACCTAAACCATCAAGAGATGGGGCGGATTCGGCAGATGTGGTTGTGATAAAACTATGGTTGTGGCGGCGGTGATAAAATTATGGTAGTGTCAGAGGTTTTTTTTTTGTGAATTAGGGTTGAGAGAATGAGATTTGAGCGCTAGAATGTATTTATATCGCGTGAGTGTGGTCAAAGAAAAGAATCGTATAAAAAAAGTCTTGGAGGAGTCAGACTGAAAAATATATGTTTTCTATTTGTGGCTTAATAAATATAGAAATGTTGAGAAAAACTAGAAATGAGAGATTTTTGAAAAATTGATAAAAACACCCTTATATAAAATACCTGCCATCTATAACAACAATTAAACACACACCGACTATATAAGCCCCCAATCAATCCCCACGCCTTCATAAACCACAAAACCCACTACGATCAATCACAAATCCTTATTTTATTTTTATTTTTCATTCACTCAACGATAATCCGTTATTCCGTTATTCTGTTACGATTCAGGTATTATTCCGTTTAGCCGTTAGTTATTATCGTTGTAACTGATTCGAAACCCTAGCTTAATCGAATTAGGTTTTTAATTAATTAGGCGTTTAGTGTTAATTGTTTGAGTTTAGGCTGCGTTTCGCGAAGAGCGATTAGTAGTAGGATTTTGTTTAGGCGCGTTTCATTAGTATAGAACCTGAACTCGAATGTCGTGTTGTTTTAAATAAGGCGCGTTTATTTCATAATCAGTTATTCCGTTACAATTCAGGTATTATTCCGTTTAGCTGTTAGTTTAGTTATAACTGATTAATTTTGAAACCCTAGCTTAATCGAATTAGGTTTTTAATTCATTTATGTTGATTAGAACTGTTTATAATTAGGCGTTTAGTGTTAATTGTTTTAATTAAGGCGCGATTAGTGTTTTGGATTTTGTATAAGCGCGTTTATTTGCGATTAGTGTTTCGATTTTTGTTTATTTGAAACACGCTAATAGAAGACGCGCGGCGTTTAGATGCTACTATGTGAAACACACTAATAATGGACACATTTAGCTTCTAGCTTTTAGTTTCAGTGAATAATAGACACTAATAATGCTACTATATTCGCCCTTAGTGTTTAGAATATAATAATGCTTATTGTTTGTCAACTAGACGCGTTTACCTTTTGGATTTTTGGTTAGGTGCTTCTATTTCAGACGCTAATAAGAGACGTGTTTACCTTCTGGATTTTGTTTTATATGCTCCTGTTTGAGATGCAGATCCCAAACACGCTAACAAAAGACAAATTTAGCTTCTAGCTTTCTGTTTTAGCTTCTAGCTTTCTGTTTTAGCTTCTAGCTTGCTTTCTGTTTTAGCTTCTAGCTTTCTGTTTTAGCTTCTAGCTTTCTGTTTTAGCTTCTAGCTTTCTGTTTTAGCTTCTAGCTTTCTGTTTTAGCTTCTAGCTTTCTGTTTTAGCTTCTAGCTTGCTTTCTGTTTTAGCTTCCAGCTTTCTGTTTTAGCTTCTAGCTTTCTGTTTTAGCTTCTAGCTTTTAGAATATACTGTAATGCTTATTGTTTGGAAACAGGACGTGTTTACCTTCTTAAATCCTTAGCGTTAGAATAAACCTCTAAGATCCATCCATCACAAATCCTTAGCGTTTATGTTTTCATTTACTTAACGATAATCTGTTATTCCGTTACGATTCAGGTATTATTTAGTTTAGCTGTTTGTTATTGTCGTTATGATTGATTTGAAACCCTAGTTTAATCGAATTAGGTTTTAATTGATTTCTGTTGATTTCAACTGTTTATCGAATAGCGAAACTATGGGGGTTAGTATTGCTTGTTTCAATTAAGGCTGCGTTTGGCGAAGAGCGATTAGTGTTGGGGTTTGGTTTAGGCGCGTTTATTTGCGAATTGCTAGGTTGTAGCTACTGCTACTAGTATATAACCTGAAATCGAGTGTTGTGTTGTTTTATAAGGCGCGTTTATTTCATAATCTGTCATTCTGCAGGTGTTATACTGTTTAGCTGTTAGTTATAACTGATTAAAAACCCTAGCTTTATCGAATTAGGTTTCATTAATGCGTTTAGTGTTAATTGTTCGAATTAGGTTTAATTGATGCGTTTAGTGTTAATTGTTTTAATTAAGGCGCGATTAGTGTTTTGGATTTTGTATAAACGCGTTTATTTGCGATTAGTGTTTCGATTTTTGTTTATTTGAAACACGCTAATAGAAGACGCGCGGCGTTTAGATGCTACTATGTGAAACACGCTAATAATGGACACATTTAGCTTCTAGCTTTTAGTTTCAGTGAATAATGGACACTAATAGTGCTACTATATTCGCCCTTAGTGTTTAGAATATAATAATGGTTATTGTTTGCCAACTAGACGCGTTTACCTTTTTGATTTTTGGTTAGGTGCTTCTATTTCAGACGCTAATAAGAGACGTGTTTACCTTCTGGATTTTGTTTTATATGCTCCTGTTTGAGATGCAGATCCCAAACACGCTAACAAAAGACAAATTTAGCTTCTAGCTTTCTGTTTTAGCTTCTAGCTTTCTGTTTTAGCTTCTAGCTTGCTTTCTGTTTTAGCTTCTAGCTTTCTGTTTTAGCTTCTAGCTTTCTGTTTTAGCTTCTAGCTTTCTGTTTTAGCTTCTAGCTTGCTTTCTGTTTTAGCTTCTAGCTTTCTGTTTTAGCTTCTAGCTTTCTGTTTTAGCTTCTAGCTTTCTGTTTTAGCTTCTAGCTTTCTGTTTTAGCTTCTAGCTTGCTTTCTGTTTTAGCTTCCAGCTTTCTGTTTTAGCTTCTAGCTTTCTGTTTTAGCTTCTAGCTTTTAGAATATACTGTAATGCTTATTGTTTGGAAACAGGACGTGTTTACCTTCTTGATTTTGCTGTTAGTTTATATTTTTATTCACTTAACGATAATAATGTGTTTGGCGATGAGCGATTAGCGTTAGAATAAACCTCTAAGATCCATCCATCACAAACCCTTAGCATTTATAGTTTCATTTACTTAACAATAATCTGTTATTTCGTTACGATTCAGGTATTATTTAGTTTAGCTGTTTGTTATTGTCGTTATAATTGATTTGAAACCCTAGTTTAATCGAATTAGGTTTTAATTGATTTCTGTTGATTTGAACTGTTTATCGAATAGCGAAACTATGGCGGTTAGTATTGCTTGTTTTTATTAAGGCTGCGTTTGGCGAAGAGCGATTAGTGTTAGGGTTTGGTTTAGGCGCGTTTATTTGCGAATTGCTAGGTTGTAGCTACTGCTATTAGTAATAGAACCTGAACTCGAGTGTTGTGTTGCTTTAATAAAGGCGCGTATAGATGCGCGTCATTTTACGGCTAATTCAGTTACAAATCAGGTGTAATTCCGTTTTGCTGTTAGTTATTATCGTTATAACTGATTTGAAACCCTAGCTTTATCGAATTAGGTTTTAATCAACTTCTGTTGATTTGAACTGTTTAGTGTTAATTGTTTTAATTAAGGCTTCGGTGCGGTTAGTGTTTCGATTATGTTTATTTGAAACAGGCTAATAACAGACGCGCCGCAATTTACGGTTTATAGATATAGATACAGGCATACAGCTAATGTTATAGCGAGCTGCTAGCTTGTAGCTACTGCTATTAGTTTAATATCTCAACTCTCGAGTGTTGTGTCGTTTTAATTAAGGCTCCGGTTGCCAACGAGCGATTTGAAACACACTAGTAATAGACACATTAGTAATAGACACATTTAGCTTTTAGCTTTTAGTTTCAGCTTCTAGCTTTTAGATTATAGTGTCATGCTTATTGCTTGGAAACTGGACGTGTTTACCTTTTAGCTTCTAGATTCTGTTTATATGCTCCTGTTTGAGATGCAAATGGACGTGTTTACCTTTCAGCTTTTAGCTGTTTGTTATTATCGTTGTAACTGATTTGAAACCCTAGGTTTATCTAATTAGGTTTTAATTAATATAAGTTGATTTGAACTGTTTATAATTAGGCGTTTAGTGTTGATTGTTTTAATAAGGCTGTGTTTCGCGACAAGCGATTAGCTGTAGGATTTTGTTTAGGCGCGTTTATTAGTATAGAACCTGAACTCGAGTGTTGTGTTGTTTTATTTCATAATCTGTTATTCCGTTACAATTCAGGTTTTATTTCGTTTAGCTGTTAGTTATAACACTGATTAGTTTTGAAACCCTACCTTTATGGAATTAGGTTTTAATTAATTTATGTTGATTAGAACTGCTTATAATTAGGCGTATAGTGTTAATTGTTTTAATTTTGTCTGTGTTTTGGCGACGAGCGATTAGCGTTAGAATAAACAGCTTTTATGAACTGCTATAGCTTGTAGCTGCTGTTATTAGTTTAGAATCTGAACCCGATTGTTGTGTTTGGGGCCAGTGTTTAATTAGTGTTTGGATTTTGGTCAAGCGTGTTTATTTCCATAGATTCCGTTAGCTTGTAGGTTGTAGCTACTTCTGTTAAACTCGAGTTCTGTTTCGCAACGAGCGGTTAGCGTTTTGATTTTGTTTGAATGCTTTATATCAAACGATAATAAAGGACGTGTATTGGTTACACTTTATCAAACAAACGGCTACTGCTAAGACTAACAGAGCCTTAGTGTTTAGAATATAATGCTTATTGTTTGGCAACTAGACGCGTTAACCTTTTGGATTTTTTTTAGATGCTCATGTTTAGCTTCTACTGTCATTTTATTTTACACTTTAAAATTACAGATGCAACTTTCTGCCAAACATAGCCTTAATAGTGTCTAGAATATGATGCTTATTGTTAGTCAACTAGACGTGTTTACCTGTTAGATTTTGCTTAGATGCTCGTGTTTAGCTTTTACGTTATTTTACACTTTATAATTACAGATGCAACTTTCCTGCCACACATAGCTTTCTTAGTGTCTAGAATATAATGCTTATTGTTTAGCACTAGACACGTTTACCTTCGAGATTTGTTCAAACATACTCATATTTGAAACGCGCTAATAGAAAGGCGCGTTTAGCTTCTGGATTTTGTTTAGATCCTTATGTGAAACACGCTTTTAAAAGACGCATTTAGCTTTTAGTCTTAGCTTCTACATTTTAGAATATAATGCTTATTGTTTGGCAACTAGACGTGTTTACCTTTTGGATTTTGTTTAAACACTTCTATTTGAAAAGCTAGTAACAGATGCGTTGAGGTTTTACGTTGTTTTGCACTTTATAATTACGGATGCATCTATGTTAGCGGGTGCTTTTATAAACAAACAACTACTTACGGCTAGTTTTGGCAAAGATAGCCTAGGTTTAAAGTTTTTTGTTTGTTGTTAGGTGGTAACGTGATTGATTTTGGTGATAACAGGATCCGATGGATATTAATAAGATGACGGACACGTTGGAGCCGGAGGAGAATGGTATTGGCGGATTGCAGTTGCCTGGGAAAGATCGAGTCGTTTTCAGGCCGTCTGAGAGGAAATCAATACTGGGTAAGTAATCTAAGTTCATCGAGTCATAAGTACCTGAGAATTTGATTTTGTGTGAGAGATAGCTGTCATGTCCCCTAGTATATTGTGGGTATGATTAGAGGCAAATAATGTATAGAACAGTTTGATTTTGTGAGAGTGATGACTGTCGAGGGAATTTGAGATTTAAGGGATGTTTGGGTAAGCTTATACGTAGTATAAAGAACTTATAGGCTAGGTAAGCTCATGCCATAGTGCTTATTAGTTATTTTGGGGGATGATTGAAACCAGTATAATGTATGTAACAGTATTTGTAACTTATAGGCTAGTTTCTCCAGTTTACACTCTACTTTTATCTTTCCTCAAGTTCCAAACCGTATTTGTAGGATCATTGTTTGAGTGTTAAACATTTTGAAGAGTCATTCATTTTCAGTTTTATTTCTTTAATAACACAAAGTTTACTGCGGTTCAGGATTAGATGTTCTTGCAAGTGCAAAACGAGTTGAAGGAACATTTAAAGTTCCCAGACCAAAAGTTTCTTCTATGATGGCATCTATGGACGAAGATATGGAAAAATCCTCGCTCACTGATCAAGATGATGTTGGAAGTGGTGTATCCAGCAGTGGACAGAATAAAAGCAGAAAGTACCGTGATTCAACTGGAAGCAAAACGTTTGATTCAGGTGATAGTTAGTTACTCGTCATCGTTTTAGTTACTTCAAGTAAACATTTGAATGCAATGTAATCTCACAGTTTGATCTAATTGTGATCTTTTTAAATGTTGCAGAAAAACAAATCACTGAAGAACAACGATCTGCTAGATATGCTTCTACCTCCCATTCTGAGGTAACTTGGCTGTTTGAGATGATGTTTTTGATCTTGTTTAACATTATCAAACTTTTGTATCTGCAACTGGCAATTAAAGTTGTAATTTACGTATGAATGTTATATCAGATTTGCGCCCATACCTAATACTGAGTTTGTACTTGGATGTTGCAGCGTGATACTCCATCTAGGAGTTCCAGAAGTGGCGATCATCGTCGTTCTAGGCGTGATTCACCAGAATATGATAGACGTCAAGGTAGGGTGGTCTCAAAGAGACATAGTGATGATAGGGATTATCGAGACCGCTCAGAACCGTCACCTCGTCATGGAAGAGACTACAGAGATTATGATAATAAAAGAAGCAGATATGAAAGTTCAGGGAGAACTCCAGGTACAGCTCATGTTTTAATTGGTGGCTGTTTTTGATAGAAACAACGTATAATGATAACTTCGTTTTAAAACAGTGACTTTCTATTCTATATGCAACAATAAAAATTTTGGTAAAATAAAAAATTTAAGAGACTATGAATATCAGCTAATATGTAAATATGTTGATTTCAGTTCGTTTAATGCTTCAAAACTTGTGCGACCATGGCGCAAGTTAGAAAATCCCTTTAAAAACCATGTGTAATATTGCTATTCTAATTAATATCCCAAAGTTTCATTAAAGACCATATTTTTTAATGCATATATAATACTAGTTTTATCTAATTATTCACATGTGTGGCTATTGTAGGCAGATCTGACTGGGACGATGGAAGATGGGAATGGGAAGAATCACCGCGTCGTGATAGCCGTTCTAGTAGTAGGCATTATCAACCTTCACCATCACCAATGCTAGTCAATGCTTCTCCCGATGCACGATTAGTGTCCCCTTGGCTTGGGGGCAATACTCCTCAGTCTGGTATGTTATAAATTCTTTTGGAATGTATCTTTTTTACATTAAGAATATTTCGAGATGTGTCAGAATAGGCCAGTTGGGTTATTTAGTCAGTGGGCTGAAAATGGCTAGGGTCAAAACAAGATCATTTTAGTATGCGGTGGGCCAGGCTGACCCGCAACACTTTTTTCATCTGTTACAAAAAAATGAGATGTCAAGCTTTACATATTGAAAACTCACTTCTGGCATATTTCGACGTGTTTTTGTAACTTATCTCTATAGTAGATTTTATACTTCTCTTTTGAATTCTACTTATATTTAGTTTCACATAACCGCTGTTGGATGCTTGTACTGACTACTTGAGTAATCTAACAGGGTATGCTCCTTCACCATGGGACAATGTGGCTCCTTCACCTGTTCCGATAAGAGCATCTGGTTCAGTTAGATCCGCAAGTTCAAGGATCGGTGGAAGGTCTCAGCGACCACTTAATGCAGAAACCTCACAACATACAGAGGTAATTTAACGTTTTTATTTTATATTGTTTGTTTTTCAGTGTCACTGAAGAAGCATCTCATCATTTATATTCCTGTTCTGATGCTGTGTATACAGGATGAAGACGCCAACCAGGAAAAGTTTATTAATCCTGAGATAACTGAGAGTATGCGGTTAGAGATGGAATATGACGCTGATCGAGCATGGTAAGTCTATATATTTTTTTAATCTGTATATAAGATATTCCTAACAGTAATAAAGTTTTCACACATAGTAGGTAATTTGTATCTGTTTTCATTAAAAATAAGACCGTTTCTGTTATACATACTTCACCTAAAAAGCGTTAGATTAGTAGATACCGTTTTCATTGTGCAATGGCTGTTCTCATAGGTATGACGCAGAAGAAGGAAGCACTGCGTTTGATGGTGATACCTTTTATTTTGACGATGAGGCTTCTGTTAAGAAGAAAGAAGTAGAGGTGGCAAAAAGACTGGTTCGTAAAGATGGAACACCAATGACACTTGCTCAAAGCAAAAAGCTATCTCAACTTACAGCAGATAATGCTCAGTGGGAAGATCGTCAGCTTATGAGATCTGGAGCTGTACGAGGTACAGAAGTGCAGACAGAGTTTGATGACGAGGAAGAACGCAGGGTCATTCTTCTTGTTCATGGTATTGATCTTAACTTATCAGTAGCGTTTTCTTCTAGATAAAATTAAAGATCTGTGATTTGGCGCGCAGCCCGTTACAAAAGCTATACCGAGATAACCCTCACTAACGTTTCTTTTCATAAGTCAAAATTTGGCGATGTCACATCTTTTCTGAAAAAGTACATTATGTCTATACATGTTACGAGTACCAATATTCTGTGTGTATATATATATTGCAAAGTAATTTGAAAATTTGCTAAATTATGCATAAATAATGGGAAAAGCAAGTTAAATTTGGGTTGTATCGGTATAAACTTATAAAAGTAGCCCATAATGGGACGGATTTGCAAATTCCTTTTATGCTATCTTAGAAGCAGTTGCTGAAATTTGGATGTTCAATTCAGATACAAAGCCTCCATTTTTGGACGGAAGGATTGTGTTTACAAAGCAAGCAGAACCCGTAATGCCCTTAAAGGACCCCACATCAGACATGGCTATTATCTCAAGAAAAGGTTCAAACCTTGTGCGTGAAGTTCACGAGAAACAGAGTATGAATAAATCACGTCAACGGTTTTGGGAACTCGCTGGTTCAAAGCTTGGTAATATTCTTGGTGTTGAAAAGTCTGCAGAACAGGTATGGATAATTTGTATTACATTTATCATTTATCTGCTCAGTGTAAGTTTCAATCGTATCTTCAATATAAATTCTACTATATTTGATTCTCAGATTGATGCTGATACGGCAGTAGTTGGTGAAGATGGTGAAGTTGATTTCAAAGGGGAGGCAAAGTTTCAACAACATCTGACAAAGGGTGAAGCCGTGAGTGATTTTGCGAAGTCAAAATCACTATCACAACAACGCCAGTACCTACCAATATTTTCTATAAGAGATGAATTAATGCAGGTATGAATTTTTTTTGTAATAATATTATTAATTAAATTATTATTTCTGTAATCTTTGATTTACCCTTCTCATAATATATTTATTGTTGTGTGAATAGGTGATACGAGAAAATCAAGTAATCGTGGTTGTAGGTGAAACTGGTTCAGGAAAGACGACACAATTGACTCAGGTATGACATCATGTTTGCATGATGTGGTTGTGTTATAGCTACAAATACAATGATGCGTCTTTTTTTTTTATATTTACATGTAGTTTTTTTTGTTGGCAGTATCTGTATGAAGATGGGTATACAACATATGGCGTAGTTGGTTGCACTCAACCAAGACGTGTGGCAGCAATGAGTGTGGCAAAGAGAGTAAGTGAAGAAATGGAAACCGAGCTTGGAGACAAGGTCGGTTATGCTATTCGTTTTGAAGACGTGACTGGACCCAAGACTGTTATAAAGGTAAGTCAACTTCATATTTTAGATTTACTTGCATAATATATTGTCATTAAGCTCTATCACTAAAATATGAAAAAATATATATGTTTTTTTTTCTGTTTGCAGTACATGACTGATGGTGTTCTTCTGCGAGAAACATTGAAAGAGGCAGATCTTGACAAATACCGGTAATTCTATTATTATAACTGATTCAGTGATGTGTGATATATATACTTAATTATTTGTATCTAAATTATCATACAATATTGCAGTGTGATTGTGATGGACGAAGCCCACGAGAGATCATTAAGCACAGACGTATTGTTTGGGATCCTTAAAAAAGTTGTTGCTAGACGTCGAGACTTCAAGCTTATCGTCACTTCCGCCACACTTAATGCACAAAAATTTTCGAACTTCTTTGGGAGGTAATTTCTTTTTACAGTCTTATTTAGAACTAACATATCATGCAAAGGTGGCAAAATGGGCGGGTTGGTTAATGGGTCAAAACCGTTTAATTCAGGACAGGTATTCTTTTTACTTATGTATGTGGTCGGTTGGCCTGAAACACTCTTTTCCATATTCTGGAATCATGTGTTGAATATAATCAGAGTTTATGTTTTTTAATCTTATCTTTTAGTAAAGTGATTTTGGCGCTTGTATGCATTTTAAAAGTACCATTTGGCATGCTTTTTACCCCGTTTGACCCATTTTCTTAATTTTTGAAATTTTTCACCTCGGTCTCAAGTAAAGTAGTCGAAAATGCCACCTCTAATTTCATGTCGTTGTGGCTTTTGTATCATTTTATAATTTGTGGTATAGATGTGTAATATCTTAACGTAAGTTGTATCTTTGCAGTGTTCCCATCTTTAACATTCCTGGAAGAACATTCCCTGTACAAATCATGTACAGTAAAACCCCATGTGAAGATTATGTTGAAGCAGCTGTAAAACAAGCTATGGCAATCCACGTTGCGAGTGCACCTGGTGACATACTTATTTTCATGACGGGTCAGGACGAAATCGAAGCCACGTGTTATGCTTTAGCTGAACGCATGGAACAACTTACTGCTTCCACACAAAAAGCAGTTTCAAACTTGCTAATCCTCCCGATTTACTCCCAACTTCCAGCCGACTTACAAGCCAAAATCTTCCAAAAACCTGAGGATGGTGCCCGCAAATGCATTGTTGCTACAAACATTGCGGAAACATCGTTAACAGTTGACGGTATTTATTATGTGATTGATACGGGTTATGGTAAAATGAAGGTGTATAACCCTAGAATGGGTATGGATGCTCTTCAGGTGTTCCCAGTCAGTCGAGCTGCAGCTGACCAACGTGCAGGTCGAGCAGGTCGAACAGGGCCCGGTACTTGCTTCCGTCTTTTTACAGAAACCGCGTATCAAAATGAGATGCTTCCTCAACCTGTGCCGGAAATTCAGCGGACCAATCTCGGTAACGTAGTCTTGCTTCTTAAATCATTGAAAGTAGAAAATCTGTTGGATTTTGATTTCATGGACCCACCACCTCAAGATAACATCCTTAACTCGATGTATCAGTTATGGGTTTTGGGTGCGTTAAACAATGTTGGAAGTCTAACGCCTCTTGGATGGAAAATGGTGGAGTTCCCATTGGATCCACCTTTAGCCAAAATGCTATTAATGGGTGAACAGTTGGAATGCATGAACGAAGTATTAACAATCGTATCAATGCTCTCAGTCCCATCTGTATTCTTTAGACCAAAAGATCGGGTTGAAGAAAGCGATGCTGCTCGAGAAAAATTCTTTGTGCCAGAATCTGACCATCTAACCTTACTTAATGTCTACCAACAATGGAAAGCTAACCAATACCGTGGAGACTGGTGTAACGACCATTTCTTACAAGTGAAAGGATTGAAAAAAGCACGTGAAGTAAGATCTCAGTTACTGGACATATTAAAGACACTCAAAATACCACTGACATCAAGCGGGTTCGATACAGACATTGTAAGAAAAGCGATATGTTCCGCTTATTTTCACAATGCTGCAAGACTTAAAGGTGTTGGGGAATATGTAAATTGTAGGAATGGGATGCCATGTCATCTTCACCCGAGCTCGGCTTTATATGGGTTGGGTTATACCCCTGATTACGTGGTCTATCACGAGCTGATATTGACTACTAAAGAATACATGCAGTGTGCGACTTCAGTTGAGCCACAGTGGTTGGCGGAAATGGGTCCTATGTTCTTTTCTGTAAAGGATTCAGATACGTCATTGTTGGAGCATAAGAAGAAGCAGAAAGAATCGAAATCAGCTATGGAAGAAGAAATGGAGAATTTGAGGAAACAACAAACGGAAGACGAGATTAGAAATCAGGCGAAGGAAAAAGCAAAGAGGGCGAAACAACAACAAGCAGTAGCTATGCCTGGTTTGAAGCAAGGTTCGACTTATCTGAGACCAAAAAAGTTTGGTTTGTGAACTACAAAAAACGCCATTCTCTCGGTATTTTGTATTGTCGAGTGTATGATTAGACAAATGGAGATGCTAAATCAAGTACTTTTTTTACACTTGAACTTAGTTTTGTACGGGAGGTTGTGGACTATTTGTACGATATCTATTCGAAGAGAAACTTACTGAAATGTTGTGAAATTAATATATTTGGTCAGTCATAACATAAATTGTATGTACCTATGGTTTTTGTTCACATCTTTGACCGATTTAGTGTGGTCACTTGGTCCCATTGAGCTGAACTATGACCGGTGTTATGGTGGTGGTCGACCATCTGGGGCCGCCATCCCCACGCATGGTCTCCGTAACGCCAAGACACATGGTAGCTCCATGATTAAATTGTTATGTTTATACGTATTATAGGTAGATACTTAATATTTACTATAATATGAACTTCCGTGCAAAGGTTTCCGTGCAAAGGTGGTATACTAAAATATAAGTATATGAGAATACTAATAATGAATTGATGACGTGTCAAAGAAGGTTACAATTGTACGGTCTAGTCTGAATCGATTCGGTCTGATTTTTCAGTTCGATCTAGGTCATTAACGATCTGTAATTATCGGTTAAAATTTAATTACACAGTTGTAGAAGGCAAGCGAGCAAAAAGCTGTCATCGATCTAAATGCTCAGTCTTATAATAAGTTAATCGAGAACCTGCATTTTTTTTTCTCTTATGAATATTTTAATATTGAAAGCTCGCAATCTCTGTTTGGTGGTCTATATCAAACGGACATCATCTATTTTATCAAACTAAGCAATAAACTCATACAAATTTTAAAATTTAAGTGAAAACTAAAAAAAAAATAAAAAAATTATATACCTGAATCATATAAAACAATAGTTGATGCTACCCTATTTTCTTCATAAAATTTTAATAATACTAAAAAATATGTCATTACTCGATTTTTCTTGCTATCGACTTTTCAAGGTGTTTAGAGGTTTTCCGACATCACGCAACACTTATCACAATATTACACATCATTAATTATCTGATTACACAATTTCAGCCGTTATGCATGAATACCCGTCTATTATTTTAAAAAGAATGTATCTTGTAAAACTTTTGTCATAATTCTTCTATACAATACAACATGTCAAAATGATTACCTAAGAATAAATAAGATGACCCATTCTACACTACAATAAGCTAGCTTATACTAATATTCCTTCCTTTCTACAAGAAAATGGCATCCCTTTCATCTGAGGCCACCTTATTCTTGTTTTTCATATAAAGCAACCAAGCACAATCAATGTCTTCTGTTCATGTATTTCTGTTACAAAACATCGTACCCGCCCGAAAAACATGAACACCACCCCACAACAACATATCCCAATTCACGACACCCCGGACGGCCGCCTTAACCCGCGGCCCCATGTTAATCAGCAGGATCATCGCCAGTTAAGGCGACATCATACTGCACGATACTACGTACACCGTGTCAAAGAAAGCCTAACCACACGTGTATCAAAGCTAATATGTTCGGTTTTTCTCAGCCTTCTCTTCATTGTAGGTCTCATAACTTTCATTTTATGGCTTAGTTTACGCCCACATCGTCCAAGGTTTCATATCAACGCGTTCTCTATCCCTAGCATAACGCAAGACAATGGTTTCGCAACTGCTCAAGCAGCATTCAACGTGACTGCACGAAACTCGAATCTGAATATCGGTATATACTATGATACCGTGCGCGTAACGTTGTATTATCAGAATCAGAACATTGGGGGGAAACCAGTATTGGAACCATTTTATCAATCGCCCAAGAACAGTACTAGTCTCTTAGGTACGCTTGCTGCTGGGACGACCAGTTTGGTTGTCGATCAGGCACGTTGGGCGCAGTTGGTGGCAGATCGGATGCGTGGGCTGGTGTCGTTTCGTCTAGAGGTTGCTTCGGCGATTAGGTTTAAGGTGGCGACATGGGAAAGTAAGAAACACACGTTACACGCAAACTGTGATATCGGCGTCGGGGCTGATGGGATACTATTACCGAGATATACGATCCCAAAATGCCCAGTGTATTTCACTTAAAACTTCATTACTAATTAATTAACGCTTTTAAGGGCGCGTTCTTCTTTTAAAGTAACACCCAATGTCGTTTTCCACGGGTTATGAGGCGTTCTTCATTTGTATGTTCTTATTACTTTTGTTATGTTTTTTGGCTACCCATTTGTAACAAAATTTTATTGTCGATATATCTTTTCAGTAACTATGGTAATTTTTTTTAACACACATCCTTTAATGCATCAATACGCTTATAGATAGGGGTGTGAACTGTTCGGTTTAGGTCGGTTTTTCCTATAAGTTATAGGCTATAACCATAACCGTAACCGTTCGGTTTTTTTCGATTCGGTTTTTCAATTTTCAGATTTTTCGGTTTCTTCGGTTAACCGTCAAACTCAACTTGGGCCAATTTGACCCAAAAATGTGCTTTTTCATGCACACACTTAAGACTAAGGGTGTGCTTGGTTAGATGTTTTAAAGGGTGTTCTTTGGTAATTATAATGAAAAGTAATGTTATAAGTAATATTTTCATTACCTAAAAGTAGGTAATAACCCATTACTCATTAAATTGGGGGTACTGAAATTTGATTACCCAGTTAACTACCTTTTATCCCACGTTTATTCATCCTAAATTATAGCTCATTTATTTTTATTTTTTTTATCATCTGTAACTGACAAATTTCATTTAGACAATATGCGTAAATTTCATATGCAATATGCAATAAATAAATGACTATTAACATACTACTATGCCTGCACCAAAAATATACATACGTATACAAGATCCTATATGTAAGACATGATAATTGATATTTCGTTTCCTTTAGACATTTTAGCAAAATTTTACAAAATAATGTATTAAAAAATATAGTTGTATTAATTTACAGATAATTGTAACACATATTAAATTTATATATAACATCCACCGGCTAATATATGTTGTCTTAATGAAAATACATATGCATGTTTTTCATTCCTCTACTAATTTAACCAAGCAACGTTAATGCAATGATATACCCTCATTGCATTCCTTAATATATCCTTTGCTTTTCCCTTAAAAGGATAATTTGTATTCTCCGTCTTTTATAGGTTTAAGGCATTTAATAAATACGTACTTTCACAAATATATTAATGTCATACATGTAATCATAAAATTGCCTAGATAATACTTGAACTTCTGGTTTACCTGTTAATATGGTACCTCAAACTTTTTTCTACCTATTTTACCCTTCAGCCCAATGTCAAATTTTGCAGCGTTAGTCCTTTGACTAACAATCGTTTTATCAGAGAAAAAATATTTAACTTAAAAAAAATTAAATTTTTCCAAAAAAATTTAGAGTTAAAAAAACTTTTTTTTTTACTTTTACGCTTTTCTTGAAATTGTTTAAATTCAATTTCGATTTTTTGTTGAATTTTTTTTTTCCAAAAAAAGTTAACTTTTTTTTTTACATTTTTCTCTTAATTTTTTTAAATTTATAAATAACTCACATCATTTTCTTCTAAAGAATTAAAATTATTTAAAACATATTCGTATTTTCCTAAATTAATAATTTTAAAACATTTCAAAAAAATTTAAAACATTTTAAATTATTCCTTTTGATGATTTTTTATAAAAAAACTTAATTTTAAATTAAAAATTTACGTTTTTCTCTTATTTCAATTTACTTCTAAAAAAGTTTATTTATTTCCGAAAAAAAAAATTAAATTTCAACACAATTTTTTTATATTTTAAATATGTTTGGAAAAATTAAAAATTTTTATAAGTTAAAACTTTTTTTTTTGGAAAACAAAAACGATCGTTAGTTAAAGGGCTAACGATGCAAAATTGACATTGGGCTGAAGGGTAAAATAGGTAGAAAAAAGTTTGAAGTACCATATTAACAAGTAAACCAGAAGTTCAAGTATTATCTTGGCAATTTTATGAATACGCGTATGATATGGATATATCTAAAAAAGTACGTAACTATTAAAAGCCTTAAACCCTCCTTTATATTAGTAGGTTTGTAGTTAAAGTAAATAAGTAGGAACAATCTAGATTGTGGTATTAATATGTGTGTTGGATGATACATGCATAATATCTATATAATACAATTAGATTACAAATGATAGCATCTTATTTGGCAAAAGCAAAAAAAAATAGTAGATTAAATGAACATAACCTTACTTAAAATGACAAATTGAGCGGCAGGGATGGAGCAGGGTTGTCCTGCGGGTGTCTGGGACACTTATGAACTTTTTCGATTTATCGCTAATTTTTAAAAAAGACATCCATTAATTTCAAATGAATCTAAAATGCACTAGGTACATGAAAATGTGTTTCTAATTTTTGTCGTTATTCACTTTTTAATCTATTTTATCTAATAAAATGCTATAAATCACAAGCATATAAAGCTTGGAGCATTAAAAACAATTCCTAAAATAAGTCATATGTACAAGCAATTTTAAGTACTAAAATGGGAGAACATTAAAAACAATTCTATAAATAGACCATTTTTAGGCAAAAATGAATAGCAAGGAGTAATATGGATCGGTTAGCCCAATAACACTTTGACCCGACACACATTAACTCAAGGCACGCTCCTTAACATTCAAATTTTAAAATTCAGTCAACTAATTGCTAATGTATTTTTGGAAATGTTTTTATGACATTTAAACACTGAAAACGCGTCGGACATTTAATGAGCACACTCCTCATACATTTTGAAATTTGAAAACATGAATGTTAGCAGTATATAAACACCACACAACTCATACATTTGCTGCACATTGATCCGTGAGTTTATGCTATACAATCACTTAGATCCAATACACACACTTCTTCTCTCATTCTGTGTTGTGCTGCCATAGAACGAAATGGATTGCACATACGATTCCTGCAACAACACATGATCTAAGTGCTACCATTGAGGTTAACCTTAATGGTTGTCACAACATAAACCTCAATAGCTAGCATATTGATATATTTGTGCTGCCATAGAACGGAATGGATTGCACATACCATTCCTGCAACAGCATATGCTCTTGATGCAGCCATTGAGTTTAAACTTAATGGTTGACACAACATAAACATATCTTCTCTGTTGATCTTTTGGTGATGCCATAGAACGGAATGGATTGCACATACCATTCCTGCAACAACACATGATCTTTTTGTCCATTGAGTTTAAACTTAATGGTTGGCACAACATAAACATATCTTCCCTGTTGATCTTTTTGTGCTGCCATAAAACTTTATGCATTCAACATAGCAATCTTGCAACAACATATGATATTTGGCATTATTGAGGTTTAACCTTAATGGTTGGCAGATCATAAACCTGTATTCAAAAATTGGTCTTTCTATGCTACCATATACTTTAGGAATACAAAAGAAACTATAGGTTCACATTGAATGGTAATATAAATATGAAGATTTAAACATTCATGTTATGCTTCTATAATCTTTAAGGTAAAACCCTAAACTTGATCTTTGTGTTTAAAAACAAAATATATCAACATTTGTTTTTTGCTGTTGCAGTTTTTGTAATTAATAAACTTAATTATAAATTAACTATATTGATAGTATGATCATATTTTATCAAGTCAACATATACAGGTGTGGTAAGAAACAACTGAACCATATTTTCATTTATGTAGATAGAGTACACCACAAACAAAAAAATCAGAACATTTTTTAGGATATCTTTAAAAAGTTTAATGGATTTCTTTACCATAAGTATATTCCCAGCATTTTACAAATTACTCTATGAACATTTGTATTTCTTCAACAACAGCTTCTAAATCTTCATTTAAAATTGGAAGTTCAAACCAAAACTTGATACTCTTTAACAGTTTTTTCAAAATATACTACCAATTTGATGCATCAGCTTCTTTCAACACTTCACCACCTAATATGAATGGCACCTAATAGTGGCATACTATGTGTTAATATACTGTGCACTCAATAATTAAAACATGGGAAAACATTATATTGTTGTTATAAATAGTATTGACAAATAATAACACAAACGCAATTTTAAAACGCAGTTCATGAATTGCGTTATGAAAACTATGTTTGAAAACTATGTTTGAAAACGCACTTCATTAATAATTGCGTTTTCATATCACAAATTTGAATTGTTGAAAACTGTTCAACTATTGTTAGACTACATACACAATTTTATAAATATTACTCTTTATAACAACAAAATTTAATGATACTTTTAATAAAAAAATTACTTAATAATTATTAATTGTATATTTTGACTTTTTAAACACTTAAATGTGTTAACTTATTTCTGGTAAGGTTGGTTAATTATATAAAGTATTAATTGAGTTAACTATGACACAAAACCTATACTTTCCCTTAATATTAATTGTTTGTTACGATTGTAAAAGATATCTTCTGTCATATCTTTTTTGAATCAAACCCTAAAAAAGTCATATGCCTATATAACCAGTATTGGTTCCATACAGAGTTTCATAACAAACTTTAAGTTGTTATATCAACCTCAGAACATCGTTTTAGCATAATGGAAAACTGTGTTGCCGGTTACATCAGCGACCTCTCTGGTGTCAAAGATAATGTTTTACTTAGGGTTCGTATCCTCAGGTGTTGGATGCGGGATGTGTATTGTAAAAGTAACATAAAAACATGGAGCTTATATTATAGGATGAGAAGGTAATCCATTTGATCCATGCTTTTAATGAGGTATTACTATGTTGTATACAATTGTTTAAATTTATGATCACATTGTTTCATGTTATGTTACAGAATGAACGAATGCAAGCTACGGTTCGCATGGGATTGGTGAATCAGTTTAAAACAAAACTGTTAGAACAAAACTGTGTAATAATCAAACGCTACACATTAGGCGAGATACAACCAAAATTTTGCATGGTAGACAGAGCTATACGATTGAGCTTTTTGTCTAACACAAAGGTTGAGCCGTGTACCGATTGGAATGGATCAATCCATGGATTTTCGTTCAGGAACTTTGAAACCATTACTAATCTACAGCAAGAGCAGCCTGTACAATTTGGTATGTAGTTATGATACTTTTTCAATAATTATATAATTATGGAGCTTTAAAAAGAGTTGTTTTAATGTATTTTAAATTATTTTTGTTAGATATCATTGGCCACATTCGTTCCTGTGAAGATCTGGATGCATATGACAAGAATGGTAAAGCAGGGAAGAAGAAATCCTCAATGTTGGTTGATGCAAAGTGAGTTTTAATCTAATATATTCATGTAAATTTCATGAATGAATTGAATGCATAGTAACCTGTGTTTTATGTTTTGTGATATAAAACAGTGGCCATGAATTGAGGGCTACTATGTGGGGAGATTATGCGCAACAATTGAGTGATTTCTTGAATAAATGCTCAAACCATGGTAAGATCGTGATGGTTATTCAACTTGCTATGATGAAAATATGGGATGGTAAGTATTTACAGTCATGAATAATTATTTTTGAATAATCATTTTTTTACACTCTATATAGATAAGTAATTTGTTGAGTTTGCTTGAAAATGCAGGCCATATGTGTGTTCAAAATAGATACAATGCAAACAAGGTTTTCCTTTTTGACTGTTCGTCGCCAATTACTGACGAAAATTTTTCCGACGTGAAGGAATATTGTGGAAGGTAATTTTACAATTAAAGATTACTTATTAAATTGTCCATGTTGACAATTCTAAGTATCAATATATTTTTCAGGTTGTAACGATACACAACAAGAGTCTGAAAACACAGTCACACACATCTCAACCGCCTCAAAGAATTCCACCAATGATGTTTTTGTTACAAGATTCCCTCCTAGGAATATTACTGAGCTTTTGGAAGTTGAACATGTAATATTTGTGATTTATTGATGTATAGTAAACTTTTTTGATTTAATGTTAGTGACAAATGTTGTTACACATGAATCTAACAATTGGAAATTATTAATTCAGGGTGTTTCGAGTGTTATTATTGGTACGATAATAGCCATTCATGAAGAGGAATGATGGTGGTATCTCGGATGCAAGGCATGTAAGAAGAAGTCTGTTAAGTCGTCGGATATTATTGATCTCGATGATGAGAAAGCAATTAAACCTACTGATGGGAAGGACGAATGGAAATGTCAAAAGTGCAACATTGTTCCAGTTATTAAAACATTGTAAGTAATAATATTGTGAGTAAATTGCATAAATCGTCCCTAAACTTTGGCCAAAATGCATGTTTTGTCCTAAACGTTACGAAAGTGCAAGAATCATCCTTATTTGAAAATTTTAATGCAAGTATCGTCCTTATATGGAAAATTCTTGGGGCGAAACATGCAAAATGGCCAAAATATTTGGGATGAAACATGCAAAATAGCAAAACCTCAAGGGTGAAAATTTACAAAATAGTTTGATTTTGGGACCATATCAGCACTTTCAAAATATTTGGGACAAAACCTACAAAATATCCAAACTTCAAGGACGATTTATGCAATTCTCTCTAATATTGTTACTAAATAGTAATAAGCTAAATATTTTTAGCTAAACTTCTCAAAATTTATTTGATGTTGTTAGTAACGTGAGTTTTGTAATGTTTTGTTTGCTAGTTTCAATCTTCAAATCAGAGTACAAGATGAGAGTGGAACAATATCATTGACTTTGTGGAATGATGAGGTTCAGTCATTGGTTAGAGTATCTGCTTACCTTCTGTGTGAAAAGTTTGGAAAGTTGGATGTGTTCACTCCAGTTATTACTAGGTTAGTTGGAAAGAAGTTCGAGTTCAAAGTAAGCATAGACGAATTCAATGCTAAGAAAATGCTGACCGTTTTTACAGTTTTGCGGCTTACTGGTGATGTGGATATCATAGAAAGTATTCGTCCAACGGTCCAGTCGAACGGTCCAAATGCTCACCCTTATTACTACGTAAATCATTAACGCTTTTTAGGGTGGGTTCTTCATTTGTATCTTCTTATTACTTTTGTTATGTTTTTTGGCTACCCATTTGTAACAAAATTTTATGGTCGATATACCTTTTCAGTAACTATGGTATTTTTTTAACACACATCCTTTAATGCATCAATACGCTTATAGATTAGATAGGGGTGTAAACTGTTCGGTTTAGATCGGTTTTTGGTAAAATCCGAAAACGTAACCAAATTTTCAGTTTTCCTATAACCATAATCGTAATCGTTCGGTTTTTTTCGGTTCGGTTTTTCAATTTTCAGATTTTTCGGTTTCTTCGGTTAACCGTCAAACTCAACTTGGGCCAATTTGACCCAAAAATGTGCTTTTTCATGCACACACTTAAGACTAAGATTAATCATGCATCATGTCTCTTAAAAGGACAATTTGTATTCTCCGTCCTTTATAGGTTTAAGTCATTTATAGATACGTACTTTCTCAAATATATTAATATCATACATGTAATCATAAAATCGCAAAGATAATACTTGAACTTCTGGTTTACCTATTAATATGGTACCTCAAACTTTTTTCTACCCATTTTACCCTTCAGCCCAATGTCAAATTTTGCATTGTTAGTCCTTTGACTAACGATCGTTTTATCAAAGAAACAATATTTAACTTAAAAAAAATTATAATTTTTCCAAAAAAATTTAGAGTTAAATTTTTTTATTTTTTATACTTTTTACGCTTTTCTTGAAATTGTTTAAATTCAGTTTCGATTTTTTTTGAATTTTTTCTTTCCAAAAAAAGTTAACTTTTTTTTACATTTTTCTCTTAATTTTTTAAAATTTATAAATAACTCACATGATTTTCTTCTAAAAAATTAAAACTATTTAAAACATATTCGTATTTTCCTAAATTAATAATTTTAAAACATTTCAAAAAAATTTAAAACATTTTAAATTATTCCTTTTGATGATTTTTTTATGAAAAATTTAATTTTAAATTAAATTTTTACGTTTTTCTCTTATTTCAATTTACTTCTAGAAAAGTTTATTTATTTCCGAAAAAAAAATTAAATTTTAACACAATTTTTTTATATTTTAAATATGTTTGGAAAAATTAAAATTTTTTATAAGTTAAAACTTTTTTTTTGGAAAACAAAAACGATCGTTAGTTAAAGGACTAACGATGCAAAATTGGCATTGGGCTGAAGGGTAAAATAGGTAGAAAAAAGTTTGAAGTACCATATTAACAAGTAAACCGGAAGTTCAAGTATTATCTTGGCAATTTTATGAATACGCGTATGATATGGATATATCTAAAAATGTACGTAGCTATTAAAAGCCTTAAACCCTCCTTTATATTAGTAGGTTTGTAGTTAAAGTAAATAAGTAGGAACAATCTAGATTGTGGTATTAATATGTGTGTTGGATGATACATGCATAATATCTATATAATACAATTAGATTACAAATGATAGCATCTTATTTGGCAAAAGCAAAAAAAAATAGTAGATTAAATGCACATAAACTTACTTAAAATGACAAATTGAGCGGCAGGGATGGAGCAGGGTTGTCCTGCGGGTGCCCGGGACACTTATGAATTTTTTTGATTTATCGCTAATTTTTAAAAAAGACATCCATTAATTTCAAATGAATCTAAAATGCACTAGGTACATGAAAATGTGTTTCTAATTTTTGTCGTAATTCACTTTTTAATCTATTTTATCTAATAAAATGCTATAAATTACAAGCATATAAAGCTTGGAGCATTAAAAACAATTCCTAAAATAAGTCATATGTACAAGCACTTTTAATTACTAAAATGGGAGAGCATTAAAAACAATTCTATAAATAGACAATTTTTAGGCAAAAATGAATAGCAGGGAGTAATATGGATCGGTTAGCCCAATAACACTTTGACCCGACACACATTAACTCAACGCACGCTCCTTAACATTCAAATTTTAAAATTCAGTCAACAAACTGCTAATGTATTTTTGGAAATGTTTTTATGACATTTAAACACTGAAAACGCGTCGGACATTTAATGGAGACGCTCCTCATACATTTTGAAATTTAAAAACTTGAATGTTAGCAGTATATAAACACCACACAACTCATACATTTGTTGCACATTGATCCGTGAGTTTATGCTATGCAAGCACTTAGATCCAATACACAAACTTCTTCTCTCATTCTGTGTTGTCCTGCCATAGAACGGAATGGATTGCACATACCATTCCTGCAACAGCACATGATCTAAGTGCTACCATTTAGGTTAACCTTATTGGTTGTCACAACATAAACCTCAATAGCTAGCATGTTGATATATTTGTGCTGCCATAGAACAGAATGGACTGCACATACCATTCCTGCAACAGCATATGATCTTGATGCAACCATTGAGTTTAAACTTAATGGTTGGCACAACATAAATATATCTTCCCTGTTGATCTTTTTGTGCTGCCATAAAACGGAATGGATTGCACATACCATTCCTGCAACAACACATGATCTTTTTGCAGCCATTGAGTTTAAACTTAATGGTTGGCACATCATAAACATATCTTCCATGTTGATCTTTTTGTGCTGCCATAAAACTTTATACGTTCAACATAGAAATCCTGCAACAGCACATGATATTTGGCATTATTGAGGTTTAACCTTAATGGTTGGCAGATCATAAACCTGTATCTGAAAATTGGTCTTTCTGTGTTACCATATACTTTAGGAATACAAAAGAAACTACAGGTTCACATTGAATGGTAACATAAATATGAAGATTTAAACATTCATGTTATGGTTCTATAATTTTTAAGGTAAAACCCTAAACTTGATATTTGTGTTTAAAAACAAAATAATTAAAAACAAAATATATCAACATATGTTTTCCTGCTGTTGCAGTTTTTGTAATTAATAAATTTAATTATAAATTAACTATATTGATGGTATGGTCATATTTTATCAAGTCAACATATACAGTTGTGGTAAGAATCAATTGAACCATATTTGCATTTATGTAGATAGAATACACCACAAACAAAAAAATCAGAACATTTTTTAGGATATCTTTAAAAAGTTTAATGGATTTCTTTATCATAAGTATACTCCCAGCATGTTACAAATTACTCTATGAACATTTGTATTTCTTCAACAACAGCTTCTAAATCTTCCTTTAAAATTGGAAGTTTCAAACCAAAACTTGATACTCTTTAACAGTTTTTTCAAAATATACTACCAATCTGATGCATCAGCTTCTTTCAACACTTCACCACCTAATATGAATGGCACCTAATAGTGGCATACTATGTGTTAATATACTGTGCACTCAATAATTAAAACATAGGAAAACATTATATTTTTGTTATAAATCTTATTGACAAATGATAACACAAACGCAATTTTAAAACGCAGTTCATGAATTGCGTTATGAAAACTATGTTGGAAAACGTAGTTCATTAATAATTGCGTTTTCATATCACAAATTTGAATTGTTGAAAACTGTTCAGCTATTGTTAGACTACATACACAATTTTATAAATATTACTCTTTATAACAACAAAATTTAATGATACTTTTAATAAAAAAAAATTACTTGAGTTAATTTATTTCTGGTAAGGTTGGTTAATTATATTAAGTATTAATTGAGTTAATTATGGCATAAAATATATACTTTCCCTTAATATTAATAGTTTGTTACGATTGTAAAAGATATCTTTTGGCATATCTTTTTTGAATCAAACCCTAAAAAATTCCTATGCATATATAACCAGTATTGGTTCCATACAGAGTTTCATAACAAACTTTAAGTTGTTATATCAACCTCAGAAAATCGTTTTAGCATAATGGCAAACTTTGTTGCCGGTTACATCAGCGACCTCTCTGGTATCAAAGATAATGTTTTACTTAGGGTTCGTATACTCAGGTGTTGGATGCACAATGTGTATGGTAAAAGTAACATAAAAAACATGGAGCTTATATTAATGGATGAGAAGGTAATCCATTAGATCCATGCTTTTAATGAGGTATTATCATGTTGTATACAATTTTTTAAATTTATGCTCACATTGTTTCATGTTATGTTACAGAATGAACGAATGCAAGCTACGGTTCGCATGGGATTGGTGAATCAGTTTAAAACAAAATTGTTGGAACAAAACTGTGTAATAATCAAACGCTACACATTACGCGAGATACAACCAAAATTTCGCATGGTAGACAGAGTAATACGATTGATCTTTTGTCTAACACAAAGGTTGAGTCGTGTACCGATTGGAATGGATCAGTTCATGGATTTTCATTCAGGAACCTTGAAACCATTACTAATCTACAGCAAGAGCAGCCTGGACAATTTGGTATGTAGTTATGATACTTTTTCAATAATTATATAATTATGGATCTTTAAACATAGTTGTTTTTAATGTATTTTAAATTATTTTTTTCAGATATCATTGGCCACATTCGTTCCTGTGAAGATCTGGATGCATATGACAAGAATGGTAAAGCAGGGAAGAAGAAATCCTCAATGTTGGTTGAGGCAAAGTGAGTTTTAATCTAATATATTCATGTAAATTTCATGAATGAATTGAATGCATAGTAACCTGTGTTTTATGTTTTGTGATATAAAACAGTGGCCATGAATTGAGAGCTACTATGTGGGGAGATTATGCGCAACAATTGAGTGATTTCCTGAATAAATGCTCAAACCATGGTAAGATCGTGATGGTTATTCAACTTGCTATGATGAAAATATGGGATGGTAAGTATTTACAGTCATGAATAATTATTTTTGAATAATCGTTTTTTTACACTCTATATAGATAAGTAATTTGTTGAGTTTGCTTAAAAATGCAGGTCATATGTGTGTTCAAAATGGATACAATGCAACCAAGGTTTTCCTTTTTGACTATTCGTCGCCTATTACTGACGAAAATTTTTTCGACGTGAAGGAATATTGTGGAAGGTAATTTTACAATTAAAGATTACTTATTAAATTGTCCATGTTGATAATTCCAAGTATCGATATGTTTTTCAGGTTGTTTGCTAACGATACACAACAAGAGTCTGATAACACAGTCACACACATCTCAACCGCCTCAAAGAATTCCACCAAGGATGTTTTTGTTACAAGATTCCCTCCTAGGAATATTACTGAGCTTTTGGAAGTTGAACATGTAATATTTGTGATTCATTGATGTATAGTAAACTTTTTTGATTTAATGTTAGTGACAAATGATGTTACACATGAATCTAACAATTGGAAATTATTAATTCAGGGTGTTTCGAGTGTTATTATTGGTACGATAATAGCCATTCATGAAGAGGAATGATGGTGGTATCTCGGATGCAAGGCATGTAAGAAGAAGTCTGTTAATTCGTCGGATATTATTGATCTCGATGATGAGAAAGCAATTAAACCTGCTGATGGGAAGGACGAATGGAAATGTCAAAAGTGCAACATTGTTCCAGTTATTAAAACATTGTAAGTAATAATATTGTTACTAAATAATTTTAAGCTAAATCTTTTTAGCTAAACTTCTCAAAATTTATTTGATGTTGTTAGTAACGTGAGTTTTGTAATGTTTTGTTTGGTAGTTTCAAGCTTCAAATTAGAGTACAAGATGAGAGTGGAACAATGTCATTGACCTTGTGGAATGATGAGGTTCAGTCATTGGATGGAGTATCTGCTTACCTTATGTGTGAAAAGTTTGGAAAGCTGGATGTGTTCACTCAAGTTATTACTGGGTTAGTTGGAAAGAAGTTCGCGTTCAAAGTAAGCAGAGACGAATTCAATGCTAAGAAAATGCTGTCTGTTTTTACGGTTTTGCGGCTTAGTGGTGAGGTGGATATAATAGTATACTAATTATTTAAACTATGAAGGTGAATTACTAATTAACATGTTTTTAAATAAGTCACATTCTTATGCTGTGACTTAAGTCACTCAATTTTTTAAGCTATATTTATGTTGATAATTTCAGGATACTGAAGCAACAAGTTCTATTGCAATCTTTGTCATTCCTTTGGTGAGTGTATTCATTCAAAGTTTGGTTATATGATTTTGTAAATGGAATAAGATATATGATTTGTATTTAATTAAATTTAATAAAATATTACTTTATGCTTGTAGGATTTAGAGTCACAAACTGATGAGAATCAAACTCCATTGGCTGCACAAAAAGCCAGTGGACCAAGTCCGGGTGACAAACGTGCTCCTGAAGACGATATCGGTGGTGGCAGCTCTAATGGCAAAAAAAAGATGTTGAAGTCAAAATTGAGAAAAATGCTGTTTGAATCAACCTTTATTATTTTTGAGTAGAATAATGTGAGATAACAATCAAATTTCTCACCATAGAATGATTTCCGTTTTGAAACAATTTTTCTTCTTGCTTTATGATTGGCGAGTCCCAATTCTTTTTTTTTGTTTGATGTAACTACTTATGTTTGAAACATTTTTATATAATGTTATCCTTTACTTGGGGAGTCCCAACTATTTTTTCAATGATTGTTTAAGGTAACATTTTGATTAATATTAGTAATCTTACATAATGAAACTTTTGTAGAGTACCATGTACTAAACTCTCCAGTGTTTTTTGTTTATTTGTTTTAAAACTTTTATTTAATAATTATACATTTTGCAATGTTTGAACAAAAAATATTATTGTACACAAGAAATACTTGCTGGATGCAATTTTTAAGCACAAAATAGTTAAACAATAAATTTTGTTTCATTAACTATGTTTACAAATGTACACTGACTTTACACAACAAACTAAGATTTTTCTTGGAAGTTTACAAAATAATTATTACATGAATGCATATAACTTCATGTAACCATCTACTTTGCCTGTTGGTTTTCTTTGATCAGAGTATATAAACACCTCATGGGGTGCAATGGATAACTCGAAACCAACAACCAAACATACAAAAACTATTCCTCTATTTAAAAAAAAATAAAAACATGTCTGGATCTTACAAGAGAAACTCATTTGCTGCAAATTTTGAAGACATCCAACCTAATATGAACAAGTAATTTAGTTTAAATAATTAGTATACTAATTTTTTCATATCTTAAACAATCTATAATATTCTGTGTTTTGTTCTTCAGGAAATCCCGTGTGGAATCTACACAACAAGAGAATTTAGTTGCAGAAACCCAAATTCTGCCTGAAGTGAAGCCTTGCAATGATGATCCCTATGATGAGCATAGGTACTATGTTTAGGAGGCTGAGTTGCAGCGGCAATGGAGGTTGGAAGATGAAGAAAAAGCCTGACTCGAAGAGCAGAGGTTGGAAGAAGAAAAGAGAGCGCGTCTTGAACAACAAAGAAGGGAGCAGCAAGAAAGATACGAGGAGCAAAGAAATGCACAACTTGATATGGAGTTAAGGGAGGAACTTGCTGAGGTTAGAAGGGAGATAGATGAGTATGAAGAGGGTGAGGACTACTATCATTATGAACCATGTGAATCAGAAGAAGAATACGACATACACGAAGATGATTTTGAGGGGTCTGACGATTATGATGAATTGCATCATTCATTTGACCCTGAGAAATCTCCTAAGTTTAATTTTTAGATGTATGTTTATTTTGTATTTTCATTCTTCATATTTTTTATTTAAAATCATGTAATGGGGTTTGTTCAATCAGTTTTAAAACTGTTTGTTGATCCCAAACTTAGATCGATTAGCTTTGTGTATACGAGATTAGATCAAGTAATACACATAGAGAAACCTTTGTATATGCTTTATGAATCTAAGTGTTATGCGGAATTTAACACTTAAACAAGAACACACAATGATATAAACAAACTTTCACTTTGATTATCAATATCAAACTTGCTTACAATGAAAGATGTTTACGAATGAAAACTTATATAAAACTTATATTAAACATTAACCTAAAGGCCTTCTTTTATAGACATAAGAAGCCTTGTACAATAATCTACGTATCAGCTATTCTAGGTAAAGATAAATATAGAAAATACATTGTTGTTCCTATCTTTACTAGAAGTATTCTAGAATATAATACACGCGTAGAATATATCTTCCATCAGTGCTTGTCTTCAATGTGTCAACGCTTGACTTTAACTTGTCAACGCTTGAGCTGTCAGCGCTTGTTTTGTTCTTGTCAACGCTTGTTTTGTTCTTGTCAGCGCTCAAGTGATCTGGCCTTAAATTATTCCCAATAATCCTCCCCTAAACTTGATATCCACTCTTATGATCAAGTTTATGAATAAGCATTAAAGACTAGGAGGAATCTTACAAACCTTCTCATATTGATAGTGAATAAATCTGATCAAATATTTTGCCACGTCACTTGAATAATCTATTTCCAGCTGAGTGTCCTTCATCTTCTCCAAAATTGCCTTGGATATGAAATACTGAGCATCCACAAGTAGATACTCGGCAAACTTTATAGAACTCAAATGGTATACACCAGCAGCTGAATATAACCTCCATTGAAGACCACTGAGGTCATCTTCAAGATCCTTCCATATTGCAGGATCCTCATCTTTTGGTCCACACATTCTTTTGAATGTGGTCCAAAGTTTTATTCCATTAGCTGAAGTTGGTGCTTCAGCCTCATACTTGGTCTCCAGCAACCTCCAAAGGTCCACCAAGTCTTCTCTATCACAACTTGCAAACAAAGATATGAGAGTGGTAAAAGTGTGTACCTCCTTGCCAAATCTGCCAATCTTCCAGAACCCACATTCATCTTCATCATAGCTCACAATTGGGTTCCTGGAATCTAATGGTAACACTTGCACCATATCTGAAGCTTCTAATGGGGAGAGCTTAAGGCTCTTTCTTATAACTGCTTCACTTGGATATAGTGGATCCATATCTTTTGGAAACTCAAATGAAATTCCCTTCTTCACTGGCCTGGGAACAATCATAGCTTTCTTGAGTTCCATTTCTTCTGCAAGTTCCTCTTTTCTTTCATCTGAAAGAAGTCTGAGAGTTTTTGCTTCCTGCACTCTCACCCAAATGGGATAAGCCATGTTTTCCAACTCATCAAATGTCAAAGCCTTCAACTTCTGATATGTCCATCCAACTCCATGACATCTGAGCAACATAAAGTAGAGCTCCCTTCTATCCCTTTTCAATTCTGAGAGAATATTACTTGCCTTGTGTTTCAAAATTACCTGGCAATCCTTCTGAACTCTAAGTAGAATCTCCAAACCCCATATTTGATCTGAAATGGTCAAGTCTGGATTCTCCATGCATCTGTCTTCCCAAGCATGATACATTTGAACCACCTCTGGCATGTCAAAGTCAACCTACAATTTCAATTCTCTCAACTTTTCCCTAGCAAACTCATCACCATACTCAAGCCTCTCTGGTTCTATAATCATCACACTTGAGTCTGAGCTATCTCCATCACTTCCTTCTTCTGAAGTCACAACAAATGGTGACTTTTCCTTTTCATCCTGTTCCATGATTTGTGCAGCTAATCTTATATCAAACTCAACTTGAGCTGCATCCTTTGGAACAATCTCTTCTACCATTTTACCCTTACCCTTATCTGATGGTGCAATGGTTGGTAAGATAGATGGTAATACCTGAGTAGAAACCTCCTTGATGATAGATGATGACTGGGATACATCACCCTCATGTGCAGGTCTGTCAACGCCCAAATTTATCCTATCAGCGCCCAAAATATTTCTGTGAGCGTCCAAATTTTCCTTGTCAACGCCCAAATATCTTCCCTCAGCGCCTTGTGTAACCTCTCTCAACATAGCTGTAAATGATAAATTTAAGTTGGTAGGAGAGACTAAGGACGTATCAAAACTTGTTTGTTTCTTCAAAGTTGTAAGGGCCTCAGCAACATCCATTGATTGACCATCCTGGCTGCCCTTATCACTCAGATTTATTTGATCTTCCTCCCCTTTGGAAGATTCCTCCATACCCCTCCTAGCACGATCACTTTCCAAAACAACAATCCTCTCCCTCAATTGCTTGAGTTCAAGGCCTTGTGAGCTGACAATTTGTACTAAGTCTGCATTTTGCTTTTGCAAGCTTATGCAGACTGCCGTCAATTCCATAAGAGTCATTGGTTCCAGTCTGCCCTCTTCTAAAATGGGGATTTGACCTCCCAAGTCAGATTCATTGGGCATGGATGAGGACTTAATGATGGTGGGACTGCCTTGGCCAGCATCTAAGCCAGAACCAATAGTCCCAGCCTCATCCAGGTCACCAGCCACACTTGTGGTGGTGGTTCTCTCTGCTACATGGCTAGGACCACCAGAGGAGAACACTCTAGTGATCCTTTGGCGTTTCATCAACCTATATTCAGGGGGTATGGAAGATGGTGTGGAAGAATGGGTGGATGTGGGTTGGTTAAGGGGTGTTTGGGATTGTGAAGGTTGTGTGTCAGCGTTGGAAATAGGCACATCAACGCCAACATTTGATGTGTCAACGTCGAAGGGTTCTTGGTCAAGTTGCATGTGTTCAGGTGAAGGTAAAGGTTCAGGAATGGGTTCAAGTTATGGTTGAGGATCAATTTGAGGTTGGGGTCTGGTTGGGGTTGTGTTGTTGCAATAACAGCAAGCATGGCTTGGGTTAAAGGTAGGTCTCTATGGGGTGGTGAGTTCATCTTCATAAAAATAGCTTTCTTTTGCTCAGGGATTTTATAAAAATCATTGTGATCTCTTGAGCAGTAACCTTGAACATCAAAAACCATTTGCAGAAAACGGGGATAAGCTAAAGTCATTTTGTTCCCCTTGTTTTTACACATCCCCTCAAAAATCATTTTAGAATAGTTAAACTTTTGCCCTGTTGCAATGCACACAATAGCACTGGCAATGGATCTATTGATCTCATTGTGTGCAGTACATTTGGGACTCAAACATTGAAGGAGGACATGTATGAGGTACTTCCAGGCTGGGGGAAATTCCTGCTTATGATACTTATTTAGAGTACCTTCATCAGGAAAAGGATATCCCAAAGCCCTAAGCCCTTGTTCTATTTCATTTATGGGAAGGGTGGCTATACCATCAGCATCATCAAGATGCAAGGCCTGGCGTACCAAAGCCTCAGTAACCACCCAAGATCTCCCATGAACAATAGAAGTCAATGTGGTCACTCCATTAACTGTTGAGGAACTGACAGTGTTCCAAAACTGCTTAATGTGTGTGACTGGAATGAGTGGTGCATGAGAAAGAGCATACCTTAATGGGGATGCGTTCAAATAAGCTACCATTTGTGTGTATTGGGGAAACAGAGCATCATCAGTTTCAAGATAAGCAATCATGTTGTGTTGTGATCTGAACCCCAATTCCAATTCTGTTGGTTTAAACTTTGGTGCCATTGATGAAAGCTGTTAATTTTAAGTGAAGAAGATGAAGTTGATAAGAGAAAATTGTTAGACAAGAATTATAGATACCATGTTTAAAATAAGAGCCAAATTTATAGGAGAAATAGATGCATGTGATAGACCTAAAAAGAGGCAAGTATTTTCAAAAATCAATCATGAAAATATTGAAAAAGTTATAAGTTATCTTATGCATTAAATGAAAGTAACAACTCCTAAAATTACGGCTTGAAAATATCTCAAAAAGTAACAACTGGGTAGGTCCCATTGAGTGTCAACGGTCAAAAATAACCTATCAACGCCCAACGGCTATAATCTTGTCAACGTTTGCCTATAGCCATGTCAGCGTCCAATTTGGTCACAACAACGCTTGGAAAATTCTTGTCAGCGTCCAAAAATAAAAGTGTTTTAAAAATGAAAAATGACCTTAACAAGTAATTTATCCTAGAGAAGATAACCAAAAGCTGATAATTATTATAGGGCGGCAAGCACTGTCCAGTTATGCACACTTGCATAAGCAAGATAGACATAACAGTCCTCTAGTGTCCCTTGCTAACCAAAACTCTTAACAACCAAGTTACCTTATAAAATCCTTGTTACTCCCAGGTAAATCCCATATCAAAATAATTCCCAAGACTCCCAACAGACCACAACCAATTATAGGCCAAAAATGTCTTGGCAGCATGCATAGTATATCAACTTTGCATGCTATAGTGCCTCATGATTTAGTAAAACTAACTCATACTCACCTGTGGACACAATCTAGAATTGTGATAAGAGTATCATATGGATACCCAAACATCCTAAAGGTTCCTAAAACCTCCCTTTAAACTATGATACAAAAAGTTTGCTAAAATCATGTATGAACATAAAAATTTATGTCAAGATAGGAATGAAACATTCCAACCATCATCCATAAATAAAAACTTGTCCAAATGCTTCTCCATTGATCCATAAGCAACTCTGTAACCAATGGTATACTGCTAACACCATCTGCACATTTAGATTGAAAACCACAAAACTAACATTGTTGCTGACAACGCCTCGATAACACATGACAGCGTTGAGGAAAGCTTTGTCAGCGTTAGACAATTATATTGCTGACAACGTTGCAAAAACACTTATCAGCGTTCAAGCAACTTTTGTCAGTGTTAGAAAAATATAGTGGAAAATCTAAATCATCAATAAGACCAATAACAATGCATCATCCTGTACATACTTTTACAAAAAGACTCAAAAACACATATTATGTGAGATTTACCATTCCAATACTTGTTACCAAGTATTGAAATCTCCCAGCATCAAAAGGTTTAGTTAATAAATCTGACACATTCTCCTCAGTGTCAACCCTATCTGGTTGTATTAAACCTTTCTCAAAGCAATCTCTTATAAAATGGTGTCTAATTTCTATGTGTTTAGTTTTAGAATGATGTACAGGATTCTTAATGATGCATAAAGTACTATTATTGTCAACAAATATCTTAGTATGCATGAAATTGTACCCATAGTCCAACAGCTGGTTCTGAATCCACAACACTTGGCCACAACATGCAGCTGCAGCCACATACTCTGCTTCAGTTGTAGAATTAGCCACCACTGTTTGTTTCTTGCATTGCCAAGATATCAACCTGCTCCCAAGAAACTGACATCCACCAGTTGTGGATTTCCTATCAAACTTATCACCTCCATAATCACTATCTGAATATGCAATCAGCTCCAATGGTGAATCCTTTGGGTACCACAAACCAAGACTAGGATAGCATCTTAGGTACCTAAAGATCCTCTTCACAGCATAAAGGTGACATTCTTTGGGAGTCACTTGATGGCGTGCACAAGCACACACAGCAAACATGATATCAGGTCTGGAGGCAGTAAGATACATCAAGGATCCAATCATGGATCTATAGTGCCTGACATCAACATCTTTCCCATCTCCAATCTTTCCCCAAGGGTGTTCTCTATCCATAGGAGTAGTAGCCCTCTTTTCATGTGGAGAAAAGCCAAACTTCTTCAAGATCTCAGCAACATATTTGTCCTGGGAGATGAAGATACCATCTTCTTTCTGCTGAACTTGTAAACCAAGAAAGAATTTCATCTCCCCCATAGCACTCATCTTGAATTTGTCTGTCATAAGCTTGGAGAAATCCTCACTCATCTTTGGATCAGTAGACCCAAAAATGATATCATCAACATAGACCTGCACAAGCAACACATCCTTGCCTTTCTTCTTGGTAAACAGTGTCTGATCTATGGTGCCCCTCTTGAATCCATTGTCCACCAAATAGGTAGACAAAGTACCATACCATGCTCTAGGGGCTTGATGAAGGCCATACATAGCCTTTTTGACTCTATACACTTTATCTGGATTCTCTAGATCCTCAAAACCAGGAGGTTGCATTACATATACTTCCTCAACAATGGTGCCATAGAGAAAGGCACTCTTGACATCCATTTGATAGACTGTGAAGCCCATGCAGGATGCATAGGCTAGAAAAATCCTAATAAATTCAATCCTTGCTACTGGTGCAAAGACCTCCTCATATTCTATCCCATCCTCTTGTGTATAACCTTGAGCCACTAACCTTGCCTTGTTTCTGACCACAATGCCTCTTTCATCTCTTTTGTTCCTGAGAACCCATCTTGTCCCTATAGGTCTGATATATCTGGGACAATCAACCAGCTCCCAAACATCCTGAATTGCAAATTGGTGAAGCTCATCCTGCATTGCTTCCACCCAACTTGGTTCTTTGAGAGCATCAAATATTTTCTTGGGTTCTTCTTGTGACAGAAAACATGCAAACAAACATGCTTGCACAAGAGGGGTATCAACCTTCTTGTGTATATTAGCAATAAACCCACCAAGACCTTGATGAGATCTTCTAGTCTGAACTGGAGTCATAACATCACCAATGATCTGGGAAGGGGGGGTGATTCTTCATTGTGGAAGTGAGAACTCCTCCTTCAAAAAGTCTGGTGTCCTCAACCTCATTCTCCATGTTGCTAATATCTTCTTCATCAGACTCTCTTACATCAACATAAGGATGAACCTCTTCATATATATTGGAAGGTTCACCTTGTTCAAAATTGGAAGAGAAAAGATGGGCAGAATTGTTGTCAACGCCTGAATCTTTTTTGTCAGCGCTTGGGCTAACAACGCTTGAAGTGTGGTTGTCAACGTCTGAACCATCACCGCCCGAATTGGTCTTGTCAGTGCTAGATTTGCCTTTGTCAACGCCTGAAGGACCATGCATGTTTGTATCTGGTGGTATTTGGAAACCACCATTATCTTGTCCAACAGCAGCAGCAGCAGCAAAAGCATCTGTCCAAATGGGAATTGTGACATATTCTAATATAGGAGATGCCTTTTCTGCTTGTGATCCAACCCTCTTATGAACTTGTGTACCTGAAACATCAACAACTTGTTCCTCCACAACATTTGAAGTTACCTTCACAATGTCTGGATTAGTGACAGGCATATAATTTAAAGTTCTAGATAAGGGTTCCAAATCAAACAACCAATTAGGACCACTTTCAGGATCACTAGGTTTATTCTCTAAAAACCTAACATGTACTCTTTCAACTATACGTTTGTCCTCTTTAAGATAAACCCTATATCCCTTGCTCTGCACTGAATACCCCATGAAGTAACCCTCATCACCTTTTGCACTAAATTTCCCTAAGGCATCACTAGTATCCAACACTACTACATGACAACCAAAAGGTCTGAGAAAACCAATATTAGGTTTTCTACCCCAAAGTAACTCATAAGGTGTCTTGTTCTGAATTTTGTTAACCAATGCTCTATTTTGCACATAGCAAGCTGTATTAACAGCCTCAGCCCAAAAGGCTATAGGAAAGTGAGCATCAGCCAACATTGTTCTGACTGCTTCAATTAGGGTTCTATTTTTCCTCTCAGCAACCCCATTTTGTTGTGGGGTTCTAGCAATACTAAATTGCCTTGTAATTCCTTTCCTGGCACAGAAATCATCTAACTTCTTATTCCTAAATTCTCCACCATTATCACTCCTAAGCATTTTAACCTCATTTCCAGACCTCTTCTCAATCTGAGTGATAAAATCAATAAGAACATCAGTTGTGTCACTCTTCATAGCTAGAAAGAATGTCCAAGTAAACCTAGAAAAGTCATCTGTGATAACAAAGCAATATGACTTACCATTCAAACTTTCTATATTTGTTGGACCAAAGAGGTCCATGTGAAGCATATGAATAGGTCTAGAACTAGTATGCACCTGTTTGGACTTGAATGAGACCTTGTGTTGCTTGCCTTAAGACATGCAACACAAGAGTGGTCATTGTGGAAGGCCTTTTCAGGCAAACCATCAACTAAACCAAGCCTCATAAGTCTATTTATGTTTTTGAAATTTATGTGCCCTAGTCTCCTGTGCCACAAATTACTCTCATCTACTGAGGCCTTAGCATAAAAACAAGACATATTATTGTTCATTTTAATCCCATTTAAATTCACATTATATATGTCCTTATGCCTAGGTGTTCTATACTCAATATATTTCTCATCAGGGATCTTAAAATCCTTACTTAACACCAAACACTCAGTATCAGTAAAAAGAACTTTATTTTTGTTATCACAAACATGTGATACACTAAACAGATTGTAATCAAGTTCTTTTACCAGGAAGACGTTCTCAAAACGCAAATTATTGGTGAGAAGGGTTCCTTTGCCTATGATAGTTCCATATCCACCTCCAAAGTATACCTTATCACCATCTTTAATAGGAGTGAAATTCATCAGATAGTCTTCCTTCCCTGTCATGTGCCTTGAGCATCCACTATCCCAATATCCATAATCATTGATCTGTCTATGAATGCCCTACACATAAAGAAAACAAACTAGTTTTCTTTGGGAACCCAAGTCTTAAAAGACTTGGATTCATCTGGTTGTTCAATAAGAACAGACTTAGTTCTCATAACAACCCCATTCTCATCCTTTTTAGGATGAAATACCCAGTTAACCCCAATAGGTTTTGTAATGACCTTTGAAATGTAATTAAATCTATTGCAAGTCATTGAAATCCCATTATCATTAGGGTTTTGATCTTTCTTGGGTCTCCATGTTAAGCTTGAAGAAGCTTTAGACCCCTTACCTTGTGGTTGCAAATATTTAGGTCTGGTCACGTTTCTGTCAGTGTTAGAATTTGTCCTGTCAACGCTGAAATTACCCTTGTCAGCATTGAACCTAGGGTTTGCTACAGAAACCCATTGCCTATTTGACCAGGTGTTTGTCTTTTGAAATGGTCTTTGTCCATGAGTGTTAGACCCTCTAGTAAAGAATGGGGCAGGTCTAATCACTTGTGGACTTTGCTGCACACAAGGTTTGGGTCTGACAACGTTTGACTTCCTAACAACGTTGACTTTGTTCCCAAACTTCCCAACACTGTTTAATGCAACTGCTTTTATTTATGTTAATTCAATATGTTAGTATATTTCTATTATTTATTATTTTTTATTTAGTTTACCCAAATAAATGTATTTTAATCTCTATTTTTTGCATTACTTTAATTAAAAACGCTTATACAATATAACATATATACTATTGGGTTGGATAATAGTGTCCCAATTTATTTATTTCGATAAAATAGATAATACTTCAAAATATTTTGGCACAACAATATTAATTTGGGCCATTCCAGTCTTTTTGTACCAGCACATTTTTAAAATGACATAAGATATGTTTTGATCATCATTAAATAACATAATACATATACAATGATATGCATACATTATTAAACGATAGTCATGCTATAGTAACGTTAATAATACTAAGAAACATTAGACATATGTTCAAAATACACAAACTTCATCAAGTTTTATCGCTACGACATAAACATAACCATAACTTGATACCCATAACATAGTTAAAAAAACAAAAGCAATAAAAACATGTTTTTGGTTCAATAGGCGTAAACCACAAAGATGGGTGACAGAAGATAAACGTGAGCAAGACTTAACATATGAGTAATGTTCAACATACTTGGAAGAGGGGCACCCACATGTTTTCACCATAAACAAATTCCTGAACAATCTCCATCAGCTTCATCTGCATCATTTTAGGTATCTTAAAACCACATGTTTCTCCAAAGATCCTCCACTTCCCAGCCATTTTTACGTGGCTCATCCTTTCCGGCCTCAGTCGATCTGGAATCATGTTCAATTTCATAACAAACCTTACATCATCATGAACAATTAGTGCTCTCCTGTATGTATGCATCATATTTGTTTTGCAGAATTCAGCCGACAACACCTAACAATACCCGTAAAAACACACATTATCACAAGACCATATATTACTACTCATTTGATTACATGTATAAAGTTCTTAATAAGGTTTGTTAGCAGTTGAGAAAGGTCATAGGCAGGAGCATTCAGTTCAACGTGTATAACATTCACTTCATCGTTGTGAGTCAAATGTCTTTCCCATCCGCAATAGTGTCGGGCTCTTTTATCTGCCAGTCATAGTTACCATAAATATTTTCATATAGGGTTCCTAACAACAATTATTTAAATTATGTAAATAAAATGAACAAACCTTTAGCAGCATACATCAGGATCACACGAGGCGGCATCCTCAACATTGTTGGGTAGATATGTGAATTGTACTTTGCTATTCCATTGTTTTAAAAACAGAGAGATGTAGCCTATACTCACCCATGTTAGTTAAAAACAATGTTTGTCCTTCCTCGAGATGTAGGTCAGCAGTCATCCTATCCCAATGTCCTCCAAATAGCCCGTTTGAACGTACAACACTATTTGGGTCAGTTTGAACCCTTTCATGATTGACCTTATACCTTATGTTGTTGGTGTACACTTTGAATTTTGTTTTCCAAATGTCTTGCAAGAAATCACCGTGAAGAATCTGCAAAACAATATAATTGGTATTATAATTTTACATTTATTTGATGTTAAATTCAAAAAATATCAAGTTTAACGGAGTAAGTATTGAGTGTACCGTTCCTCCTTTTGTAAAATGCACGAGACACTTGGGAACTCTGTTTCCCACAGTACACCTTTCATAACCTTGGCATTCTCATTCTTCTTTTGTATAGCCTGTGACATAAAATGTGTCATCTCCTTCTTTCACAAAGTGTAGTATCCTCACACTATCATCCAGATTGTCTTTTGCAAAATCTTCCCATTCGTCCCCATACAAATGTAGCTTTGTTTCATATTTTCTGATCAGACATACATAACGATACCTGTTTGGTCCGTTAAGGAAAACGTATGGCTGACCAGTGAAGAACCTTACTTTGAATACTTTTGGTAATACCTACAAGTGCTATTTTGTTTATTATGAATGTGTAAACTAAACTACTGACAAACAATAATACGACTATGAAGATTAATATGAATACACACCAGAAAGCTTTTGTACTCTTGAGTGCACATTGGGAAAATAAATTCGTCTGCCATGTTGCCATGCAAACACAAAAAATACAAATGGTAAACATTGTATTTTTTTTACATGTCGTTATATGCATTGGATCAAATTCATAACATAATGACAGTGTGTTAATCAACAGTTTTGTATTGAGCTTCAAACTATACTACATCCCTAAATTGTAGTATCTATGGTTTATAATTAGCAAAATCTACATAATTGTGAACAACAATATAGTAACAAAAGTTCAAAGTTTGACTATGAAACATTCATTTACACCCAATACTATTATAACTGTATCCTTAGCAAAGGGAACTAACTATATAAAAGTTAAATATTATTATAACTGTATCCTTAGCAAAAGGAACTAACTATATAAAAGTCAACATAGACCATTCAAATGGTTATATACAAAACCATGTACGGATCATTACACATGAAAATAAATGGCTCTATTTAGGTTATTTTGAAGTGATAACTTCTGAATGATACTTTGTATATAACGCATCAATTCAATTGTTAACAACTTCAATTAAACTGGTGTAAACTTGGGAAAGATCAAACCCTATAATTGTCCAGCAAGTATATGTAAATGATTCTTATTATCAAGAGGAGCAATTATTGAGTTATATCAATCATCATAACAAGTAGATGCTGCATGTGTATGAATCGTATGATCAAGATTAATAATTAGTAAAAATATGAAGAAATAATTACCGGCATTGTTGGAAGTTGAGAAGATCAAAACTGATGATCGGTTACTGTGTGTGTTTGTGTTTGAGATGGAGTGTTCTAAGTACCTATTACAACTCCTTCTTATGGAACACTTTTACTTTGGTCCTATTAATTTAAAGGTCCTATAAACAAACCTATTAGGACCTTAACGGGTGTCCTATAAAGACCTTTTTGTTGTAGTGATTGGCACTTCCCACACAATCTTTTCAATATTAAAATCCCGTAATTACATTGGCTTATTTAATTTGCTAAAAGGATTATTTTTTATAACAAGTAAATAAATGTTTAAACATAAAGTTAACATTTGAATATTTACTCAAGATAAAAGATTTTTTTTAAAAACAATAGTATATTTGTAACAAAAACATGTTTAAACATCAAAAATATGTACTTTTAATATAGGCATCTTTAAAATCAAGTTTTGATTTAGTCACATTTTGTGATTTCTATAAATCCCAATGATATGTATCATAAAAAATGAGCATTACCAATAAGTAGGTTTATTTTGAATCATCTAAGGTATGTTTTTCTTATATTTTATATTTTGGTCTATTCATATTTACATGCTATCATTTACATTCATGCTATCATTTACATTATTTTGTAATTATAATTTTGTGAATTTTCTATTAGGACTTAATTTGTTGTGGAAATGAAAAATTCAATAGAAAGCGATCCACCAATGGACGACGTTAAAGTTGTTATTGATCTATCTGATGATGATGATGATGATGTTTCTACCGTAAGACATCAATTTTTAATACATTATGTTAAAATATTTACATATAAAATATTGTATTACATGTAACACTTAATAACATTGTTCATGTTCAAAGCCAACTACGAATATTCATATCTCAGAAAATACTGTTCAACCTGCTGGTGTTGTAAAGGAAGTTATTGATATTGGTGATTCTGACGATTAAGCTATTCTTCCACTAGGAAAACGAGAAAATGACGACATTGGCTTAGAAAAGACTTATCAAAATGTAACAATTACTAATTAATTTTTGTATACAAGATATTCATGTTGTTTTTTTAATGATTGATTACTCATAATTTGAAGGATGAAAATAATGATGAACTGCTTTCACTATCCCGTGCATCAAAAAAATCAAAGCCTTCAACCTCCAAACTGGAACCTTTCCATCTTATTGATGAAGTCACCGATGAAGAACTTCCTAATAGTGACACTTTTGTCAACATGACACAAAATGTGTATAAGGATGACCCTGTTGAAACAACTGATGATGAAGCTGGTATTGATTTGAAACACTCGGAAGGCGTAAACGAAGAATCTCCAGAACCAACCACCGATGACAGTGATTTCATTGATGATGAAGGTGCAACCAATTATGATACTGATGATGAATATGATCCTAATAATGGTGATACGGATGATGAAATTGACAAAAGCGACACTAATGATGGAAGTGATGATGAATATAATCCCAGCAGTTTAAGCACGGATGATGAAGATGATGAATAAAAATCTTATGAATGTGTTTTCTCAATAATAAGTTTACGTTTAATGTTTTTTTGCAATTTTGTTTTATTTGTCCTTATTTATACATTTTTTTCGTGAATTATAATAAAATAATATTTTTATGTTTCTTTTATATTTATTATCAATATAATCTATTTTATTAAGTTAATAGGTTTGTTAAAAATTGTTGCATTTATATTTTATGAAAAAATAAACGGAAATACGTTATATTTGCATGGAACGAAGGATTAAACATAATAAATGGCATTAGATCAAGGTCTATAAATGTAAATTGACATTAACACCAATTTTGTGAAGAAAACCTATATAAACAACTCACAATTGAGTATTACGTACAAAAAAACATGTCTTCATCAAAGCCTAAAATCGGTGAAAGTTAATCTGTGTTTCCAGCTTATGCTGATCACCAAATTCTTATTCAAGAGTCAAAGGATCAAAACAAATATCCACATGAAAGAAAACAAGATGATGTTGTGCATGAACACAAAAAGAATTAAAAGCAAAAACAGATGAAGCAATGGCATTCTTGGCATCAATATTAGGAAAAGGAGAATCATCAAACAATGGTATGTGCAATCGACACATTATATTAAATATGAAACAATGATTTCTTATTTATTTAGTATCAATATGTTTTCTTTTGTTGCAGGTCATGTAGATGAATCAGTTATGCTTGATTGGCTTAAAGTTAATGTTGGCGACCATGAAGATTGTCAAGAGGTTATGAGACGTGTGAATGACAGATTCTTGAAGGTTGATTCAATGCTTCATGAAATCCGCGTGATGGGCCATGAGTTAACTAACGAATATTTGATGGACATTAACTTCTTCAGTGAAGACAAAAATTCAATGTATATTAAGAATGTTAAGCAAATAATGTTTGTTATGATTTTATGTGTTGATGAGAATTAATTTGCACTTATTATCTCCTTAAATTGCTCAATTACTGTTACAAACCTATTTTAATGACATTTAAATTGCGATATAATTGCTTAAAATATATTGATTCATGTTTAAATGTTCCACAAATTAAGCTACTGATTTGTTTATGATTTAATCATCCAAAGTGGTTAAATAGGTAACTGAATTCATACAGATCGTTAAAAATGGTTGAAAACAATTAGCTAGAAACAAGAAAGCGAAAAAAAATGTTGATCGAAATAAAAAAGATCATACTTCAAAGGAAAATGCTTCTTTGAGTGTCAACGGAACCTGTGTGCAAGTTTCAAAGAAAAGGGTTTCACTTGCTGAATTACTACACTGTATGTTAATCTGCACACAAAGTATCCATAAATTTAAGCAGTGTTATGATTTTTCTAACTTATTTTTTTGCTTTGTTATTAGATGATCCGCTTAAGAATAATATTCAATTGGCGGATGGTTTGAATACACCTTCCACAACACAACCAAACAATACGGGTTTAATATCTATGTTTTAATTATTGTTTTTTTCATGAGTCACTGTACTTGCACAATTACATATGCCATTTCGTTTATAATTTATGTTAAAGACTGCATTGTTTCAATCTGTTAGGTTCAAGTTCGCAAAGTGGAATGGCGGGACAAACAAGTCGTAGTAGAAAAACTCTATCTGATATTAGTAAATGTAAGACAATGTTTTTTAAGCGAAGGCGTATTTCAGTTAATGAATAAGTTTATGAATTACTGAATCTAAACTTATACCTCTTTTGTTGTAATGAAATAGCAGTCTTGCCAAAGATTAACAAAAGTTTTTTAACTCAATTATCAACATTCTTGGGCAATGCGTCTACATCATTTAGCCAAACAGGAGCAACAACATTTCAATCACCACCAGGTACCAGCATATGAATCTCTTTCTCCCATACCTTGGATTACAAAAAAGTCATTCACACTCGACAATATGATGCTTTCACTAACAGGTCTATCAAATGATTCTATAATGTCGCACAAAACTACTTACAATACGCCACCGACTTCCCTTCTTGGTAATTATAAGTAATACATGTTGTTTAACATAGTTATTTAGGACCATTTAAAAACTCTGTTGACTAAGCAATAATGAGTCTGTTGTTGTAACGTGTAAAAGATTTTGCACAGAATAGAACCTCTATGTCAAGTCACTTATCTCCCTTATTTGCCCACGTGAGTTCAAATTTTAGACAAACTTCAGCAACAACAACACAATCTCCATTAGGTGTGTCCTTAACTTACCTTTGTTTGTTTGTATATTATGTTACTAAAATGTGTTTGTTGTTAATTTGATTTTTATCACTTATGTTTGTATGAATATTAGGAAGCAACCCTATATTGAAAAATAATGCAAAAGCAGCATCAAATACGAAGGGAAGAAACAAACAATGTGCTAAAGACATTCAGACAAAGTTTGCCACATCTTTTGGGACCTTGGGTGTTATAGGAGATACAATGGTGCAAGATTCAATTGGTTAGTAACATGTATATCTTATATTATATTATGGTTCTGATCTGTGTAAGCTCTAACAACATTATGTTGCTTTGTAGCATCTCCAAGTGTGTTGCCCACCAGTGGTGTTAAGCAAAATTTAGTTCCTGTAACGCTTAAAAGACAAGCCAATGGCAAGCGTTATGCGGCTGCTAAAAACAAACAGACAAACGTTGCTACAGCTTCTGCGTCGTTACAAAATATCATAACTTCAAGTCTGCCAAATTCAGCTAGTCAGTAAAATATAAATCTCATTTGTGTTTGCTACATTGATACTAAATTATCAAACTAATAACATTATGTTGCTTTTTAGTATCTCCAAACGTGAAGCCCACAAGCGGTGTTGGACAAACTTCTGTCCCTGCAACACGAAAAAGACAAACCATGTTAGCTGATTCATCACTAGGTAAATTAACAAAACAACAAAATATGTGTATGTTATGGAACAAAGCTTTATGCATAGTTATTAATCAAATTGAACATTTGGTATGCCATCTACACCACGTCAACAAAAGAAGGTATCAACATCTCCACACTTTCTTTCTACAACGACAACCATAGCTACCGGGCAATCATTAGGTATTAAATATTTTGCAGCTTTCTTACTCATGTTATCTACTTTAGTTCAATAGCTACCCTCTAATTACATGCCATATTTTTCAGTATTATCGCCAACTCCAGTCAATAACTATACGAACAAGAATGTTAATGGTGTTGTTAACGTATCAGAGTCTTTGCAATCACAGGTGGTTCGTGGTGTTACAACAAGACAAGCTAAGAAAGTTATAACGCTTCCTTCACGACAATCACCTCCAAATTCAATTGGTATTATATTATATTCCCAAAGGTATTTTATGATGCTTTGAATGTTGTATACATCATACTGAGTTTAGTTTAACTTTTTGTGTCTTGCAGACCCACAAAGTTCAAATTTCAGCATAACAAATACAAACTTTAATCGTTTTATAAGATCCACAAACTGTTTGGATACACGTGTTAGCCAAGGAAGTACAACAACATCAATACGTGCCCGTAAGTCTCCGCAGAGTGATGTTACAAACGGTAACCTTCACACACTTGATCGTTTGCCAATTATGTTATTAAGTTACCTGTGAACAAATCTTAACTTCCTGAAATACTTGGCCAATGACTATCTTTTCAGTGTCTTTGCAAACGCCTAACGTTGGTGGTGTTACACAAACATGTAAACCGAAAACAAGATCTTACGTTAGAAGAACCATTCCATCGGCGCCAACAAAAAATTCTATAAACGAAGTTGGTGAACCCTCATCTGCGCCAAAAATACAATCGACCACCTAAAAAAGCTTGCACACCTGTTAGATTTGATCTTGGTGACAACAATGAGAATGTTATAAGAGTTTATGACAAATACGTTGGAATATCCAAAGGTATTTTTTTGGTAATTTTGTTCTGAAGGAATAAGCCAATTATAAGCTAATTATACGTGGGATACAAAGTAACAACCTCTTACTGTTTGTAATGTACATATTACTACGCCCATGGAGACCCTGTATATGAGTGCACAGAATGCCATGCTATGGTATGGGAGAAAGAAGCAAGAGCAGGCAACTACAATCTGAATAAGAAATCCTATAGCATATGTTGTAAAAAGGGGAAGGTGTTTATTAAACAACCGCCGCCTGCACCAAAAGAAAATCTGATTTGCTTAATAACAACGATGCCAAGAGTCAAAACTTTAAAACAAACATCAGATCATACAACAGTATGTTTGCTTTTACTTCTATGGGAGGTAAGGTTGATGACTCTGTCAATAGAAACGGACACGGTCCTTATGTTTTCCGGTTGCATGGTCAGACTTACTATAAAATGGGAAGCTTAGTTCCCCAAGATGGTGATACGCTCAAGTTTGCACAACTTTATATTTATGATACTGAGAACGAAGTGGAAAATAGAGCGAGAGCACTAAGGTAATCTATTTAATTTTTATGGTAATGGATTATTCTACTTAAAGAGAAGAATATAAGATTGATGACATGAGTTTTTTATTTGAAACAGCTCTAACGCCTCCTCTGCTCCTGCCAATGCAAAGCATCCAATTGACAGAGACATAATCCGTGAAGTAAAAAACGTGTTGGACGGCTCAAGTGATTTGGTTAAAACATTTAGAAGGGCGCGGGACAGTTTTAGTCAAGACAGTGAGCAAAATATTAAAATAAGGTTGGTAGCTAAGCGAGGCAAAGATGGAAGGACGTAAAATCTACCAACCGCTAATGGGGTCGTTGGACTGATTGTAGGTGACATTGATACTTGCGTAAATCAAAGAGATATTGTAATTGAAAAACATAAAGAATGCTTCCAACGTATTAATATTTTTCATCCTATGTACCTTCCATTGCAATACCCGTTGTTAATGCCACGTGCGCAAGATAAGTATTATCTGGAAATACCTCATCAAAATAAGGGTGGTAAACTATCTCGCGATGACGAGGAAGACGACGAAAAAGACGAAGAAGAAAAACGTAAATATGTTAGCATGCGCGAGTGGTTTGCTTTTCAAATACAAGACCGACCAAATCAAGAGAATTTATTTGTACGTGAGGGGCGTTTATTTAAGCAGTTCCTTGTGGATGGTTATACGATGGTTGAGACAGAACGTTTGTATTTCCATCGGTCCAAACAGTCAAAACTAAGATGTGATACATACTCAAGTATCCGCAAAAGCATTGCAGAAGGAAATATCGACCCAACCGTGCTTGGCAAACCTATAGTGTTGCCTTCTACGTTTACCGGTGGTCCAAGGTTCATGAAGCAAAACTATATGGATGCAATGTGTTGTGTAGATGGTACGACTGCCCAGATTTGTTCATAACTATAACATGCAATCCTAACTGGCCTGAGGTTGGGAGATTCATGCGTGATCATAACTGTGTATCTTCGGACCGGCCAGACGTGCTATCAAGAGTTTTCAAATAAAAACTTGACCTGCTGGTGAAGGATTTGAAAGGTTTGCGTTTGTTCGGACGTACCCAAGCAGGTAATGTCTACATCGTTTAAGTTTTACTTCAAAATCGTAAACAATCATTTTTTTTGTTTGTATAAAACTATGTGGTTTGATTAGCATGTTTTTATTTTTTTGGTCTCTTTAAACAGTTGTGTATACAGTTGAATTCCAAAAAAGAGGGCTTCCTCACGCACATGTTTGTGTGTTTTTGCATAAGGACGACAAGGTGCCAAATGCTGAGTAGATTGACAGATACATTACGGCAGAAATACCTGATAAAGACGAGGATCTGGAGTTGTATAAATTGGTTTCTGATTTTATGATGCACGGTCCTTGCGGTGAAGATAACCCGAACCAGATGTGCATGGTTGATGGTAAATGTATTAAAAGATTTCCTTTTAAATTCACAGAGCGCATTTCGGTTGACTCAGAAGGGTATCCAATTTATAAAAGACGCGATAACGAAAAGTATGTGGAAGCTGCTAAAGGAGTTCATTTGCATAATGGATATGTGGTACCGTATAATGCATATCTTTTAAAACGCTATCAGTGTCACATAAATGTTGAGTGGTGCAACCAGACCGGATCAATAAAGTATTTGTTTAAATACATCAACAAAGGTCCAGATAGAGTGTCGGTGTAGTTGTACAAACCGGCAACAACGGCCGATGGTGAACAAGTTAAAATAGCGGTTGACAAAATTAAGGCATACTATGACTGCAGATACGTCTCTGCGTGTGAGGCGGCGTGGAGGATATTTGGTTTTGAGATTCATTACCGAACACCTTCTGTTGAAAGGTTGTCGTTTCATTTGCCTGGGGAGCAGCAAGTAGTTTATGACGAGAACTCAGATCTTGAAGAAGTTATTCACAAGCCTACCGTTGGGCAAAGTATGTTTGAAGGATGGATGAAAATGAATGAGTTGTATCCCTCTGCGCGAGAACTTACATATGCTGAGTTTCCAACCAAATTTGTATGGAACACGTCTAAGAGAATTTGGACGTTTAGGAAGAGAGGAAAGTCCACTGGAAGAATTCATAGTGTTCCCATATCGACAGGAGAAGCATTTTATTGCAGGATGCTACTCAATAGTGCCAAAGGATGTAGAGATTAAAACAGTTAATAAAGTTGTTTATCAAACATACAAAGACGGTTGCTATGCGTCAGGGCTTTTAGAGGACGACAACGAATATGTGGAGAGCATTAAAGACGTTGGACAGTGGGCAGCTCCTGAACAAATACGTGAGTTGTTTGTAACGTTGCTTACACAAAAGGAGCTTACTAAACCTTTACAGGTTTGGTTAGAAACATGGCACTTGATGGGACATGATGTGCAAGGAAAGAAAAGACAACTTCTTAATATTCCAGGTATACAATTTAATTTGATTATGTTACTATTTTGCAACATCTTCTTCCAAACATCTATTTTATACAGTTTTAAAAAAAATATATTGTGTGCAGATTTGATTATGAGCGACGAGGAAAAGAAGAATGTTTGTTTGTTTTATATAGAAGAACTTATGCGATCCAGAGGAACTTCTCTGCGTGCTTGGCCTGAGATGCCTTACACGGATGACAAATACGTGACTGCACTTAGTAATCGTATGATATATGATGAGACAGATTATAATCCTGCCGAGTTACAGTCTGAGTATGAAAGGTTATACGCTTCCTTAACAGCAGAACAAAAGGGCATTTATGACACTATAATTGGTTCTGTTGAGGATGGGACGGGAGGCGTGTACTTTGTGTATGGATACGGATGTACAAGAAAAACGTTCTTATGGAGAACACTAGCCGCAGGTATTAGGATACGCGGAGACATAGTGCTAAACGTTGCTTCCAGTGGTATTGCATCATTGTTGATGCCAGGAGGTCGAACAGCACATTCAAGGTTTCGTATTCTGATCAACGTTGATGAGACATCCACCTGCTCCATAGCTCCTTAGAGCGACCTGGGAGAGCTTTTAAAGAAGTGAAAACTTATTATTTGGGACGAGGCTCCAATGGCAAACAAACTTTGTTTTGAGGCACTCGATCATACATTGAGGGATGTGCTTAGAAAAAAATAGGCAGGATATGTGTCAAGATCCATTTGGAGGCATGACGGTGGTGTTTGGAGAGGATTTTAGGCAGGTTCTACCCGTAGTTCCAAAAGGTTCGCGTTCAGACATTGTAAGTGCTTCCCTTAAGCAGTCTTACTTGTGGGATCATTGCAAAGTCCTTAAGTTGACGGCAAACATGAGGCTCACTGTTGGTGCACGACCAGAGGATGTTGATGAGATCCGTGAATTTGCTGAGTGGATTCTGAAAGTAGGAGACGGTGAGCTTGGAGAGGACAATGACGGAGAAGTTTCAATTGATGTGCCTAAGGAGATTCTGATAGACAAGAGTGACGACCCAGTTGCGTCTATTATGGATTTCACTTATCCAAATCTTTTGGATAACATCCATGATCCCGCCTACTTTCAAGAAAAAGCAATTCTTGCGCCAACTAATGAGATCGTAGACACTATAAATGAGAAATTGTTGGAAAGATTTCCTGGCGAAGAATTGCTCTACTTGAGTTGCGACAGCATCGACAAAAGTGAATGTGGTGCCTCTGTAGATGAATCCATTTTCTCACCTGAGTTTATAAATGGATTAAAGTTCTCCGGTGTCCCAAACCACAGATTAGCCTTAAAAGTGGGTGTGCCTATCATGCTTTTGAGAAATATTGATCAAGCAAATGGTTTGTGTAATGGGACGAGGTTGCAGGTTCTTAAGTTAACACGAACAGGAATTAGTGAACAAATTATCAATGGGACGAATTTTGGAAAAGTAGTTATCATACCGCGGTTAAGAATCACTCAATCCGACAAGCGATTACCGCTCAAGATCGTCATAAAATAGTTCCCTATCTCCATATCATTTGCAATGACCATTAACAAAAGTCAAGGTTAATTGCTTTCAAAAGTCGGATTGTACCTACCACGTCCTGTTTTCATGTACGTACAACTATATGTAGTGGTATCTAGAGTTAAAAGCAAGAAAGGATTGAAGGTGGTTGCTTGTGATTCAGATGGGAATGTGTGTAACACGACTGTAAATGTAGTTTACAAAGAAGTGTTACATGGACTTTAGACAAAAGTTTATCAAGGTATGTAATTTACTATATTTTAAATTACTGGTTTACAAAAGTAATGTCTATTAATCTTAACTATTGTTTTACTTTAGGTGTTAACGTAATGGGGATTGTCTTCTCACTTAAATGGACTCACATACAAAATGCTTGAATATTATAAGGGATTGAATACTACTTTTATTGTTGTTAAAAACTTTACTTGCTTATCGAATATTCCACGTTTTTTATATTACTATTTTAATATATTACGCCGTTTCATGTTTTGAATATAGGGATCTTCTTATTTTTTATTACGAAATCACTCTTTAAAGTAGTCCCGGTGTTAGACGGGTATTTAAGCTAGTTATGCTATATAACGGTTAAAAATATTTGTGCACCCATTTATATTAGAACCTGACTTCGTCCCTGTTGAGCGGCTAAATGACAATGGAGAGTGAAGGATGGAAAGTTTGAATGGAGTCACGGAGAAGACAGTAGAGATTAGAGAAAATAGATCAATTTAAGTTAAAAGTTAAAAGTATGGGTGATAGCGTGAATCTGTATTTGGTTTCCCAAGTAACGTTTGATTTTCCCCAAATAAATTTTATGTTTAGTCTCTCCTAGGCCGGGTTGAGTATTTCGTTTCGAACCTCAAAATCGAACCGGAATTGTACCGATTCTTGATATCTGAATCATGTTTGATACGGTACCGGTACTACAAAATAAGGTAAAAAAAAATTCGGTACCACTAATTTGGTACGGGACCGGTACCAAATCGAAAAATTCCTAAAAAAACGAGAAAATCCCGATTTCCCGGTACCGATACCATTAATTTATGCTTGAGAAAAAATCAATACCACTAATTCGGTACCGGATTAGTACGATACCGATACCGTACTCATCCCTACTCCTAGGAAAGGACCATATTGCATATACGTAGTTAGTAACCAGTCATCAAGTTTCAAGAAATTAATAACACTAGTAAAAATCAAATGTATATTAATATTAGTAAAATCGGTTCAATTTCGTTCCTATTGGTCCGGTTTGTATGTCAAAATCGAAATCGAACCAAAATTTTGGTTTTATGGAAAATTAAAAACCAAATCATGGGTTTTTAGTTACGGTCGGTTATTTTGGTTAGGTTTTTTCGATTATCCGTTCGGTTTCTATTTTTTCGATTTTTTTCTCACCCCTAAGGTGCAATATATTCACTGAGGATCGTCAACATCATCATTTCAGTCGCAACTGGTTAAACTTTATACAATATAATGGATTTTTATATCATACATTTAACCATTTTTAAATACGAGCGACTCAGTCCGTGCGTTGCATTCAGGTCAAAAAATTTATGTAAAAAAGATTGGCGATGCAGTGGTGTATATGTTTTCGGGGTTGATTCAAGTTGTACTTGATTTGTTTATTCTTTTTAAAACTAGTAAGTAATTTTTTGCATAAAAGTCTCACCTTTTAGCCCATTAGATCACTAAAATTCAGTAGACAACTAACCAACATATATATCTAAAGTGTGTTAAATTACTCGCACGATACTCCCAAGTCCCCAACAAAGCTATAGTATCAATTTTGTATGTAGCATTTACCAAAAAATGTGCTGCAAAGAAATTAATATTTTTAGGTCTTAGCATCAGGGGATGTTTGGAATTGACCTTGCAAACTGGTTATCGTAATTTTACGTGTCTTTAAATTACTCTTTACTATATTTATATTCCCAACATCTTATTAACAATATCAAATTTCTCCAATTTTTTTACAACATGAGGTTAATGTCGTATCTTGTTTACTTTCTCGGACACCATCAGGTCACTTATTCTTTGGATGCAACCAATATAGTCTGTTAAAAGTATGCACAGTTTTTAAGGTTCATAATTCATGAATGGTGTAAATGTACCTGTGAGTAATGCATCTCTTACATCTGCTCTTGGTTCTAGTCCATTATATGTGGCAAACTTGAAATAATGCTTGGAGAATTCATTGAAATGAAGTACATATTAGTATGCATAAACTGATTTAACATGTTAGGATGCATTGAAATGAAGTACATGTATGCTTCAACTCCATTTTGCTCGTTTTAGGTAAGGTTTTCTAATAGACCCATATGACCCGATTACCTAAATTAATCATTTATTAATAACTTAGTCGATACTAACACACAACTCATCTCTAAGTTATACTTGATAATGTCCAAGCGAGGGAAATACGTACCTTGATCACTCTGTGTACCTTGCTGATGTGGAAACCTTGGTTTCCTCGGATCTTTAACCAACTAGGAACTATTCCCATTCACTTGATTGAATCAAGGTGGAATAGAATGAGAAATGTTAACAAGGTGTTTGGGGCACAAGAACACATAAATTAATCAAAGGGTTGCTCATTATATTAATAATAAACAACCACTAGACGTGTATACATTTAATCCCACGTCTAGTGCAACACACGCTTTAGGTTTACATTGTGAATGAAAGTTATGAATAAAACCTAATATCCTTGGTTCCTTTTATAGTGTAAGGAATAGGGTTTATAAGAGATAATATCAAATAAACATGCATATCTTCTATTTAAATAAACTAATACAGAATATTCATAAATAATATTCTAAATATTTATCATAAATAGATTTCCAACAGCGTTTGACTTCTATCAGCGTTTCGTTAACACTTGTCAGCGTCTAGACACAATGTGTCAGCGTTGAAACAAATGCCTTCATGTTTTCTTTGTTTTGAGTTTCTGCCACATCAACTTTTAGACCCAACAATATTCCCCTAGTTGATGTCGGCAAAACTCTTTGTGTATCTCTTGTAAGTGGTACATCATCTTCAAATTGCTTCCCCTCAAGTCTAGCATGCATATCTTCCCCTTTTTGTCACATCAATAGGGAAGGAAACAATGTATGCAATAGAAGATTCTCCAAATGTAGGCTATGTGTAATGATTTTGAAGAAAAATCAATAAAGTAATCTTGATGTAGAAGTAGAGTAACCCAAACCTATGTTCCATGTCTTGTACTATTCACGTGACGTTGAACTTATATGAAAAAGGAAATATAAGTAGACCTCGATCCCATTGTCAAAATCCTCATCCTTTGTGAGACACTGAGCACGATAATGTAACTCTTTCAAGTGATAGCAATGTATCTAATTGCTAAATTTTGACAAGTCTTCGTCATCAACCATTAAAGCACGAACAAGTTATCTTAAAAGTTAGTTGGTTTTATATGATAGAACATAACCTCGCGAAAATATTCTCCAAGCATCAAACTTACCATAAGAATTCTTCCCCTTAAGCCAACATCTCTTCATGACGAGTCTTAATGAAACAATATCTTCATATGTAAAAGTGATCTATGGATAACTCTTTCACAAGGCTACCCCGATTACATACTCTAATATTACTCCAATAAAATTCTTCACGAATTGTTGCTAACTCACATAAAAATCATTGATCTCCTTTTAAAAATATCCGAGCCATTAATATCAACACGATATTCTGAATAAAATAGAGATTCCATGTACCATCGTGTGTAAATATCAGGTTTTCTGTGCCAAAACCTTAACCAATTTTCCAAACATCAGCATTTCCTTTGTCATCTAAGATCCTTCACTGTCCAAAATCTCATCAGTGTGTGTTGTCCAATATCGGACAACACTTGTCAGCGTTTGAAATCAATATCTCGGACGACCCATGATTTTTCTGTCAGCGCCTACATACTACTATGTCAGCGCCAACTTTATACTTGTCAGTGCCTGGCCATCATCGTCTCATCCATGTCTTGTCAGCGTCAATGATAACCATTGATACCTATATCTATCAGCATCTAGATAACACACGTCAGCCGCTAATCGATCTAGGGTTTTACAAACCCTAAATCATGATTTTATGTAAAGATCATATTCTGCAGCGAACTTCAACATCGAATATCTTCTTCACGAGAGCTCAGATCGGACATCCCTTCGGTGAGATCCTAGACACAAGTTCCAAGAACCTACAACGCGAATTTCACGACGATCCAACGGTTAACGAAGGAGAAATCGCGTTTTTACTATTACTGCTCACAGAAAACAGCATATGACCACTACTGACTTCAACGCTTAATAACTTTTTCTTGGAGATAGATCTCGACAATCCCTCCGGTGGATATCTAAATAAATGTGCGTAGAACACACACAAACAGTTTCGTGGCGATCCAACGGTTCAATAAAAATTTATGGCCTTCTGAATATTGTTGCGCACACAAAACCGCCCAGAAAAAACCTATACGGATTTTTCTTCCTTCTCACAATACGAACACCTTGTTGGTCCTAGCATCATGAGCCACGAGGCTCTGATACCAACTGTGGAAACCTTGGTTTCCTCGGATCCTTAAGCAACTAGGAATGATTCCCATTCACTTGATTGAATCAAGGCGGAATAGAATGAAAAACGTTAACAAGGTGTTTGGGGCACAAGAACACATAAATTAATCAAAGTGTTGCTCATTATATTAATAATAAACAACCACTTGACGTGTATACATTTAATCCCACGTCTAGTGCAACACACGCTTTAGGTTTATATTATGAATGAAAGTTATGAATAAAACCTAACACCCTTGGTTCTTTTTATAGTGTAAGGAATAGGGTTTACAATAGATAATATAAAATAAACATGCATATCTTCTATTTAAATAAACTAATACAAAATATTCATAAATAATATTATGAATATTTATCATAAATTGATTTCCAACAGCGTTTGACTTCTGTCAGCGTTTCGTTAACACTTGTCAGCGTCTAGACACAACGTGTCAGCGTTGAAACAAATGCCTTCATGTTTTCTTCATTTTGAGTTTCTGCCACATCAACTTTTTAAACCCAACAGCTGAAGTTTTTCGAGAAGTTTAAGTGCTCTCAATAAAACTATTTTGTATACTTCATGGATATATGAGACATGATCCCATAACTGGCGCCAATATTTTCCTGGATATTTAAAACATTTTTTCTACTAATAGCTTAGTAAGAAAATCCACGAGGGTCAATTTATTTCATGACCCAAATCGGATAAAATTAACATGTTACCCGCCTATTTGGGTGCTTCTTATAAAGTACATACGTGGACGATATCAAGGGAACCAAGTAGTAGCAGTAGTAGCAGTTGAGTTATGCCTTTGCTCTGATCTTTTTCCGTGCGTGGACTTTATACAACATCTTCAGAATGTATGCTCTTTGTCAAGTGACTACATAAAGAAGAAATATGTTAAATATTAGACATTCTGATTTTGAAGTCATATGAACAATTTCGAGAATTAACTGATATAAGATATGTAGGATTCTAATACAGTTTCAAACTCACTGATGTCATGGGTTATTGTATGTATACTAAATCATATGTATAGGTTTGTGCCTTTATGCTTGTAGCGAAACATATGAAACAACCTTACATGTATGAAGAAAGTCTAGTCCATCTGATAGAAAGAACCCATGAGAGAATCCAACAGTATAATGTTGGTTTTACTTCATGTGTGAGAATCTGTTTATTGATACAAAAGTTAGATGGACCTTGACTAACCCGAATTAGTCCTAATTCGGGTATTCGAGGCTTCGGCTCTCGTACCAAGTGGACTTCTAACGAGACCCTACACACAAAAGAATAACACGTCGTTAGGCTTACCGTGGGATTGTTTTCCACGATTAGACTCTGACGTGAGAGTAAGTAATCGGTTTTAGGGTTTAGTAATCGGTAAGGGTAAGAACTGTGTTATGAACCGTACCTTTGTGGAACCATTCGGGGTTCCTTATATAGGCGGTAAAACCCTAGTTGGGCTTACGAATCTTGAGCCCCAAGCAAGAGATAATTACCATATAAGCATTGATACTTATCACTTAAATAAGGAAGGTAAATATCTTCTTACTTTAGACGAATCACAATCCTTCTTAGGTTGTGATTCTGTCTGATCCTAACCGCGTACGGTTATGACTTGGTCCGCACTATGCCGCGTGCGGCCACTCTCCCTTGGGCCTTATGAGCCCAAGGCATAAACTATCCAACCAATAATTTGTTGGGTTGGATACGGGTTGTACCCATGAGTCAGGCTCATGACCCGACCAGGGACTCTACGTCATCATGTCCCCCCAGTCTAATGGTTACAGCCGCATGTGTGACTACTAGATTAATAAATCCTAAATACCCGTACCGTGTGAAACATATAATTATGTCCGCATACATAAAATTATATGAGCCGCGGCGTATCGGAACCAATTTAATGAACGTAATTAGTACCAGTCGTGCACGGTAAAACATTATACCACGTAAGCAATTGTTCACCTGACACAATCTAAAAAAGCGACCCAAGTGAGCCTGTCCTCGAGCCACATAAAACTGTGCTTGATTAGACCGTGTGGGTCCCATTGACGTTACAACAAACTAGAGCACGAGAGAGACTCTTACTCAACCAGGATAAGTTATTGGGAATCTAACTTATCAAAGCTTAAGAAGAACATAGATATATACTAATTATTCGATCCTTTATTAATCATAAAACTTGTGTTAAGGTACAACAAACTCAACGACCCTATGTTTCTTTTATAGTACATGGAACTCTAGAATATTCTATTAGGATACGTATATCACACACGATATACTCCTATAATAACTAGAATATATCTTTACTAAAGATATAATAGTCCTTATCATACTAGCAGTACTTACAGTTAAGCCTAACGGCACTTACATGTACCATGTGAACTCTAACAGTACTTACTAACGGTATTTGGAATACATACTAACGGTACTTGGTACTTATACAAATAATTCCCCACAGTACTTGCAAGTACCGCTAGCACAATCCAAGTACCGCTAGGCATATTCCATGTACCTTTCAAAAGTCCAAGTACCTTTCATGAAAATAAGAATAAAGAATGTTTTGTGAATATTCTGAATTCTTAGAAGACTTACTTGCTTATTATACTTATCTCCTTGTAAACCTAGCACCCTCTAGTATATAAAGAGGGGCAAGACATTAATTTTAATTATCCAGCATAGCGAGCTCCCATGAGTGTCGACTAGCATAAAAACACGCGTGTAATAGTAATAGCATAGTTAATGTTTTCTATGGTTAATAAAGAAAACCTAGTTAGTGTGATAACAATGATGTTCTTATTTCGCTACATATTTTATGTATCATTGTTAACATTGTCCCTAAGATCAATGGTCTAACCAACCCGAGTTCTAAAGATCCTATAAGTTTGGTCTAAATCAAACTTAACAGGTTGCTTGTGTTGAGAAGCCTAGTGAAGTTGAGATGTAGAAATTGGTCAATTGAGAAGTTAGACATTCTTTTGTTGTTGTTAGATAGAGAGATTAGAAGGAATTTTGTGTGTTAAAAGTGTTAAAATAAGGGATATATTACCCCCTTAATACAATAAGGGGAAAGGGAAAAAAATACATTATTAAAAAAAAATGTCTGTGAGGGGAGGAATTTTTCGACTATCTAGATGCCGTTAGATTTTTCAAATTCCTGTTCACCGGTATGGCTTTGACAACAAAATCCACATCTCAACCGTGTGTTGGTTTGATTCCCTGTTCACTGGTATGGGGTTTTTCCAAATCCCCTTTTTGTCCGTTGATTTATCTTCCTACTATGTTTATAACCATTGATAGGGTTTATGGAAAGTCTTACCCACCCCTCCCCTCACATACGCGCAGTTATTTGATCTCTCTATCTCTCTAACGTAGATCTAAGATCTGTTTTGATATATGTGTCTCTCTAGAAAGCCATTAAAACTTTGATCAAATCACTTAGCTCGAGATAAATTGTTTATGAATATAGCTAATTTTAGATCAGAATGGTTTGATCTAGATCTAACGAACTATGTTGCGTTGCCCCTATCTCTTCGTTGCCACAGTTTGTGTCGTGCGACGTTGTGGGTAGGTTGGTGATGTTGTATATGGGTCCTTTTGATTTCTTGGATTGTGATTAGCAGTTGGTTTGGTGGAAATTAAAGGTTTTGTGTAAGCTTTCATATTTTTGGTAGGGTTGATGTCGTCACAGGTGAGTATGCATAAAAGTTTAAAACGGTCTTTGTACTTTGGTGTATGTTTGTTTCATATTTATACTGATGTTTAGATTGTCGTGGGAAATTAGTAATCAGATTTGCAGCCATGGCCGAGCAATGTTATTGAATTTGCAACCATGAGTACCCAATTTATTAGATTTGCAGCCATGGCGAGGCAATTTATTGATTTACAGCCATGGCGTGGCAATTTATTAGATTTGCAGCCTGGGGTAAAGGTGACATCTGTTAGTTGTTCTCTTTGGTTTGATACGAGGATAACACATAACCCACGCTCGCAGTTTTTTTAACCTCCGTTTTGTGAAATGAGTGGGCTAACATTTTCTGAAATGCTTTCTTTTTTTATCAAGCGTCTCTATTTCGATGTTTACTACAATTGAGTAGTATCCTTTTTTTGGTTTTATACATACAAAGAAGGCGATGATGACACTGTTTGTGCGGATCGCTTTGGCAAGTGTAGTTTGCCACAACCCGTATCTTGGTGGGGCGACCATGTGGTTGCAGCCATGACGGGTTTTGGGTACCACTTACATGCTTCTTCACCTGAGCCTCAAATGCAATCATAAATGCCCTCTAACTTGCGAAATTGTTTTTTTATTTCTTGCCTATGTTCTTTCCAAATGGTAAATGCATCCGAAAAAAAAACAGTTTTGATGTGTGATCACAATCTGGTAAAGTGGACAGTTGGCGAAACACGGTCGTACTTTAGTTAAACTGAATATATGAAGGTTGGGACTGTTGTAACGCTTATAGTTGATGACCTATTGCGACACTTTCGGCTGCTTGCGGGACGTCGTATCGAGACTGCACAAGCACAAGTATAAGTGTTTTAATAAACATATGATTGAAATCTTCAGTTACGACATTATAGTTTACATGCAGCAACATTGTTGAATCAATATGCTTATTGATTTGGACCTACAATGTGTTTTTTGGTTGTCGTTGAGTGGTAAGGTTTTGTGGTTTCATTTGCATTATTTGCTTCACCGCATGAACCATTCAATGAGCCTTTCCTAATAATACGTTAGCGTAATATTAGGTGGTTTGGCAATCTTTGCTGCTATAGAAAGGTTCGTTTCTTTTTTCATTTCCTTTTCTATTTAGTATTTTATATATATGCAATGTGTTTTTAAGATGGTTACATGAATATGGTCTCATCATTAACTTCAATTTTGTATATATACCTTTTTCCAAAACTAGAGAAAAAAAGGTGGATAATCTCACTATTTTGTAAAAACACAATAGTAATACTTTTTTTTCCTGATATGTTTTGGATTTTGTCTCAACTAGCGTGTGGAAACTCAAACTTGTAAGTGGACTAGGTATTTTTAATACTTCGTTTCACGCTTTATGGTGGGTGTATCAAATCACAATGATTAGATAAACTGTTTTAAAAAACAATTGCAAACAAGTACAAACCGGCGACACGATTAAAGTTTTTGCAGGCGGGATTAATAGAAGGAATCGATGATTCATATGTGAAGCACATGGTGGCGATAATTACAAATAAACGGTCGTGTTTAGTGGTATACAACAACCATGGTTGTGTAGATGTCGGTGTGCCTTTTTGCACGTTTGTGATCGGGTAAACCCTTGACCGGATTTTATTAACTTCCTTTGGTAGATAAAACATGCGTTTTTCTTTTGTAGCGACTCCTTGAGTTATTATCAGGTTCAAACTAATAACCAATAACCAACAACTTAATAGCCCAGTTGCCAGATAATTACATAAGATCAACTAATAACCATATGAGTTGTACGGTAATCTGTTACACTAACAAGCGCCATTCTTACTTTTTTTGGCTGCATCTTTGTCCGGTAATTCTACTACTATGTCTTGCTATTACTCATAGTGATCACGGTATGTAAACAACCTTTTATTATACTGCATTAGGTTTTGTTTTACAAGGATGCCACATTTTGCTAAATATCTATAGCTAACTCATTTGGCATATTTGAGTTAAATCAAATTTCGAAGCAACCCATTACTTAGTAAATGGGTCAAATGACACCTTTGATGAATCTTTATTCCCTAAACTAACTCCATTCCAAAGTTTCCGAATTAGATTTAGAGATTGATATCAAACTCGCAAGGGAAAATAATCAATTTTGGTAGACAGTTATGATGTGGTAATAAGTATTTAGGACACCTCGAAATGAACAAATAAACTATAGATAAAATATGGAACACATGTTACTAAATAACTAAATGTTGATTGCAATAGATGAAATGGAGCTTCTTCTAAGACATGAATAAAGTGGTTGGTTAATATTTAGCATGATTAAAAATTAGCTGCACATGTTCTGTGTTTAAAAAGTATATTTTGCAAACTTTATGTGGTCTTTAGACCAAGATTATTTGACTTATGGATGTAAAAGTGTGCTCTTCTTATATGAATCAAATTCTTTAGTAAAAGCTTATTTTACCTGTTCAGAGGACGTAAAATGCAAGATGTGGAGTTTGTAAAAAATGACTAACAAGCATCCTCTTTTTTCATTTACTGGGAACGTGGCGATATCTTTATTCAGCTGTGTTGATGATTTGATTTGTGGGACAAGAACAAATCGATAGAATTTTAAGTTTATTGTAAGTGGTTTGGTAAATTTAACGCCTTCCAATTATTACGAGTATATCTGAAAAGTACAACTGTGTTTTGATTTCACCTACCTAAAGTATTTTATAATATGCAGATAAGGGGGAATTCGCGTGTTCAATTTGGTTATGCAGCACTAAAGAAGTGCTGATTCAGAAACTTTCTGGGAGAGGATGAATTTGAGGGAGCTAAAGCTGGGAAGTCTTAGTAAGTTCCTCTAGAATCATTAAAAAAAATTTAGATGTTAGTACATCGACTGTACGTGGGGATACACTGTCTACGCAGTTGATTTCATTGGTCACGGTCGCTATAGAAAATTTTATGTGATGCATTTTTACATTTTTGGCAATTTTTGATGAGTTTTAGTTATACACGGATTAAAATGATAAAATAAATGAAGCTTAGAAGCGGGTCGAATGTGTTAGAATTGTTGCCTCAGAGAATGTAGGCTGCGTGTTGTGCAATTTGTTTAGATCCCATTTACGATGAGCCTTCTATTGCCTTTGTATTTTTTTCATAGCAACATACGATGAATAATCAATTTGGATTACCTAAGATTGAGGTTAGTGTCGGAAACATTTAATATCGTTATCATTTGACAACAAGTTTATAGAAAACAACTTACAATTTGTTGTCAAATGATAACGATATTTAATGTTTTAATTAGCTATAAGAAAAATTAAAACACTAGGCAGAAATCTGTGTGGGGCAAGATGGCAATTTTTTGCCAAGTTACTCAAGAGAAAAGCTATTGGAAAGATTTTGTTATTTTTATGGCTTGCACTTTTCTTCATTCCAGTTACTGTAACGAAGCCGTCATTTTGCAGGTTTATTATGAACTTGATGAACAGAGGAAGGCACTCGATAGAGGCAATAATCCTTGAAAACTTGATGGCACGATCATACTTTAAGTTTCGAGTGTCGAGTCACCGCCACCACATCAAATGATTCAGAAAATGCCAAATGAAGGCATAAGACCCACACCGCGAGAGTGGCGTATTCAGGTATTTTTCTTTTGTTATAGGAAAACGCCAAAAGTTAAGATATTTGACTGTATTAAAAATATGATGTTATAGAGAAGGGTGTTTTTGATGTCATGGTTGTAGCTATTGCTCTACTACCACGAGCCCTCTTTTTAGCTAAAGCATAGTTGTAATCAGGTGAAGTATCAGACAGTGTAACGTACACTGATTAGGGGCAACCATAAAATCTGACAATCTACACAGGTATATAATATGTCATTCGGCATTTGTAGGTTCCTATCGTGGATTTCTGTGAACACTTAAAAATTATTCTCTGTACCAGGTATATGGATTCTATGACGAGTGCCTAAGGAAGTATGGTTCAGTCAACGTTTGGAGATGCTCCACGATTACCTAAGGTTTATTAAATTCCGTATATAGGGTTTACGTTTCTTTTATCGTACCACCTTTTGCAAATTGAAAATTGAGATTTTACAGTTTGCCTGCTCTAGCTGAGAACCAAATACTTTCAGTTCACAGTGGGCTTTCTCCGACCATCAACACAATAGACCATGTTTGACAAATCAACCTATTTTTTCTGTCATTTTGTTTTGATTATTCTCACCTTGATTATATGTTTCATGACTGGATTGCTAGATTCGAGCAATTAATCGAAAGCAAGAAGTACCCCACGAAAAGGTCCCATGTGTGACCTCTTGGTCATACCCAGAGGATACTGTAGATAGTTGGAGATTGAGTCCACGTGGTGTTGGTTTCATGTTTGGTGGCAGTTCTACAAGCTCTTTTTATGTAAACACAACATCTTATATTTCTTTTTCATTTTTATTCTTTTTTTTCATTATTTAAAATTTTGTGCTTTTTGACTATATACTTATTTTGATATATTTCAATTACTTTTTAATTTTTCTAATTTTTTTAAGATTTATTTTATTTTGATTTAATTCTTTTATAAATTTAAAGTATGTTTGACAAAATTAGCTGTAAGCTATCAACTTTAAGTTTTAACTACAAAACTATTAACATGAGCTATGAGCCGTATTTATTTTTAATAAAAGTTTTTTGGTAAATTAGTTCCTAACTCTAAAATTATAATATAGTTAAACAGTATATCAATAGTTTACCGCTTTAATAGATATATATATTTTTTTAACAGGCGCTTTAATAGATATTAACAATTTTAAAAACTTTATAAATTAGTTTGAGTTAATTATCAAAAGAGTCCTTCAATTTTAAGCAATTCTCGATTGAGGCAAAAAAACATGTTTTTCTTGATACGGTCAAGGGTAACAAAGTACCAACAAATAATATAAGGCAACAACCGTTCAGATTTTGACAAGTGTCCACAGAATAAGGCAATTCTGACAAATTGCCCTAAAATATAAGGCAACAGAAGACACTTGGCGCATTATGTATTCAGTTGCAAAAAAGAAGGTCATTTCTAGAAAGAGAAAATTTAAGGTGTTTTTTAAGAAGAGCATAATGCTAAATGGACTTTTTCATAAATTACAAACACAAACAGACAGTTTCAATTTCAAAAACCCAAAATCAAAATCAAAATTAAAATAAAAATCAAAACCCTGACTCACTCAGTCCCCAAAAATGAAACCTGACTTACCAATCATTCAATTCGAAGAGAAAATCCTAGCTACAGTAAACGATAACCCAGTCGTTGTTATCATCGGCGAAACTGGTTCAGGTAAAAGCACTCAGCTCTCTCAAATCCTTCATCGAAACGGTTACACCGATTCCGGAATCATCGCCGTTACTCAGCCTCGTCGCGTCGCTGCCGTTTCCGTCTCTAGGTATAAATTAACCGATTATTTATAATTATTTGTTCTAATTGTTAGTTATAACTAACTGCATTTAGGTGTTTACTATATAATAATAGTTATTGTTTGTCAATTAGATGTGTTTACCTTTTGGATTTTGTTTAGGTGATTCTGTTTTTTGAGAGGTTAATAAAAGACGTGTTTACCTTCTCGATTTTAGTTTTTTTAGCTTCTAGAAGGTTTTTAGAATGTAATGCTTATTGTTCGGCAACCAGACGCGTTCACCTTTCGAAATTTGTTCAAACACGCTCCTATTTAAAACACGCTAATAAAAGACGCGATTAGCTTCTACGTCGTTTTACACTTTATAATCACACATAGAGATTGATAGAATGTGAAATGCTTTTGTAAAACAAACAGCTACCGCGCGCTGCGCGCGCGGTAGCTGTTTGTTTTATAAAAGTGTTTGGTAATATAGGTGTATGTGTAATTATAAAGTGTAAAATGACGTAGAAGCTAAACGCGTCTTTCATTTGCGTGTTCTAAAATAGGAGTGTTTTTAAACAAAATCCAAAAGGTAAACGTGCCTACTTACCAAACAATAATCATTACATTCTAAATTATCGAGGATACAAACCCTCACTCTTCACTCCCCAAAATGACACCTGACTTACCAATTAGATGTGTTTACCTTTTGGATTTTGGTTAGGTGTTTCTGTTTGAGAGGCTAATAAATGACGTGTTTACCTTCTGGATTTTGTTTATATGCTCCTATGTGAAAACACGCTAATAAACGACGTGTTTAACTTCTAGCTTCAGGTTTTAGCTTCTAGTTTTTAGAGGTATAGTGCTTATCGTTTGGCAACTAGACGCATTTACCTTTCCAAAATTTGCTCACACTCCTATTTAAAACACGCTAATAAAAGACGCGATTAGCTTCTACGTCGTTTTACACTTTATAATCACACATATAGATTGATAGAATGTGAAATGCTTTTGTAAAACAAACAGCTACCGCGCGCTGCGCGCGCGGTAGCTGTTTGTTTTATAAAAGTGTTTGGTAATATAGGTGTATGTGTAATTATAAAGTGTAAAATGACGTAGAAGCTAAACGCGTCTTTCATGGGCGTGTTTTAAATAGAAGTGTGTTTAAACAAATTTCGAAAGGTAAACGCGTCTGGTTGCCAAACAATAAGCATTATAAAAGACGCGTTTACCTTCTGTTACGCAGCCTCGCCGTGTCGCTGCGGTCTCGGTTTCTAGGTATTAATTAATCGATTATTTATAATTATTTGTTCTAATTGTTAGTTATAACTAACTGCATTTAGGTGTTTACTATATAATATGCTTATTGTTTGTCAATTAGATGTGTTTACCTTTTGGATTTTCGTTAGGTGATTCTGTTTGAGAGGTTAATAAAAGACGTGTTTACCTTCTCGATTTTAGTTTTTTAGCTTCTAGAAGGTTTTTAGAATGTAATGCTTATTGTTTGGCAACCAGGCGCGTTTACCTTTCGAAATTTGTTCAAACACGCTCCTATTTAAAACACGCTGATAAAAGACGCGATTAGCTTTTACGTTATTTTACACTTTATAATTACACATAGAGATTGATAGAATAACAAAGGCTTATTGTTAGGTGATTCTGTTTGAGAGGTTAATAACAGACGTGTTTACCTTCTACCTTCTGGTTTATAGCAACTAGACACGTTTACCTTTCCAAAATTTGCTCAAACACACTCCTATTTTGAGCACGCCGATTATATTTAGGTGCTCCTATGTGAAACACGCGAATATAAGACGCGTTTAGCTTCTAGAAGGTTTTTAGAATGTAATGCTTATTGTTTGGCAACCAGACGCGTTCACCTTTCGATATTTGTTCACACACACTCCTATTTAAAACACGCTGATAAAAGACGCGATTAGCTTTTACGTTATTTTACACTTTATAATCACACATAGAGATTGATAGAATGTGAACGGCTTTTGTAAAACAAACAGCTACCGCGCGCTGCGCGCGCGGTAGCTGTTTGTTTTGTAAAAGAGTTTGGTAATATAGTGGTATGTGTAATTATGAAGTGTAAAATGACGTAGAAGCTAAACGCGTCTTTCATTGGCGTGTTTCAAATAGGAGTGTGTTTAAACAAATTCCGAAAGGTAAACGCGTCTCGTTGCAGAACAATAAGCATTATAAAAGACGCGTTTACCTTCTGTTACGCAGCCTCGCCGTGTCGCTGCTGTTTCGGTTTCTAGGTATAAATTAATCGATTAATTGTTCTGAATTTGTTTATACTGTTAGTTATAAGTAACCACATTTAGGTGTTTAGTGTTTAGAATATAATGCTTATTTTTTGGAAATTAGGCGCGTTTACCTTTTGGATTTTAGTTTGGTGATTCTGTTTGAGAGGTTAATAAGAGACGTGTTTACCTTCTAGCTTCTGGTTTTAGCTTCTAGCTTTTAGAGGTATAGTGCTTATTGTTTAGCAACTAGACACGTTTACCTTTCCAAAATTTGCTCAAACACACTCCTATTTCGAGCACCCCGATTTTATTTAGATGCTCCTATGTGAAACACGCGAATAAACGACGCGTTTACCTTCTAGCTTTTAGTTTCTTTGCTTTAGCTTCTAGTTTTAGCTTCTGCCTTTTAGAATATACTAATGCTTATTGTTTGGCAATTAGACGCGTTTACCTTCCGAAATTTGTTTAGACACACTCCTATTTAAAACACGCTAATAAAAGACGCGTTTAGCTTCTACGTCGTTTCACACTTTATAATCACACATAGAGATGTTATGTAGAAGTGTTTGCTAATATAACTATATGTGTGATTATAAAGTGTAAAACGACGTAGAAGCTAAGCGCGTCTTTAATTAGCTTTTAGAATGTAATGCTTATTGTTTAGCAACTAGACGCGTTTACCTTTCGAAATTTGTTCAAACACACTCCTATTTAAAACACGCTAATAAAAGACGCGCTTAGCTTTTGCGTCATTTTACACTTTATAATCACACATAGATTGATAAAATAAGGCTTTTGTAAAACAAACAGCTACCGCGCTGCGCGCGATAGCTGTTTGTTTTATTAAAGTGTTTGGTAATATAGCGGTATGTGTAATTTATAAAGTGTAAAATGACGTAGAAGCTAAACGCGTCTTTCATTTGCGTGTTCTAAAATAGGAGTGTTTTTAAACAAAATCCAAAAGGTAAACGTGTCTACTTACCAAACAATAATCATTACATTCTAAATTATCGAGGATACAAACCCTCACTCTTCACTCCCCAAAATGACACCTGACTTACCAATTAGATGTGTTTACCTTTTGGATTTTGGTTAGGTGTTTCTGTTTGAGAGGCTAATAAAAGACGCGTTTAGCTTCTCGATTTTGAATAGATGCTCCTATGTGAAACACGCTAATAAACGACGTGTTTACCTTCTAGCTTCAGGATTTAGCTTCTAGTTTTAGAGGTATAGTGCTTATTGTTTAGCAACTAGACGCGTTTACCTTTCCAAAATTTGCTCAAACACACTCCTATTTCGAGCACCCCGATTTTATTTAGATGCTCCTATGTGAAACACGCGAATAAAAGACGTGTTTAGCTTCTAGCTTTTAGAATGTAATGCTTATTGTTTAGCAACCAGACGCGTTCACCTTCCGAAATTTGTTCAAACACGCTCCTATTTAAAACACGCTGATAAAACACGCGCTTAGCTTCTACGTCGTTTTACACTTTATAATCACACATAGAGATTGATAGAATGTGAAAGGCTTTTGTAAAACAAACAGCTACCGGTAGCTGTTTGTTTTGTAAAAGTGTTTGGTAATATAGCGGTATGTGTAATCATAAAGTGTAAAATGACGTGGAAGCTAATCGCGTCTTTCATTGGCGTGTTTTAAATAGGAGCGTGTTTGAACAAATTTCGAAAGGTAAACGCGTCTCGTTGACGAACAATAAGCATTATAAAAGACGCGTTTACCTTTTGGATTTTGTTTAGATGCTTCTATGTAAGACATTAGTTAAAGATGCGTTGAGCTTTTACGCCATTTTACACTTTATAATTGCAGATGCAACACACTTCTATAATGGGGCCTACTATAGCCACCCTTTTATAGGTGTATGTGTTATTTTAATGTGTAAAATGACGTAAAAGCTCAACGCGTCTTTTATTAGCGCGTTTCAAATACGAGTGTGTTTGAGCAAATTTTGAAAGGTAAATGTGTCTAGTTTCCAAACAATAAGCATTATAATGAGCTGAATTTGACATGTTATCGAGCCTTACATGACTGTATTTGGCAAAGAGCAGTTAGGAGCGTTTAGGATATTATCTGTGTTTGGAAACGAGAATTAGCTTTTGGATTTTGTTCAAACGCTCGTAGATGAATCACTAATAAAAGACACGTTTAGGTTTTACATCGTTTTATACTTAATAATAACAACTAACTTAGCAAACGCTTTACGCTTGTATAAAACAAACAGCTACAGCATCGGTTTCTAGGTGTAAACTAGCAGGGTACCCGCGCTATGCGGCGGTGGGTACCCTGTTATTAGATTTTGTTCGTATTGTTAGCTGTAATTAGATGGGATGATACTTGGTGCTTCTGATGTGAATAAGATGTCATCGTATAGAAACCGGCTTCAAATATGTAATGAGTTCGAGTTTGAGGTGTGAGGTGTTAGACAGTGGTGTAGAATGTAGGTGTATATATGTAGATATATGGATGTAAATGGATACAGGAATGCTGATATATGGTATACCTTGTGTTTTACTCCTCGGTTATATTGCGGTTGTTCAGATCGTTACTGGTAAACAAATTGGATGGTAGGTTTTATGCTTAAATAGTCAGGGCTAATGCTGCAAACGAGTTTTTGTCGAGTATAAAAACGAGTTTGAAATATATAATATAGAATGTAGGTGTATTTAGAAGTGTCTGTGTACAATTGAATCTGCAATTGATGCTATTGTATAAGTTTGTTTCTGTTAGGCTTTTCTGAATGTGATTTTGACTTATGGTCACATTTTTCTATTACTTTTATATACCTGAAATGAGTTATGTTCTTGGGCATATATTTACACCATAAAAACGAACATCACATGCTTAGTTTCACCATAAAACGAACTTTTGACTAGTGGTTTTAGATTTGTCATTATTAGTATACCTAAAGAAGAGAGACATAAGTATAGTTAAATGCAATACCCAATCGTTTAATGTTCTGAAATGTAAGTCGGTCTTGGTTTTGTCTCTAGCTGAAAGAAGCAAAAAAGAGAGAGTAGAATGTGGTTGTTAGAGTTTATGTTCTAAACTTCTGATCATGGTTTTTATGTGGTTGAGTATGATATTGACATAGTTTTCACTTGGTCTTTGACATTTGCAGAAGAGTTGCAGAAGAGCTTGATGTCCGATTGGGCGACGAAGTTGGTTATGCCATTAGATTTGAGGACAGGACATCAGAGAGAACGCGTATTAAGTAAACTCACACATTTTAATAAGCTTAGTTGCTGTTATTGCATTATCCAGATTTATATCCGACAACTTATGCAGATTTCTCATCTTTATATATGGTTAGGTATCTTACTGATGGAGTACTACTTCGTGAAAGTCTTTCTGACCCTGAGTTGAAACAATATTCAGTAATCATATTGGATGAAGCTCATGAAAGGAGTCTAAACACGTAAGGCTGCGTGCATCATAACATAAAAATAAAGATGATGAATTATATTCATGTTGACTTACAAAGATTACCTCGATCTTTCTAAATCTCTTTTGATATCTATTTTCAGGGATATATTGATGGGGTTGATGAAGCGGTTAATCAAACTACGTGCCTCCAACTTGAAAGTTTTGATCACTTCTGCTACTCTTGATGGTGAAAAAGTGTCAGACTTTTTCTCCGAATGCCCCATTTTGAATGTTCCCGGGAAATTATTTCCTGTAGAGATATTATATAGCGCAGAGCAACCCAAAAGTTATATCGAGTCTTCGTTGAGAAAAGCTATTGGTGAGTGCCAAACATCTAATTCTACAATTCTGTCACAATCACTGGGGTTGTTTGTATCACTTTTTACATGAAAGTACCATTTGTTACTTCTGGAATTTGGCTTTTACGCCTTTAAACTTTGTTGTAGATATACATGTGAATGAGCCAGAAGGGGATATTTTGATATTTATGACCGGACAGGTAAATCTGAATTCATATTTTGCGATATCCATTCTGTTGTAGTTACTACACAATTTATAATAAAAACTGATGATTTTCTTTTTTTTAGGATGACATAGAGAAGTTGGTATCGCGATTAGAGGAGAAAATTCAAAGCCTTGAGGTCGGTTCATGTATGGATGCAGTTGTCCTCCCACTTCATGGTTCTTTGCCACCTGAAATGCAGGCAAGCTCTCATCTTCGTCTATTATGGAGTTCACTTACCAATTACTATAAATGAATACGTTATTGTTACTTTTTTTATATAATATCTATATATTTTTCTAAGTTGAAATGTTTTACAAGGCTGATTCACTTAAAATGCACACTAAAGTGTTAAAACCCTCTCCCTGATCAATTCATTTATTAGTAAATGGTTTGATATCGTCACAATTAGTATTACTTATTCGCCATTTGTGTTGCATTGCCACTCAAATGTTACACTTTGCTATTATCTTTCCTACCTTTCTCATCATAACTAACGGAGGCTTCATTGCTAATATGATTGTGCAGATTCGAGTGTTTAGTCCTCCACCTCCAGGTTGTAGGCGCATTATTGTAGCTACAAACATTGCAGAAACATCTTTGACAGTTGACGGTGTTGTGTAAGCGACTTGACTTTTAGGCTATTCTTTATGCATGCTGCAAATTAATAAGGTTTTGATTACTGAAACGTTGCTCCATAGTTGGCATTGTCCCACGTAATAAGTATATGGTATATTATAATACTCTTTAGAAAAAAGTAATACTCTGCTTCTGGCTTATTCTTACTGGCTGATTTTTCCTTGTAAATCATTGATTGTGTATATTGTTCGGGCTAAAGATACGGCCCTATAAGACTACCCGATTGTCAACTTATCTGAACAAATTTACCAGCATTGTCCTACGCGTTTCACGACTGGCAACTTGTTGATTGTTGCTTTCTTTCTCTTCTTGCTATTCTAATTAATGCTCTCCAATTTGAATGACGATCATAGGTATGTGATCGACTCCGGTTATGTGAAGCAGCGGCAGTATAATCCCTCAACGGGAATGTATTCCCTTGATGTTGTTGAGATTAGCAGGTATACACTGTTTCTTATGTGATGACCCTATTATTTGTCTAAAAAAAGAACAATATTATAAGGTTTTATTTGAATTTAGGGTGCAAGCCAACCAACGAGCAGGACGAGCCGGGAGAACGCGGCCTGGGAAGTGCTACCGGCTATATCCATTGGCTGTTTACCATGACAATTTACTGGAAGCTACTGTTCCTGAAATACAGCGATCTTCTCTAGCTGGCAGTGTTCTCTATTTAAAATCACTGGACCTTCCTGATATTGATATCCTGAAATTTGATTTTCTCGATGCACCTTCTCGTAAGTCCTTTCTCTGTGTTAATGCTTTATTGATTATGCCATCTTCTTCCAGCAACCAACACATTGACACTTTGTGGCTTTACCGCAGCTGAATCCTTACAAGATGCTCTCAAACAGCTGTTTCTGATTGAAGCTATAGATGCAGATGGCATCATTACCAATATAGGGAAAACAATGGCAGGTATTTCATTTTCTCTTAACTGCACTATAGGCTGAGTAATCGGTGATTACTAGCTTCAAAGTCAAAACTTGAATAAATTCAGTAACCTTGGTTAAAACTCGGTCAAAACTTGGGTTTAACTGAAAACTTGGTCCTATGAACGTTTCATACATATAATTTATAAATTTATATTTATTTATATTCCAATTTGTATCTTCCCGAGTACTCCTGTCTCGGCCGATTACTCGCTACAAGTTAGCCTAGTGACTTTTACAATTATGTTAACATGCTATCAAAGGAAAAAAAGTCACCACTCGAAGCTAAGATAAGCAAATGGTCATTTAGACCTACCACATGATATTTTGCCATTGCTTTGAGATCTGATTCTTTGAACGTCTCAATGATAGATATTTTGCCTCTACTTTGACGGGTGGATGGTCTCACCTTCCACATAATGATCGTGTGCTGGAATTTAACAGTTTATTTTTATCTTGCAGAGCTTCCTTTGGAGCCTTCACTTGCACGGACTTTAATCGAGGCAAGTAAGTACGATTGTCTACCCCAAGCATTGACTGTAGCTGCTATGTTATCGGTGGAAGGGACATTGCTTCCTGGAAGAAGGTATACTCCCAACATGTTGCTTGAGTTCATTAGCATTGAGAAAAGATATTTCCTAAGCAAATTGTAAATCTTAAATCTGACTACGCCTTGATCTGCAGCAAACACAGAGACAAGAAGAGGAAGCAACCTCCTTCAGAGCTTCCTGACGGTTACGGCTGGGGTGACCATATCCAGTTACTTCAGATCTACGAGCTCTGGGATCGGACCGACTTTAGTACTGACTGGGTTAAAGATAACAACCTGCAGGTAATCTTTTTCTTAACAGTGCATGAATTTTTTTGTTAAGGTATAATTATCTCTGTAGTCACAAATGGCTTAACACAATGCTTTTCTTTTTTGCTCAGAAATATGGTGTTTGGACTTATGTTTTGTTGATATATTATATTCAGGTACGAGGGATGCTTTTTGTAAAAAATGTCAGGAAACAACTGTGTCAAATAATGCAGAAGTTTGCAAAAGGTTAGCCATAAAAATATGTTCTGCTATGTGCTTTCGTCTGTGTTTGATCCTTCAAAAATTTAAGATGTCAGATTTAGTATTTTCTAGTTCCAAGACGACCCTAATGCTAGAGCGAGCACATAGTGTTTTCCTGTTCGTCAAATATATAGAGTACCCTAACAACATAACGAAAATCAATTGTATCTGATGGGAAAATTGGTGATTATTTGTGGAAACAGGGAGCTTAGATGTAAGGAGAAAGGAAAGACGGAGAGATAGTCAAAACGATTATATGAATTTAAGAAAGTGTCTGTGTGTCGGCTACGCAAGCCAGCTTGCTGAGCGGATGATTCATCATAATGGTTATCGAACCATTGGCTTTAAATCTCAGCTTGTCCAGGTAAGAAACAAGAAATAGCTATTTATTTTTGATTATTTACTTTTGTTCTTGTTATTAATTTGTTTTGAATCAGGTGCATCCATCATCCGTGCTGAGAACAAATGAGGATGGAGTTCGTCCAAATTGTGTCGTGTATCATGAACTTATCTCTACCTCACACCCATTCATGCGCAATGTTTGTGAAGTGGAGATGGAATGGGTGAAACCAGTATTACAGAAGCTCGAGACGCTAAACGTCAAGAGACTCAGGTACATAAAAGTCTCAAGTATCTTCTTCTTTAGGCATTAGAGTTACATCTATTCTTACGTACATGCGTGTGCATAAATATCCTACAAGAATTGGTTAGCATTTTGGGAAGAAGACTGTTTCGCACGTACACTATATGCTTGCTGTTGGAGAATTTAAGAACCTTTTACCGTCTTTGTACATGCATGTGCATTTAGAAACCCATTTATACTAGAGGTGCTAGTTAACTTACTGTATTACTTATGGATGGGCAGATTTGGGTTGTGAAATGGGTCAAATATACATTTGTAGCTAAAAGGATTTCCCAAATGTGCCAAACGGGCGAAAGTTGTCCAACGGCGATATTTGATGCATACAACCTAGGGCTGAGCATCGGTCCAAGACCGGACCGGACCGGCCAAGACCGGACCGGACCGAGGACCGAAATGGTCCAAAACCCCGGACCGAGACCGGACCGAAATGGTCCGGTCCGGGTTGGTCCGGTCTGGTTCGGTCCTCGGTCCGGTCCGGTCCTATTAGGCATAATTATCGAAATTTTGGAAAGACCGAACCGGACCGGACCGGACCGAGGACCGAATTCGTCCAAAACCCAGGACCAAGGACCGGACCGAAATTGTTCGGTCCGGTTCGGTTCGGTCCAGTCCGGTCCGGTTTTCCGGTTCGGGTCGGTTTTGGATCTGCCGTGCTCAGCCCTAATACAACCTAGTAAATTGTTTAAAGATTTGGATTACCATAGTACCATCATAGTATCATGATAAGTGAATGTTTTTTTATATACCTGATCAACTCAAGTTATTTACAAAGATTGTCAACAAAACCAAGCTGGCTCGGTTTCACCCATACTATAATGTTGCATTACCGGACCTCTAAACATTATATAGCCCGACCTGCGCATATTGCCACCTCTTATTTACGTATTATTCTGTGATGATCCTAATACTATCTTCAAAACAGTGGTGGATCTAACCAGCCGGAGGAGAAGACAACAGACAACTCAGATGTACCCAAGAAAGATGCAAAGGCTGCCGCGCCTGCGGATGACGCCCAAAGTAGAATCCAAGCTGCTCGTGAGCGTTTCCTTGCCCGTAAAAAGGAAATAAGTAGCAATATGAAAAAACGCTGATGTTGTGACGTGTTTGCTCTTCTCACGGGACCATGGTTCTGACTAGTCACCTTAAACCCCCAAAGTATTCGTGCAGATAAAAGATTTGACCATCGTGTTTCCTAACTGTAGTGAGATCTACGAGGATTGACTGATAATTTTGCTGAAGTTGTGGATTAAACAAACACACAACTGCTGTTATGAAACATATCCAACCCACACAACTGACTAACAGCTAGTAATAGCACGTGTGTATTCTTTGACAGTAATATACTGGTTGTAGGTTCAAGACTAGAATTCCGTTTAACATTCTTGTAACATGTGAAATTAAATTCCATTGTGAACTTGTAGCGGTCAGCATCTTTGCCTGGTAATTCGTAATTCTTTATTTAAACTTTCGATGTTTCGTCGTTCAAAAACTTGTAGTTAAGTTACTTTAATACTTGTCGGTTGCCGCTGTAAAGTTCAGATGACTTGAGTGAGTTACTTTAAACTCTCCCCACACATCATATGTAAGTGTCCTTTGAATCGAGTCATGTCTTCACATATGTAAACCACCACAATACGAGCAAAACACGGCTATATCCGGGACCTGGCTGTATGCGGTTATATCCGACCAAGACCCCGGCAAAGACCCGGATGGACCTGGGTATTCTGACAAAGACCCGGCGATATCCGGCCAAGACCTGGTAACACAAACATCGACTGATTAAGATAAATGTGATTCTATATTGCAGGTATTTGAGTGAAGTCAGGAAGTAAATATACAACTGTAGGTGATGATGGTGTTGCTCGAGCTCATGTAAACCCCAAACTTACACGCGCAACACACGTATGTATCACATCATCCACTTCATATATATTTAGTTTCATTGATGTTCCTTCATTGATTTTGTTTCTGCTAGTTGGTTGTTGTTACTTGCTACTCCTATCTGTCACTATATTAACAGACATCTATTAATTGCGCTTAGGAAACATAATAAGAAACCGTGTTTGGCACACGTTTTTAGCGTATTAGCTTTTCAATTTTGTTTAAACGCTCCCAGTTGATAAGTGTGTACTAGATCACAAGTGTTCTTAAAAGTCTTCTGTGATGTCTATCATTTTTTTGTCTTGCTCAAGCTGATAAGGAATTTGTGGATGACATTCTCTTCACACTTATTGTCGACATCTTTTTCGCCAATTATTGTACAAAATGAAATGTCTATGTCAAAGGAATTTGTGAAAGCCATTCACATTCATTGCACAAGTTGTATGTCGATCACAAGCTGTTAACATGCAAAAACTAAGGATAAAAAGCCAATACTTCTTATAATTTTAAGTATATTTCCAAACAAATGAAGTCACTGCGAGCCATATTTTGCTTATCATCCCCCTCTCTTATTTCTTTTCTCTTTTATTGTCTCGTGATAACATGTCTTACTTCCGCCACCGTTTCTGCTTCCTATGCTGGAAATGAGACTGATTATCACGCGTTGTTGTCATTTAAGTCGATGATCACCGAAGACCCATACCAAGTTCTAACCACGTGGAACCATTCCTTTCATTTCTGTGACTGGACTGGTGTTTCATGTGGAAAACGCCACAAACGAGTGACTGCTTTAATACTAATATCACAAGGCTTAGAAGGTTCATTGTCTCCTCATGTAGGAAATCTCAGCTTCCTCCGCACGTTTTCTATCAGGAACAACAGCTTTCAAGGAAGCATTCCTCATGAACTTGGTCGTCTATCTAGGCTACGCGTTCTTTATCTTAACAGAAACAACTTCAGTGGAGTCATTCCAACACACTTGTCTGGTTGTTCTAACCTTAAAGTGCTTACGCTGGCTCGAAATAAGCTAGTTGGAAGCATACCCAAGGAGATGAGTTTACTCTCGAAACTTACTAGTCTTGAAATTAGCAAAAATAACTTAACAGGTGGAATCCCATCTTTCTTGGGGAATCTCACATCAATGGAAGTGTTCTCTTGTGTCGAGAACCCGTTGGGTGGGAGCATTCCTGATACCTTGGGTCTTTGGAAAAACTTGACTACATTTTACGTTGGTGGCTGCAACTTATACAAAAGCATCCCTCTTTCCATTTTCAATCTTTCACTCCTAGTTAATTTTTCCGTAGCTGAAAATCAAATCAGTGGTAGTCTTCCTTCAGAAATTGGTAATCAGCTCCCAAATCTTGTGACCCTTCAGTTAAGGAATAACGAACTGACCGGAGTTCTTCCACCTTCTATTTCTAATTGTTCTAAATTGAAGTATCTTGAACTGGCTAACAACAAATTTAGTGGGAAGTTGATAATCGACTTTTCAAAACTAATAGATATTGATACAATTAGATTACAGTATAACATCTTCCATGGACGCGGGGAAGCTGATGACTTGAGGTTTATTGATTCCTTGAAAAACTGCACAAGATTAGTAGAGTTGGAACTTCAAAATTGTAACCTTACAGGAGTGCTTCCTGTATCAATAGGTAATCTTTCTGATCAATTACGCTCTTTGGGTATAGGAGACAATCAGGTATTTGGAAGCCTGCCTTCAAGTATTGGTAGTCTAGTTGGCTTGACCATTTTAGATTTAGGACTTAATCGATTCAACGGAAAAATCCCCACTACCATAGGTAAACTACAAAAGCTACAACATCTTAGTCTACATAACAATCAGTTTTCAGGGCCTATCCCTGATTCCATCGGGAACTTATCATTGTTAAATCTAGTTTACTTATATTCCAACAGATTAGAAGGCCATATTCCATCAAGCATCGGAAATTGTATAAACCTTAACGGGTTACACCTTAGATACAATAGACTCAGTGGAAACATACCCATACAACTTCTTCAAATTCCATCGCTAACTGCATTTTTAGATCTTTCTCATAACCGCTTGTCTGGTTCAATTCCGTTAGATATTAAAGACCTCAAGATGTTGAGCTATCTCGATTTATCTAATAATAATTTATCAGGAAACATTGCTAGTAGCCTTGGTGAATGCATTAGCCTTACAGAGTTATACCTTAGTAGTAACGTTTTTCAAGGCATAATACCATCTTCATTAAGTTCATTGAGAGGATTGGAGGCACTTGATGTTTCTCAAAATAATTTATCAGGCAAAATACCCGAATTCTTAGACAAATGGAATTCCTTAGTATTTTTGAACCTATCCTTTAATGATTTTGAGGGTGAAGTACCGGTTGTAGGAGTGTTTGCCAATGCAAGTTTGTTTTCGGTTTTGGGGAACAATAGGCTTTGTGGTGGCGTGGTTACACTTGAGTTACCCAAGTGCAAGGAAAAGGGTAGTAAGAAAAAAAGGTTTCCTTTTTACATATTGGTCATTGTGATTGCACCAACGTTGTTCATCGTATTATGTTGTGTATATCTTTTGTGTAAGAAGAAACGCAAGAGTCATCCATCTCAATCCTCAGGGAATGATTCAAGGAGTGAAAGGATCTTGAAAGTTTCATACGCTCAGCTTCTCAAGGCTACTGATGGGTTCTCGAAAACAAATTTAATTGGCGAGGGTGGGTTCAGCTCTGTTTATAAAGGAATCCTCGATTCTAATGATGATAAATTCGTTGCGGTCAAAGTTCTGCATCTTCAGAATCGAGGAGCCCACAAAAGTTTTCTTGCAGAATGTGAAGCATGGCGGAATATTCGACACCGTAATCTGTTGAAGATTATAACTTCATGTTCAAGTCTTGATTTTCAACGCAATGATTTTAAAGCTTTGGTGTACGAGTTTATGCCCAATGGAAGTGTACACAATTGGCTTCATTCAAGTGCAGGTACATCAAAACTCAACCTTCTTCAAAGAATAAATATTCTCAAAGATGTTGCAACCGCACTTGAGTATCTTCACATTCATTGCCAAACAACGATTGTTCACGGTGACTTGAAGCCTAGTAACATTCTGCTTGATGATGATATGGTGGCTCATGTTGGAGACTTTGGTTTAGCTCGACTACTTGGTACAGACTTGAACCAAAACAGCTCAACTGGGGTTAAAGGAACAATTGGCTATGCACCTCCAGGTAACTCTAGTTTTATTCCACGATACTTACATTTACTTACAAGCGTTTGAAATTAATTAATTAGTTGCTTTTAATTTGTAGAGTATGGCATCGGGAGCGAGATGACAATTAGTGGGGACGTCTACAGTTTTGGAATATTGGTATTAGAGTTAATGACCGGGAAAAAGCCGACAGACGACATGTTTATTGAAGGTCTTAGCATTCATAAATACGCTTTCATGGCATTACCCGATCATGTCATCGATGTTATTGATGGTGATGCGAGTGTGTTGCAAAGTAAGGAAGCGAATGCAAAGAAAGTGGAAGAGTGTTTGGCTGCAACTATAAAGATCGGAGTATCATGCTCTGTGGATTCCCCACCCCAACGAATGAAAATTGAAGTTGTTGTCAATGAGTTGTGGCGTATTCACGATGTGCTACAAAATATATACGGTACTTGGTTCTTTCTTTCTGTAAAATTTGTCTTTACATAAGTTTGTCTATAAATCATTACTAACATGGTTTTATTTTTGAACTCTTTCAGGTCTATCATCAAGCTCGTATGGTGAAGTTGAGAGTGACTGCGACTAGGAGCGAACATATTGAGATGTGGTTTAATTTTATTATTGCTTTAGTGTAAGAGACATAAGAGTACGTTTACTTTCCTGGTGACGTATCATATGTGTCAAACTTGGGAGTTAACGTGACTATTCTGGTGTTTTTGCCTGTTCTTTCTCCTCTTTTGATTCGAAACAATAAGGGTTTCGAGTAGTGTATGATTCATTTTTATAAAAAATTATACTTTTTGAGTCGTGCAAGGATCGTTTGTTTGAGATAAGAAACCAAAGAATGCAAATATTGGACTATCTAAACTCCATAAAACTTCAGAAAACTGATGCGCTATTTGAACTTTTCATTTATGCTCTCAAATAACTAATTTCAGGTAGTTGACTAACCAAGGCAGTAGGCGATTTTGCAGTGCCAAAATCAGTATCAGAACAAGGTCAGTAACTCCCAATATTTTCTATGCGAGATGAATTGTTACACGTATGCTTTTCGTTTGCAGCCATTAATTATGTGGATGTGTGCAACGCCCAAAATCCCGTGTATTCTTTTATTAGGAGTTTATATCTTAGTATTAACATAACCTGAACTGAACCATTTATACGGTTCGATGTAGCCAGAAAAACAGCTCCAAGGGGCTTATTGCAGTTCTGTGAAATTAAAAGAAACGTTCTTTTTATTGGGCACAAGTAAAATGGGTCGAAATAGCCATGTGTACTAGTGCTGGTTAGTTCTTTTGAAAAATGTCAGAAATGTTCACTGATGCTGTGAAGAACACTGAAAATCACTATCAGAACAACGTCAATAACTCAGGTCGAGTTGGTATCTGTTACCGTCTTTTTACAGAATATGTGTACGAAGAAATAATTCAACATCTCCTCCTGAAATCCAGAGGGCTAAATTCTGGAACATACTTTTGCTTCTAAAGTTCACCAGTGGCTAAAATACTGTTGTTAGCGAAGTTTTGGCGATTATATTTATGCTTTCGGTCGTGTCTGTATTCTTTATTCCAAAATACCGGGCAGAAGAAAGTGATGCCGCATGTACAAAGTCTTTCGTGCCGGAACCCGATCATTTTACATCTACAAACAATGGAAAGCTAACAAATACTCTTGGATACGTGTAACACTCATGACTTACAAGTGAAAACTCTGCGAAAGGCATATAAAATAGCTCAAGATCCTGCTCAGGTGTTCATGTGGGTCTAAATGGAACGTCATCAGAAAGCGATTTGCTCAGCTTACTTCCATAATGCTGCAAAACCTAAAGGAATCAGGGAATACATAAATTTATGCAGCCCCGCTCAGGCTGCATAAAGCTATATGTTACTGGCCATAGTGTTATGGATGCGTTTCGTTGTATGTTACATCCATGCTGCATATTCATAAATTATTAGCGAGCGGTTACTGAGATTTTGGGAATGATTCTCAAAGATACGTGTTTCATGAAATTGTACCGTCACTACTTTTATCGTAAAAGGGTGACAATTTGAATCATTTCTCTAAGAACGGCCGTTTTATGCTATTTTCAGATTTTGTTTCTGATGGGTTGAACCAAGCTTTTTTTACTTATTTCAATGTTACATTTTTCTGAATTTTACTTAACTAAGCCTGAGAATGATGTGTGACATGCGCGTAACTCAGAATTTTCAAATCAAGATTGTTTCGTCGACAACGATACTTTCAAATTAAAAAACCGACTAACAGGTTTGACTTCATCTCTCTACGTAACTATAGCTACACTTCCATTTGATTCATTCAAGTTTTATGAGCTTTCTCGTATTAAAAACCCGTTTTTGAAATCGTCAGTGGCTGCTGATTTTCAGTTGAATGCAAGTTGTTGATACCTGAGTGGATCTCAGTCATTCTGTGATTTAACACTTTGTTAACTATCAGTATCAAGCATTATTTTAGCATAATCTTATTAAAAAAGGTTAAATAATCTTATTAAAAAAAGTGTGTTTGAATGAATCAAAGCATAGCTGGACTATGTTAAAAATAAATAATCATTTATTTCAAGTACATGTCAACACTTACTATGTTAAAAATAAATAATTCGAAAAGAATCATGTTGTCATCAAAATAAAACTAAGGATAAAAAGCCAATATTTGTTCTTATAATTTGAGATAAATTTCAAAAATGTCTTACTTATCATCTTCCTCTCGTATTTCTTTTCTCTTTTACAGTCTCGTGATAACATGTCTTACTTCCACCACCGTCTCTGCTTCCTTTGGCGGTAATGAAACTGATTATCATGCGTTGTTGTCATTTAAGTCAAAGATCACCCATGATCCATACAAAGTTCTAACCTCATGGAACGATTCCTTTCATTTTTGTGAATGGAGTGGTATTTCATGTGGAAAGCGGCACAAACGAGTGACTGCTTTAATACTAGAGTCACAAGGCTTAGAAGGCTCGTTGTCTTCTCATGTAGGAAACCTCACCTTCCTCCGTGAGATTTCTCTCTCGAACAACCGCTTTCAAGGAACGATTCCCCATGAACTTGGTCGTCTATCTAGGCTACGTATTCTTTATCTCAATGAAAACAAATTCACTAGAGTCATTCCAACAAACTTGTCTCGTTGTTCTAACCTCCAAAAACTTTGGCTCTCTCAAAACAAGCTAGTTGGAAGCATACCCAAGGAGATGAGTTTACTCTCAAAACTTACTAAATTTGCAATTTCCAAAAATAACTTAACAGGTGGAATTCCACCTTTTTTGAGGAATATCACATCAATGGAATTGTTCTCTGCTAGTGGGAACCCGTTGGGTGGGAGCATTCCAAACACCGTTGGTCTTTGGAAGAGCTTGACCGGATTTTATTGTTATGACTGCGACTTATATGGAAGCATCCCTCGTTCCATTTTCAACCTATCACTCTTAGCTAATATTTCCTTAGCTGTTAATAACCTCACTGGCAGTCTTCCTTCAGATTTTGGTAATCAGCTCCCAAATCTTGAGTTCCTTCAGTTATGGAGTAACGAACTGACCGGAGCTATTCCACCTTCTATCTCTAATTGTTCTAGATTAGGATTTCTCGAAATGGGTTACAACAAATTTAGTGGGAAGTTGAGAATCGATTTTTCAAAACTAATAAATATTTATTATATTTACTTATCTTCTAATAACTTACATGGACCCGGAGAAGCTGATGACATGAAGTTTATTGATTCTCTGACAAACTGCACCAAATTAGTAAAATTAGTTATGGAAAATTGCAGCTTAACGGGAGTGCTTCCGGTATCAATAGGTAATCTTTCTGATAAACTCAACTTTCTATTGTTAGGACACAATCAGTTATTTGGAAGCCTCCCTTCAAGTATAGGTAGTCTAGTCGGCTTAAGCACGTTAACATTAGGACCAAATCAATTCAAAGGAAAAATCCCCAATAGCATTGGTAAACTTCAAAAGCTACAAATTCTTGAACTATATGACAATCTATTTTCAGGCCCTATCCCTAATTCCATTGGGAACTTATCATTGTTGATTGAACTTTATTTATATTCCAACAAATTAGAAGGCCATATTCCATCAAGTCTTGGAAATTGTAAAGAACTTAATGGATTAAACCTTGGAGACAACACACTCACTGGAAATATACCCAAACAACTTCTTCAACTTCCATCACTAACTAATTTTTTAGATCTTTCATACAACACCCTGTCTGGCTCTATTCCCTTAGAGATTAGAGACCTCAAGATGTTGAGTTATCTCTATTTAGATTCTAATAATTTATCAGGCACCATTACTAGTAGCCTTGGTGAGTGCATTAGCCTTACAGAGTTATACCTTAGTGGCAACATATTTGAAGGCATAATACCATCTTCATTAAGTTCATTGCGAGCATTAAAGGTACTCGACATTTCGCAAAATACTTTATCAGGCAAAATTCCGCAATTCTTAGACAAATGGGATGGCTTAGAATTTTTGAACCTATCTTTTAATGACTTTGAGGGTGAAGTGTCGGTTCTAGGCGTATTTTCCAATGCAAGTGCATTTTCGGTTTTAGGGAACAATAAGCTATGTGGTGGTTTGGTTACCCTTGAGTTACCCAAATGCAAGGAGATGTGTAGTAAGAAAAAAAGGGTTCCTTTCTTCATATTGGTCATTGTGATCGTCCCAACATTGCTCATGGTATTATGTTGTGTGTATCTTTTGCATAAGAAGAAACGAAATAGTCAACCATCTCCATCTTCAGGAAATGAGCGGTTCTTGAAAGTTTCATACAATGAGCTTCTCAAGGCTACTGACGGCTTCTCTATAACAAATTTGATTGGCGAAGGTGGGTTCAGCTCTGTTTATAAAGGAGTCTTTAACTCTGATGATGATAAATTTGTTGCGGTCAAAGTTTTACATCTTCAAATTCGAGGAGCCCACAAAAGTTTTTTTGCAGAATGTGAAGCATGGCGGAATATTCGTCACCGTAATTTGTTGAAGATAATAACTTCATGTTCAAGTACTGATTTCCAGGGGAATGATTTTAAAGCATTAGTTTACGAGTTTATGTCGAATGGAAGTGTGCATGATTGGCTTCATTCAAGTGCAAATACGTCGAAACTCAACCTTCTTCAGAGAATAAATATTCTCAAAGATGTTTCAACCGCACTTGATTATCTTAACAATCGCTGCCAAATGATGATTGTTCACGGTGACTTGAAGCCTAGTAACATTCTGCTTGATGATGATATGGTGGCTCATGTTGGAGACTTTGGTTTAGCTCGACTACTTGGTACAGACTTAAACGAGAATAGCTCAACCGGGGTTAAAGGAACAATTGGCTATGCACCTCCAGGTAACTCTACTTTTATTCCATGATACTTATATTTACTTACAGGTTACCATTTGTAAATTATTTACAATCTAATTTGTAGAGTATGGTATCGGGAGTGAGATCACAATTAGTGGGGACGTCTACAGTTTTGGAATATTAGTACTGGAGTTGATTACCGGGAAAAAGCCGACAGACGACATGTTCAATGAAAGTCTTAGCCTTCATAAATTTGCTTGCATGGCATTACCAGATCATGTAATTGATGTTATTGATAATGATGCCATTGTGTTGCAAAGCACGGAAGCGAATGCAATGAAAGTTGAAGAATGCTTGGTTGCAACTTTTAATATCGGAGTATCATGCTCGGTGGATTCCTCGCCACAGCGAATGAAAATAGAAGCCGTTGTCATTGAATTGCAGCGTATTCTTAATGTGCTTCAAAATATACATGGTACTTGGTCTCTCCTTTCTCAGAATATGATTTTACATGGAGTTTGTTAATAAATCATCACTAACTTGGATTTATTTTTAAAGGCTTACAGGTCTAATACCAAGATTTGCTGGTGAAAATTGTCAACAAATAAGGAGCACTGCATGTCGTAGTTATATACACGTTACTTTGTAAAAAATGTTCGTAAGTGTGTTTCAATTTTCTTGTTGCTTTAGTTCTGTAAGAGACGTAAGAGTGCATTTACATGTTTATGAGTGTTTATTTTTCCTCGACCCAATTTCTGTAAAACTGAAATTTTCTGGGAATGTTTGTTGTACACTTTTTTGGAATTTTTTTGAAGTCATCTGTCCGACATGTACTCGGAGATTATGGGTGGTTCGTCAAGCGTTCGTAACTGTTCTAGAAGTGACTCTTGACATGCTAGTGCAAGACCATGGTGTATGTGCATAATGAATTTTGTTGAAAGCTGTGGTCATATTACACGAACTTAGCTAAATTTGTGTTTTGTATAATCGAAAGATTCGGCTGTTTCTTGTTTACTATTAGATCATGTAATTTAGGTCTTGTAGTTTGTTTACTATTAGGCTCGGTACGACTGGATCTGTACCGGTTACCGTCTTCTTACAGAAGACGTGTACAAAGAATAAATGCTCCAACAACACGTCCTGAAATCCGGAGGGCTAATCTCAGGAACGTACTTTTTGTGGAAACCTTGGTTTCCGGATCTTTTAAGCTACTAGGAATGATCATTGTTCATATGATTAAACAATCAAAGCGGAATTAGAACAACAATCATTAACAAGGTGTTTAGGCACAATAACATGAATTAAAACAATTGGGATGTTCATTATATTAATAACAAACATCCACTAGACGTGTATACATTGAATCCCACGTCTAGTCGACACACACTTTAGGTTTACATTGTGAATGAATTGAATGAATAAAACCTATGACCCTTGGTTCCTTTTATAGTGTAAGGATTAGGGTTTACAAGAGATAATGATGAATAAACAAGTAAATCTTCTATTTAAATAAACTTATGCAGAATATCTTTTGCACGTTTATCTAAATAGAAGCTTCCATAAGCTTATTTGTCTATGTTTTGTCAATGCTTGAATTGCATGTGACAATGCTTGGATTGCACACGACAATGCTTGAGCCATCAACGCCTAATTAACTCTTGTCAACGCCCAAATTAGTCTTGACAACGCTTAGACAATAACTTCACGTTTTCTTCATTTTTGAGTTTCTGCCACATCAACAAGGTTCCTAAAACCTATGTGATAAGAGTATCATATGGATACCCAAACAATCTTCCCCTAGTTGATAGTGGCAAAACTCTATGTGTATCTCTTGTAAGTTGTACATGATCTTCAAATTGCTTCCCCTCAAGTGTAGCATGTATTTCTTCCCCTTTTTGTCACATCAACAAGGAAGTAAACAATGTTGCAATGTTGAAGATTCTCCATATGTAGGCTCTGTGTAATGATCTTGAAGAACAATTAATATAATATTTTTGATGTAGAAGTAGAATAACCCAATCTTGTGTTCCATGTCTTGTACTATCCATGTGACTAAGAACTTATACTCATGGAGCTAAGTATAAGTAGACCTCGATCTCTTGTCAATATTATCATCCTTTGTGAGACACTGAGCACGATAATGTAACTCCTTCAAGTGTTATGACAAGTCTTCATCACCAATCATGTAAAGCACGAACAAGTTACCTTTAAAGTCAGTGGCTGGAAGTGCATGACTTTAAGATATGATAGAACACAAACTCGCGAAAATCTTCTTCAATCATCAAACTTACCATAAGAATTCTTCCCCTTAAGCTAACATCTCTTCATGAAGACTTTAATGGAATCACATCTTCATACCATATGTAAAAGCATCAAGACGGATAACTCTTTTACAAGGCTATCCCGATTACATAGTTTAAAATATCCATCAAATTCCCATAAAAAGTTGCTAACTCGCTTTAAGATCATTAATCCCTTTCAAAAATATCCGAGCCATAAATATCAACATGATATTCTAGATTAAAACGGAGATTCCATGTACCTTCGTGTGTATAATCCTCCTTTTTGTGTGCTTAAAACGTATCCATTTTCTCAAACAGCAGCAATTCCTGTGTTGTCCAATATCCTCTACTGTCCAATATCTTTGGCAGATGTATTGTCCAATATCGGACAATACGTGTCAGCGTTCAAAATCTCATATATCGGACAACACTGTCAACTCTATCAACGTTGACTTATTCTGTCAGCGTCAAATCAAAACTTGTCAGCGGCTACCAATATCTGTGGCTACATCATTCATGATAATGGCTATAAAATTAATACCGACGTTGTACTTTGCTGTCCTCAACCATAATAGTAGCCCAGTACCTTTGCAGCCCACATAACTCATTCCAGCATCATTACCTTTTCTTTTGTATACTGTGTATTAATTATTAAAACAAAGAATAAGCAATCTAAAAAGGTACCATACCCACGTGAGGTACTAACCTCAATTCTCTTGGAAATTTTCATATGTCACAATCACTTCCTTATCAAAGTAGTAATATCTCTTTCACTTATGTTTGCGCACACGTCCATATAAAAACACCAAACGATGCTTTGTTTTCTTTTGCAATTGACGCTGCAACCACATGTGATATTGATCTAATAATAACTTTTCCAAACTTTGACAAATCGTGAATGAATTTGACATGCTATTCTCCATTCATGTGAAAAGAATCTTTTCTTACACCCTTTATGTGAACACAACATACTTTATCCGTGTGAACACACAACAATCCACCAATTAAAATGCTGGCATCGTGTGAACATACAGTAAAGACCAAAACTTACTTGTGTTTCCATCAGTGCTAGCATCGTGTGATCTTTCTATGATATTCAATATTTTAGCAGCCCTTAAAACGTTTTGGCAAGCCTTGCTTTCACCATTCATCACGTCATCTTTGGCAATATCAAATATATATAACCAATAAACGTGTACAGTATATTTGTTCACAACCTCATATGACGTGACTTGTACATTAGAACCACATCAAAGCTTCTTTATTTACTTCACACGACAACCAGATCTAGGGTTTCTTAGTGATCCCTAACAGCCATGGCAAATCATATTCTCGCTACAGTTTTAAACACATCTAGGGTTTGAGAAAACCCTAAAAGATAAGCACCACCATAGCCATCTTCTGATAATCACACTAGGGTTCATCGTGGTTGTAAGAAACCACTCACCAAGGCTAGTACGATCATCACCCGCAGCAAAGAACAATGAATCTAGGGTTTTTAGACAAAATTAGGGTTTTGGTGTTCGTATATGGTTCTGGTGTTCTTCAAAGATCAAAAGTTCCTCAACAAGCTCTGATACCAATTGTGGAAACCTTGGTTTCCGGATCTTTTAAGCTACTAGGAATGATCATTGTTCATATGATTAAACAATCAAAGCGGAATTAGAACAACAATCATTAACAAGGTGTTTAGGCACAATAACATGAATTAAAACAATTGGGATGTTCATTATATTAATAACAAACATCCACTAGACGTGTATACATTGAATCCCACGTCTAGTCGACACACACTTTAGGTTTACATTGTGAATGAATTGAATGAATAAAACCTATGACCCTTGATTCCTTTTATAGTGTAAGGATTAGGGTTTACAAGAGATAATGATGAATAAACAAGTAAATCTTCTATTTAAATAAACTTATGCAGAATATCTTTTGCATGTTTATCTAAATAGAAGCTTCCATAAGCTTCTTTGTCTACGTTTTGTCAATGCTTGAATTGCATGTGACAATGCTTGGATTGCACACGACAATGCTTGAGCCATCAACGCCTAATTAACTCTTGTCAACGCCCAAATTAGTCTTGACAACGCTTAGACAATAACTTCACGTTTTCTTCATTTTTGAGTTTCTGCCACATCAACTTTTTGACCCAACACTTTTGATTCTAAAGTTCACAAGTATCTAAAATGATGTTAATGGGTTAATCAAGTTTTAGCGATTGTATCTATGCTTTCAGCCCTGTCTATATTATTTAGTACAAAAGACCGGGCAGAAGAAAGTGATGCTGCACGTACAAAGTCTTTCGTACCTGAACACGATCATTTGACATATCGAAAGCTAACAAATACTCTTGATACTGGTGTAACACTCATGACTTAAAAGTGAAAACTTTACGAAAGGCTCGGGAAATGAGATCTAAGTTGCTCGACATATTGAAAATGCTCATGATCCAGCGCACGTGTTCATGTGAATCTAATTGGGACGTCATCAGAATGCAATTTTCCTTAGTGCTGCAAAACCTTAAGGAATCAGGGACTACATAACTATTAGGAACGGGATGCCGTGCCATCTGCTTCCAACCTCGGCTTTACAACTAGTGTAGAAACTATGGCTTCTCTCTAAGACTTCTTCGCCTGATCGTTTAGCTGTCCCCAGCCATAGTGTTATGGTAGGAGGCTTTTGTATGTTACATCAACGTTGTGTATTCGAATATTATTAGCGAGCCATTACTGTATTTGGTTACATAATCCTTTATTGCTGTGAGTGAGTGAGTGTATCTATCTTTTTTTGATCATGGTTCCATGAGCAAGTCACATAGCAGAGCAATGTGATTTTGGGAATGAAATTCAAAGACACGTGTTTCACGAAATTGTACCGTGACTACTTTTATCGTTATAAAGATGACAATCTGAATCATTTGTCTAAGAACGGCCTGTTTTGTGATATTTTCAGCTTTTATTTTTGATGGGCCGAATCAGTCATATTCTCTTGTCTGTTTATTGAACCAAATTTCTTTTACTTATTTCAATGTTAAATTTTTCTCAATTTTACTTAATATTCGATTACTATTATATATGCGGGTACCTATGGGCACACTCGAGAGACTTTGTAGAATAAGAGATCGAGGGTCTAACCAATCTGAGGATCTAACCAATCTGAGGAGAAGTCAACAAACAACTCAGATGTACCAAAGAAAGATGTAAAGACTCTCACGCCTGCTGATGACCCCCAAAGTAGAATCCAAGCTGCTCGTGAGCACTTCTTTTTTCATAAAGGAAATAAGTAGCAATATGACTTTAAAATGGTAATGTTGTGACGAGTTTGCTCTTTTTTTCTCACCGGACCATGGTTCTGACTAGTCAGCTTTAACCCCCAAACAATTTGTGTAGAAAAACATTTGACCACTGTAGGGATCTCCTACGAGGATCGACTGATAACTTTGCGTGTGTTCTTTGTCAGTAAAACAGTGGTTGTGGGTTCAAGACTAGACTTATGTTTAACATTTCTTGTAACAGGTGAAATTACATTCCGTTGCGAAGCTTATGTGAACCATATACGTAAGGATACGTTACTTAAAAACTTGTCAGTTTTAACTGTGAATTTTGAAGTAGTAAAAGCTTTTATGAAATAGTTTGAATTTTGATTCCACTAGGTAAAGAATGGCGTGCTAGTTTGTCTAGTCATCTATCCATATATGAAAACCCTCACTAGACGAACAAAACCCGGCTATATCCGGCCGAGATCGACGCAACAAAGACCCAGCTATATCTAGTTAGACCTGTTAGAGTTAGTGTCGAGTCTAGTTAACATATACGATTAGTAGGAGGTACCTAGTGTAGGATCTATGTAAGTCGGCTAAGGATGGGCTCGGGCTTTCTTAGTCGACGTATGATTGTAACCGACCCCCTCACCCTATAAAAGGAGGTGAGGGGGTGATGCACTAGACACCGCAAGCTTCTTATTCTTTCTTGTAACGATCTATATCAATAAAAGTAATCGTTCGTTACCTTTGTAGTATTCGTTCTTTGTGGGTTTCGTTTGTTGCGACTCTGCGATCGTCTTCAGGGATCTAGGGTTCCGCGTTTCGATCTTCAGGTTTGTTGGGTTATCGATTCCAACAAGTGGTATCAAGAGCCGCAGGTTAGTCGTGGTCTTTGAAGATCGGTGCTAGATCAAGAGGTTTGTGAAGAAAAGGGTTTCGATTTGGGTCGAAGGTTTTTTCTTGAGTTGCAGGTTGAAGACGAGACGGAGAAGACGAAGTTTATATGCTACGGTTGGGTTTTTGATAAAAACAAAAAGGAAAAGGTCCTATTCTTAATCACGTGGGCAAGTTGAAACTGGTTTGTCGTGATTTGGTATAGTAATATTTTTTTTCTTTTATTATTAAACAAATTGAAACAAAGGGCTTTTGTTTTCATTAATTGTTTATTAAGTAACGACAAAAGGTTTTTGTTGCGGGTTTCTTGTGTTCAAGTGTGATCGTGGTTTGCTTGGGTTTTCAAGTTTACGATCAGGGTTGCTTGTTCGTGATCGAGGTTTAGGGTTATTCTAATTAAATCGATCTGCAAGAAGGTTATTTACGCAACAAGGGAGAAAGAATATGTCGTCGATAGCGAGGTTTGACGTCGAAAAATTCGACGGGTCTAATGACTTCGGGTTGTGGCGTGTGAAGATGTGGTGTCTATTAATTCAACATGGTTGGGAGGCTGCGTTAGATCCATTCCCGGATACCATGACGGACGCTCAAAAGACTGCGGTGTTGAAGACAGATGTCTATAAAAAAGCACACAGTGCCGTACTCTTGTGCTTGGATAACAAGGTGTTGAGGGAAGTCAACAAAGAAAATTCTGCTGCGGGTGTTTGGTTAAAGTTAGAAACTTTGTATATGACAAAGTCTTTAGCCAACAAGTTGTACTTGAAGAAGAAGCTGTTCACTTTCTACATGCATTCAGGTAAGAAATTATCTGAACATATAGATGAGTTTAATAAGTTGATCGGTGACTTGGCGAACATAGACGTTGAAATTGATGACGAAGATCAGGCACTCATGTTACTTACATCATTACCATCCTCGTATGATAACTTTGTGGAGACATTGCTTTATGGAAGGGAGTCGCTCACTTTGGAAGATGTCTTGTCTACCCTCAATTCACGGGAGCTGAAGAAGAGGACAGATGCAAAGGATGATGGTGATGGGTTATTTGTAAGGGGGAGGCCGGAGCATCAGGGTAATCAAGGACGTGGTAGTTCGCGATCAAAGTCAAAAGGTAAAGGAACTTATAAACATAAGTGTTACATATGCTATTCTGAGGATCACCTTAAGAAAGACTGTCCAAAATGGAACAAGAAGAAATCAACTGGCTTTGTCAACAAGAATGCAAAACAGGACGCTGGGACGTATTCTAAAGGTTATGACAATGGTGATTTGTTGATGGCGGTGAGTGAGGAAAGGTTCTTAGAGTGGATCATGGACTCTGGTGGATCCTATCACATGACGCCTAGGAGGGACTTCTTGTTTGATTTTAAGGAGCTTGATGGAGGTATGGTTTTGCTCGGTGATAATAGAGCATGTGCCATCAAGGGGACAGGGAAGGTGAGAGTACAAATGAAAGATGGTTCAAGTTTTGTGCTTGAGAATGTACGTTACATTCCCGAGTTGAAAAGAAATTTGTTATCTTTGGGCACTCTGGATCGAGAGGGCTATACCGTGAAGTTGCAGAATGGAAGAGTAAAGGTGATCAAGGGTTCTTTGATGGTTTTGTCAGGAACTTTGAAGGAAAATTGTGTGTACTCCTTGGATGGTTGGGCTGAATCAAGTGAAGCTAGTGTTGGTATAGAAGAAAAGGAAAGTCTTGCGCAGGTGTGGCATAAACGCCTGGGTCACATTAGTGAAGCAGGCTTGAATGAACTCAAAAGAAGAGAGGTGTTGGGGAAGGAAGGTCTAGGTAAGCTCGAATTCTGTGAAAATTGTGTTCTTGGAAAATCGACCAGGGTGAGTTTTGGTCGAGGTCAGCACACAACAGAGGGAGTTATAGACTATGTCCATGCGGATCTCTGGGGTCCTTCTCGGGTGGAATCGATGAGTGGTTGTCGTTACTTCTTATCGATTGTTGATGATTATTCGAGGAGGGTTTGGGTTTATTTTCTTAGACACAAAAGCGAGGCATTCAACAAGTTCAAGGAGTGGAAGCAGTTGGTAGAAAACCAGACAGGTAGAAGACTAAAGAAACTTCAAACGGATATTGGTTTGGAGTTTTGTAATCAGGAGTTTAATAACTTGTGCAAGGAGAGCGGGGTAGCAAGACATTTGACAGTTGCTGGAACTCCGCAACAGAATGGTCTAGCTGAACGAATGAACAGGACGCTCTTGGACAAGGTTAGGTGTTTACTGATTCAGTCTGGTTTGCCAGAATCATTCTGGGCTGAAGCAACGGTGACGGCAGCATATCTGATCAATAGGTCTCCATCTAAAGCATTGGAGAAGAAGACACCTATGGATTTATGGTCAGGACATCCGGCGAATTACGAGATGTTGAGGATATTTGGTTGCGTTGTTTATTCACACGTGAATCAGGGGAAGCTCAAGCCTAGAGCTATAAAATGCATATTCCTGGGGTATCCTGAGGGTGTGAAGGGATACAGATTATGGAGATTGGATGATGTTAAACCGAAGATAATCATAAGCAGGGATGTGGTCTTTAATGAGAGCCTTATGTATAAGGATACTCTCAAGGGTGCTGGTGTTGCAGATTCTGGGAAGGAAATTGAGTTTGAGGTGGAACTTCAAGGCAATCGGGTCGAACCAACTGTGGATCCTCATACTGGGGTAAATCCAGGGAATGAATATGAGGATCAAGTTGAAGATGCAGTAGATGCAATGCCTCAACAACAGAATCTGGACAACTATGTTCTGGTGCGTGATAGAGCTAAGAGAACAACTACTAAACCTGCAAGGTATAGGAATGAAGGTAATGTATCATTGTCTAGATCATCAGGGTCTAGGGAAGAAGATGATATTACGACTTATGCGTTTGCTATTGCTGAGGAAGAAGGTACACATGAACCAATCACATTCCAGGAGGCGATTAATTCATCTGAAAAGGATGAATGGGTTCGTGCTATGGAGGAAGAGATGAGTTTTTAAAGAAGAATCATACTTGGGAGCTGGTCGATCAACCACGTGGTCAGAAGCTGGTAAGCTGCAAGTGGTTGTATAAGATTAAAGAAGGGATTGAAGGCGTTCAGAAACCAAAGTATAAAGCAAGGCTGGTAGCTCAGGGGTTCACACAACGAGCAGGGATTGACTATAATGAGGTATTCTCACCCGTGGTTCGACATACATCTATTAGGGTGATTCTCTCATTAACTGCTTGTGAAGATTACGAGTTGGAACAACTTGATGTGAAGACGGCGTTTTTGCATGGTAATCTTGAAGAAACCATTTATATGAGGCAGCCGCTTGGTTTTGAAGAAGGAACGGGCAACAAGGTATGTTTGTTGAAGAAATCTCTTTATGGTCTTAAGCAGTCTCCAAGGCAGTGGTACAAACGGTTTGATGTGTATATGATCAACAATGGTTTTAGTCGTAGCAGCTATGATAGCTGTGTTTACTTCAAGGAGTTTGCACCAGGTATGTACATATATCTACTGTTGTATGTAGATGATATGTTGATTGCTTGTAAAAGCAAGTCTGAGATCGAATATACCAAGGGACTGCTGCGGAAAGAGTTTGATATGAAGGAACTTGGTCCAGCTAAGAAGATACTTGGTATGGAGATTGTCAGGGATAGGGGTAACCGAACCCTGAAGGTGTCTCAGTCGGGATATGTGCAGAAAATTCTGAATAACTACAGAGTGGATAATGGCAAGTCGGTCTCTGTGCCATTGGGAGCACACTTCAAGGTATCTTTGAAGGATTGTCCGTCGAGTGACTGGGATGTGGAAAGAATGAGTAAGGTCCCATATGCGAATGTTGTAGGTAGTTTAATGTACTTGATGGTTTGCACTATACCGGATATTGCATATGCTGTTAGCATTGTGAGCAGGTATTTGGCGAATCCAGGTAAAAATTACTGGGAAGCGGTGAAGTGGATTTTGAAGTACTTGAAGGGCACTGCTGATGTAGGTCTAGTGTATGGTAGAGATCAAGGGAAGCACGTGGATGTTGACGGTTTCATGGATAGCGATTATGCTAAAGACCCTGACAAGGGTAGGTCGATAACCGGGTACGTGTTTATGGTACATGGCTGTGTTGTGAGTTGGAAAGCAACTCTGCAGCATGTTGTTGCATTGTCTACTACAGAGGCGGAGTATATGGCACTTACGGAAGCTGTTAAGGAAAGCATTTGGCTTAAAGGTCTACTAATCGAGCTGGGAATAAACCTAAGGTCAGTGGTTGTGAATTGTGATAATCAAGGTGCAATTCATCTCTCAAGAAATGCAATGTTTCATGAGAGGACGAAGCATATCAACGTGAGGTATCACTTCATCAGGGAGATCGTGGAATCTAAAGAGATTGAAGTGGCAAAGATAGGCACGGAGGATAATGCAGCTGACGCGTTTACAAAGGTGGTTCCAGGTCCGAAGTTCAAGTATTGCATGGAGATACTTGGTGTCGGGGCTAACTAGTCTTGTCACTAAGGTGGAAATTGTTAGAGTTAGTGTCGAGTCTAGTTAACATATACGATTAGTAGGAGGTACCTAGTGTAGGATCTATGTAAGTCGGCTAAGGATGGGCTCGGGCTTTCTTAGTCGACGTATGATTGTAACCGACCCCCTCACCCTATAAAAGGAGGTGAGGGGGTGATGCACTAGACACCGCAAGCTTCTTATTCTTTCTTGTAACGATCTATATCAATAAAAGTAATCGTTCGTTACCTTTGTAGTATTTGTTCTTTGTGGGTTTCGTTTGTTGCGACTCTGCGATCGTCTTCAGGGATCTAGGGTTCCGCGTTTCGATCTTCAGGTTTGTTGGGTTATCGATTCCAACAAGACCCATCCAAGACCTGGATATTTTCTGGCCAAGACCCTATTGTATCGGCTAGACCAGGATTATAGTCTTTCATATCTCAAGTCTTCTTATTAAAAGTCTTTGGTGATTGCACATAATCATGTGGATGATAGACCATAGGTGATGCTAGCTAGTCGTGTCGTGCTACGTGGGTTGGATGAATTTGTGGAAGCTATTCATTTCACCAGTTCCTGTTGGAAATTTAGTGCAATTGTGGGAACGGGTAATACTTGTAAATGGGTTTGGAGGTACGGAGTGTACACCCATTAAGTCCCTTACCTCCCTGGACTCAATATAGTGGTTGTGATATCAGTAGGAAGCTGCTCCTGGTCAGGAAGTTGCTTCTGGTCAGGAAGTTGCTCCTGGTCAGGAAGCTGCTCCTGGTCAGGAAGCTGCTCCTGGTTAGGACGTTGCTCCTGGTGATGCACAAAGTCTTTGTAACCTCTTTGACTAGTTAATGAGGGTTGAATATTGACTTGATGACCAGATTTCTGGTCATGTAACCACTATGCTTTATGAAGGTTATTATGAGATTAATAGGCCGATTAATGCTCTTAATACCTTTGACTAGGAGTTACATTCCTTAAAGGAATAGGATCACTATAAATAGTGATCATATTTTGCATGATGAGATACAGAAACAAGAAACACATAAACGCACAGAGTTCTTGATTTGTGCCTAAAACAAGAACTAACTCTTGGTTTTATCCCAAGGAGGTATTCGTGTTAACCCAGGCATAGGGTCGAATAATCTTCTTTGGAAAGTGATTACACGACTCCAAGGGATATCCGGAAACCATTCATTGGTACGTAGTTAGGCTATTGATTATCTTCACCCTGTTGGAACGAAGTAAACCCCAACAATCAAAGAAGATTATCTTGTGATAATCAATGGCGGCGGCAATGAAGCATATGGTGGCTAACTTCTCCAAACTGGACAAGTTTGAAGGGGTTGATTTTAGGAGATGGCAGAAGAAGATGCACTTTCTTCTTTCTACCATGAACGTGGTGTACGTGCTGACTACTCCTATTCCTGATGGTGGTGATGATGCTACTTTGGAGGAACTGAGGAAAAGGAGCAAATGGGAGAATGATGATTATGTATGTCGCGGCATAATTCTCAATGGTATGTCTGATTCTTTATTTGATATTTACCAAAATGTTGAATCTGCTAAAGAACTATGGGATTCCTTGGAAGCCAAATATATGGCTGAGGATGCATCAAGTAAGAAGTTCCTTGTGAGTGATTTCACAAATTACAAAATGACTGATTCAAGACCAGTCATGGAACAATACAATGAACTTCTTGGAATACTTGGCAGATTTACACAACATAAAATGAACATGGATGAGACCATTCAGGTCTCGTGTGTCATTGACAAACTACCTCCTTCTTGGAAAGATTTCAAGCACACCTTGAAACATAAGAAGGAGGAGTTAACTCTTGTTGAGTTGGGCAGTCATTTGCGCATTGAGGAATCCCTCAGGGTGCATGAAAGTGATAAGCCAAAGAGCAACAATGTTGCTGGTTCATCTGTTGTCAATATGGTGGAGCATAACAACTCCACCAGGTACAATGACAACAAGGGCAAACGTAAGCATCATAATAACACCAAACCTAATCCTAACAAGAAGTCATCAGTGGCTTGTTGGAAGTGTGGGAAACCTGGACACTTCAAAAGGGATTACAAAGGTGTTAGCATTGGCAACCAAGCTAATGGATCAGGCACAAAAGGTCAGAATATGTTTAATGAATCTCTCCAGATTTATTATGTTACATATGTATCTGAAGCTTACTTTGTGCAGGATGATGATGTTGCGTGGTGGGTTGACTCTGGAGCAACAGTACATGTGTGTAAAGATAGATGCTGGTTCAAGACTTATGAGTTAATGAATGATGGATCTATTCTTCACATGGGAAATGAGTCAACAGCCCTAGTGCATGGACGTGGTTGTGTAGATCTTAAATTTAGTTCTGGAAAGATTGTTTCTTTGTTTAATGTTTTGCTTGTTCCTAATATTAGGAAGAACTTGGTTTCTAGTAGTGTTTTGAATAATTGTGGTTATAAACAAGTGATTGAATCTAATAAATTTGTTTTATCAAAACATGGTGTGTTTATTGGTTTTGGCTATTTGAGTAATCAAATGTTCAGGCTTAATATTGATTCTAGTATAAATGTTGATTCTGTCCTGATGACTACCACTAAACTGAATGATTCATCACTATGGCATGCTAGACTAGGCCATGTCCACTATAAGAGAATGCAAGATATGTCTAAGGATGGGTTAATTCCAGCTTTTGACATGGACACTGATAAGTGTCAGACTTGTATGCTGAACAAAATTACTAAGAAACCATTTCAGGATGTAAAACGTGAAACTACAGTTTTGGAGCTAATCCATAGTGATCTATGTGATTTGCATGCTACTCCCTCATTAGGGAATAAGAAATACTTGGTAACATTTATTGATGATGCTTCTAGGTTTTGTTATGTTTATTTGTTACATACTAAGGATGAAGCATTAGATAAATTTAAAGTATTTAAAAATGAAGTTGAATTACAACAAGGAGTCCAAATCAAAAGATTTAGGACTGATAGGGGAGGTGAGTACATGAATACTCAGTATTTTCAGTCTGTTGGAATAATCCATGAAACAACTGCCCCCTATACTCCACAACAAAATGGTATATCAGAAAGGAAAAATAGAGTACTAAAAGAGATGGTTAACTCCATGTTGTCCTACTCAGGACTGAGTCAAGGGTTTTCGGGAGAAGCTATGTTAACAGCTTGCTATTTATTAAATAGGGTTCCTAATAAAAGGAACAGGATTACCCCTTATGAACTCTGGACTAAAAGGAAACCAAACTTGAACTACCTCAAAGTTTGGGGTTGTAGGGCTGTTGTAAGACTCCCTGATCCAAAGGTGAAAACCTTGGGTGAAAGAGGCATTGAATGCATCTTTGTTGGATATGCTGAGCATTCCAAGGCTTATAGGTTCTATGTTATTGAGCCTAATGATTCAGTTTCAATAAACTCAATCATTGAATCAAGGGATGCTAACTTTGATGAGACTAGGTTCTCATCAGTCCCTAGACCAAGCCTTAGGACTCCTATAGGAGCTGAGGACACTGGTGTTTCAGTGGAACCTGAAAGGGTCACTGATGAGGTTGTGGTTCAGCAACCTGAGCCTGAGCTTAGAAGAAGCACAAGGCATAGGACTCCAAGGAATTTTGGGCCTGAGTTTCAACTATACTTAGTTGAAGGTACAAGAGATGAGGTCTCTGACCAATTCTACTATTGCTTTAATGTTGAGGATGATCCCAAAACATTTGATGAAGCAATGAAGTCCCAGGATGTTGCTTTCTGGAAAGAAGCAATCAATGATGAGATGGATTCCATCATGGGCAACAACACTTGGGTGTTGGTTGATCTACCTCCAGGTTGTAATCCACTTGGTAACAAGTGGATTTTCAAAAGGAAAATGAAGGTAGATGGAACTGTTGAAAAGTTCAAGGCAAGGCTAGTCATTCAAGGCTTTAAACAAAAGTCAGGGATAGACTATTTTGATACTTATGCTCCAGTAGCACGTATCAGTACCATAAGAATATTGATTGCTCTAGCAAGTATTCACAATCTGATTATTCATCAGATGGATGTGAAGACAGCATTCTTGAATGGTGACTTGGATGAGGAGGTTTATATGAACCAACCTCAGGGCTTCATCATGCCTGGTCATGAAGGAAAGGTGTGTAAACTGATTAAGTCCTTATATGGACTGAAGCAGGCACCTAAGCAATGGCACCAGAAATTTGATGAAGTGGTTTTGTCTAATGGTTATTCACTTAACCAAGCTGACAAATGTGTATATAGCAAATTTGATGAATCTGGTAAAGGAGTCATCATTTGCCTATATGTTGATGACATGTTAATCTTTGGTACTGACCAGGCTAAGGTTGATCAGACAAAGGATTTTTTGTCGTCAAAGTTCTCCATGAAAGACATGGGGGAGGCTGATGTTATCCTTGGCATAAGGACTAAACATGAAAGTGATGGTATTGTAATTTCTCAGTCTCATTACATTGAGAAGGTGCTGAAGAAATTCAATCACTTTGATTGTACTCCAGTGAGTATACCTATGGATACAAGTGAGAAACTGATGCCTAACAATGGTCAGGCTGTCTCCCAGCTTGAGTATTCTAGGGTGATTGGTTGCTTGATGTATGCCATGACTAGTACTAGGCCTGACATTGCATTTGCTGTGGGTAAACTGAGTAGGTATACTAGTAATCCTGGTACTCAGCATTGGAAAGCAATTCAGAGGGTACTGAAGTATTTGAAAGGAACAATGGATTATTGTTTGTCTTATACTGGATATCCTTCAGTGTTGGAAGGTTACACTGATGCAAGTTGGATCAGCAATACTGAGGATAATTCATCCACAAGTGGCTGGGTATTCCTTCTTGGTGGTGGTGCAATTTCTTGGGCATCCAAGAAGCAAACTTGCATTACTGGTTCAACAATGGAATCTGAATTTGTGGCTCTAGCAGCTGCTGGTAAAGAGGCTGAATGGTTGAGAAACTTGCTTCTTGAGATTCCATTGTGGGTCAAACCTATGGCACCCATTTCTATCCGTTGTGATAGTGCAGCTACATTGGCTAAGGCATATAGCCAGATGTACAATGGCAAGTCTAGACACCTAGGTGTTAGACATAGCATGATTCGTGAGTTGATCACGAATGGGGTGATTTCAATAGAGTTTGTGAGGTATCAACAAAACTTAGCTGATCACTTGACGAAGGGATTGGCTAGAGACTTGGTTATAAAGTCTGGTAAAGGGATGGGTTTAAAAGTCCACTCTAGTCACTGAATGCTAGGACACCCAACTCCCTCCTGAGGAAACTTGGGAGCTGAGTTCAATGTGGAAAGCTGAACATTCAGGGGACTGAAGCACATGTTTTACATATCATCCCAAGGATGTGCTTGTACCTGCTGAAAGGAGGATGAAGTTATAAACTTCTTAATGGTTAATTTCTTTGAAAAAGTGCTTAAGCAGGAGCATGAACTAAAGAGGAACCACCTATGTAAATGTTGAGGTTTCGCCGCCTCAAGGAGCATGGACTTTGGCTCTTACAACATTTATGAATTGGATATGGACACATGGCTTGTATGGTGTCAGGAGCGTTTTAAGTGTTTGAAAACTTGGGTGTATGTTATCTTCAGGTGTTCAAAGTAGTTGAAGGGTTCAATTCTTAGAACACCCTGATTCTCGAATATTTGGAGTGATGTACTAAGATGGAAATTCAATCCTCAGGACATTTTCATTTATGCACTGGTTTTGCTAAAGTTGATTTTCATGCAAAAAGGAATTGTACTAAATTGGGGAGGATTGTTGGAAATTTAGTGCAATTGTGGGAACGGGTAATACTTGTAAATGGGTTTGGAGGTACGGAGTGTACACCCATTAAGTCCCTTACCTCCCTGGACTCAATATAGTGGTTGTGATATCAGTAGGAAGCTGCTCCTGGTCAGGAAGTTGCTTCTGGTCAGGAAGTTGCTCCTGGTCAGGAAGCTGCTCCTGGTCAGGAAGCTGCTCCTGGTTAGGACGTTGCTCCTGGTGATGCACAAAGTCTTTGTAACCTCTTTGACCAGTTAATGAGGGTTGAATATTGACTTGATGACCAGATTTCTGGTCATGTAACCACTATGCTTTATGAAGGTTATTATGAGATTAATAGGCCGATTAATGCTCTTAATACCTTTGACTAGGAGTTACATTCCTTAAAGGAATAGGATCACTATAAATAGTGATCATATTTTGCATGATGAGATACAGAAACAAGAAACACATAAACGCACAGAGTTCTTGATTTGTGCCTAAAACAAGAACTAACTCTTGGTTTTATCCCAAGGAGGTATTCGTGTTAACCCAGGCATAGGATCGAATAATCTTCTTTGGAAAGTGATTACACGACTCCAAGGGATATCCGGTAACCATTCATTGGTACGTAGTTAGGCTATTGATTATCGAAGTAAACCCCAACAGTTCCATCATGCATGTCACCAATAATCGAATAATGAGTCCTTATTGGCGGCCTAATTTGTTTGTAAAACAAAATATATGAATGTGCTTAGAAATTACAATAATTGAACGTTTATAAAAGTATACTGGAAGCACCAATTTACACGGTTGAATGTTTACAAAGTTACAAGTAGTTAGGTACAGACAAAAGGAAGTTTCATTATATCGGAAAAAAACATAAAAACAGTCCGTCCGCGAACACCCACATTCTACATAAACCATCTCTAACCGAAGCCAAAGTCTTAGTACTTAGAGCACTTGGTTCTCGGTCTGGTTCGATTTGATTTTACGCACAACCAGCCATTATGCCTGACAAAACTGACTGAAAAACCAGACCGAACCAAACATATTCGGTTTGGTCCTTAGTCCGGGGTTTCGGGCTAAATCCCTTTCAGCCTGATCTGAAGCGATTCAAGCTTTGGACGGCGAAACCCTTTAAAATTCCAATCACCTACTCCTTTAAAGAAAATAAAAAAAGTAAAAAGAAAATAAAATTTATAATAAGTGATACAATATTTATTTAACATTACAAATCGAAAGCTAAAAATACGCAACTTACTTTTCCAAAATTTTCGAAAGACGCAATTTACTTTATAATTTATTGAAATATTAAACTGACTTTCAGATTAAAAAAAACGCAAATATTGAATTGTGTGCCAACAAGTTTATTCAAGCTCGTATATTAGTACTTCCAACAAGTTTTATTTCTAACTTCAAATAATAATTCTGTACCAAAAGTAGTGAGGTACAGCAAGAAGGAAGATGTCGAGTTGCTTACATCTTGGCCCATCCCTTCAATTATATTAACTTGTGTTCTCGTATATTTTTGGCCAATTATTGCTACAAATACATTGACTAGCTAGTATGAAATGTCTTGGTCAAGATGATAACGAATTTGTGGAAGATATTCATTTCACCAGCTGCATGATCATACAAACGTACTGTTAAGAACATGCAAACCTCAGGATAAATAGCCAATACCTGTTCTCATATGTTTAAATATATTTCCAAAAATGAATTCACCACAAGCAATAGTTTTCTTATCAACTTCCTCTCTTTTTTCTTTTCTTCTTTACGGTCTCGTGATAACATGTCTTGCTTCCGCCGCCACTGTCTGTGCTTCCAATGGCGGAAATGAAACTGATTATCACGCGTTGTTGTCATTTAAGTCGATGATCACCCATGATCCATTCAAAGTTCTAGCTTCGTGGAACCATTCCTTTCATTTCTGTGACTGGAGTGGTGTTTCATGTGAAATGCAGCCCAAACGAGTGACTGCTTTATGGCTGGATTCGCACGGCTTGGTAGGCTCGTTGTCTCTTCATGTAGGAAACCTTAGCTTCCTACGTGTGCTTTCTCTCTCTAACAACAGCTTCCAAGGGCCCATTCCTCATGAACTTGGTCGGCTATCTAGGCTACGTCGTCTTTATCTTGATGCAAACAAGTTCAGTGGAGTCATTCCAACAAACTTGTCTGGCTGTTCTAACCTCGAAGACATTTGGCTTTCTTTTAATAAACTAGTTGGAAGCATACCTAAGGAGATGAGTTTACTCTTAAAGCTTTCTCAACTTCTAATTGGCGACAATAGGTTAACAGGTGGAATCCCATCTTTCTTGGGGAATATAACATCAATGGAAGTGTTCTCTGCTCGCGGGAACCCGTTGGGTGGGAGCATTCCAAACACCTTGGGTCTCTGGAAAAGGTTGACCATATTTGGTTGTTATGACTGCAACTTATATGGAAGCATCCCTCATTATTTTGTCAACCTCTCACTCCTAGTTCGTTTTTCCGTAGCTGAAAATCACATCGGTGGTAGTCTTCCTTCAGAAATGGGTAATAATCTCCCAAATCTTGAGTGGCTTCAGTTAAGGGATAACAAACTAACAGGAATTCTTCCACCATCTATTTCTAACTGCTCTAAATTAGGACTACTTGAAATGAGTGACAATAGTTTTACTGGGAAGTTGACAATCAATTTTTCAAAACTAAGAGATATTCGGGAGATTTTCTTAGATGATAACAACTTCCATGGACGCAGAGAAGCCGATGACATGAGTTTTATTGATTCTCTGAAAAGCTGCACCAAATTAATAACATTAACTCTTTCAAATTGCAGCTTAACTGGAGTCCTTCCTGTATCAATAGGTAATCTTTCCAATCAACTCAGCTCTCTATGGTTAGGATACAATCAGTTATTTGGAAGCCTCCCTTCAAGTATAGGTAGTCTAGTTGGTTTGACCACTTTAAATTTAAAAGCTAATCGATTCAATGGAAAAATCCCAACCACCATAGGTAAACTTCAAAAGCTACAACTTCTTTCTCTATCTAGAAATCAGTTTTCAGGGCCTATTCCTGATGCTATTGGTAACTTATCATTGTTGAATAAACTTCATTTATATTCCAACAAATTAGAAGGCCACATTCCAATAAGCCTTGGGAATTGTAAGGAACTTATTGGGCTAAACCTTGGAGACAATAGACTCACAGGAAATATACCCAAACAACTTCTTCAACTTCCATCGCTAACTAATTATTTAGATCTTTCGTACAACACCCTATCTGGCTCCATTCCCTCAGAGATTCAAGACCTCAAGATGTTAGGCGGTCTTTATTTATCAAATAATATTTTATCAGGCACCATTACTAGTAGCCTTGGTGAGTGCAGTAGCCTTACAGAGTTATACCTTAATGGCAACATATTTGAAGGCATTATACCATCTTCATTAGGTTCCTTGGGGGGATTGGGATTTCTCGACATTTCTCAAAATAACTTATCAGGCAAAATTCCCCAATTCTTAGACAAATGGGTTTCCTTAGAATTTTTGAACCTGTCTTTTAATGATTTTGAGGGTGAAGTACCTATTGTAGGAGTGTTTGCCAATGCAAGTTTGTTTTCAGTTGTGGGAAACACTAGGCTTTGTGGTGGTTTGGTTACACTAGAGTTACCCAAATGCAAGGAAAGTGGTAGTAAGAAAAAAAAGTTTCCTTTCTTCATATTCATCATTGTGATTGCACCGACGTTGCTCATAGTATTATGTTGTGTGTATCTTTTGTATAAGAACAAACACAACAATCAGCCATCTCAATCTTCAGGAAATGAACATGAACGGTTCTTGAAAGTTTCATACAATGAGCTTCTCAAGGCTACTGATGGCTTCTCAACAACACATTTGATTGGCGAGGGTGCGTCCAGCTCTGTTTATAAAGGAGTCCTTGACTCTGATAATGATAAATTTGTTGCGGTCAAAGTTTTAAATCTTCAAAATCAAGGAGCCCACAAAAGTTTTTTAGCAGAATGTGAAGCATGGCGGAACATTCGACACCGTAACCTGTTGAAGATAATAACATCATGTTCAAGTGTTGATTTTCAAGGAAATGATTTTAAAGCTTTGGTTTATGAGTTTATGCCCAATGGAAGTGTGCACAACTGGCTTCATTCAAGTGCAAATACATCTAAGCTCAACCTTCTTCAGAGAATAAGTATTCTCGGAGATGTTGCCACCGCACTTGATTATCTTCACAATCGTTGCGAAACAACGATTGTTCACGGTGACTTGAAGCCTAGCAACATTCTGCTTGATGATGATATGGTAGCTCATGTTGGAGACTTTGGTTTAGCTCGGCTACTTGGTACAGACTTGAACCAAAACAGCTCAATCGGGGTTAGAGGAACAATTGGTTATGCACCTCCAGGTAACATATGATTCTTTTATTCCATGATACTTATGTTTGTGCATATTACACTTCTGTAAACTAAATAATCATTTTAATTTGCAGAGTATGGAGTCGGGAGCGGAATGACAAGTTGTGGGGACGTCTATAGTTTTGGGATATTATTACTGGAGGTGATGACTGGGAAAAAGCCAACAGACAACATGTTCTACGATGGTCTCAGCCTTCATAAATTTTCTTACATGGCGTTACCGAATCATGTAATCGATCTTATTGATAATGATGCCATTGTGTTGCAAAGTACAGAAGTGAATGCAAAGAAAGTGGAAGAATGCTTGGCTGCAACTATTAAGATCGGAGTATCATGTTCTGTGGATTCCCCACAACAGCGAATGAAAATAGAAATTGTTGTCAACGAGTTGCAGCGTATTCTCGATGTGCTTCAAAAGATATAAGGTACTCTGTTCTCCCTTTATGTAGAATATGATTTTACATGAATTGTTCAATAAATCATCACTAAAATAGTTGTATTCTTGTGTTTTTGAACTCTTTCAGGTCTAACACAAAGCTTGTATTGTGAAGTTGAAAGTAACTGCAACAAGGAGGAGTAGTAGATAAACAAATGTTGCGTTGTCAAGCATGCATATTTGTATGTATGGTATAATTTTCATGTTGCATAACTGTAAGAGTACGTTTAGTAATCATGTGTTAAACTCGTTAATGATTATGAAAGTTTCCTCAAACCAATATGTGGTTTTGAATTCTACTGAAATTGCCAAAATATTGTCTTAATCATATTTTTCGTGAATATTCTGATGTTATTCCTGTTCTTTCTGCTCTTTGGATTGGAAGCAATAAAGGTTTCGAGTAGTATATGACAAGTTCACTAACCAAAGCAGTAAGCCAGATGAATTGTTGCAGTTATGATTTTTGTTTGCAGCCATTAATTATGTCGAAGAATTGTCATGCCCAAAATCCCGAACCTCACCTGAACTGAACCATTTTATCGGGTCGATGTAGCCTAAAAAACAGCTCCAAGGGGCTTCCTTTTTAATAAAGTATTTGAATTGGGCACGGTTCTTGTTTTCTCCAAAATGGGTCGAAATAGCCATCTGTACCAGTGTTAGTTGTTGTACTCACTTTGTTTGGGACCTGTTTTCCGGCCCCTTCACCACCCAAAATATATCTATGTGGATCAACTCTTCAAGGTTAACATGTCCCGCTGAAGAAAGTGACACAGTGTTTGATGCCAACAGCTCATCATATTATCTAGGCGACGAAGAGGCTACCATCCAGAATAAAGAACGACAAGCGAAAAAAATCCTGGTATCTGTCATGTGCGCGAAACATGATGGCTCTATCGTAGTTATATGCTTTTCTAGTTTGTGGATCATCATCAATTTATCATCACAGGTCGAGAGAACAAAGCCATCCCAATTTCAACATGTTACATATTATCTGATAGTAATAGTTTCTTAAATTTGTGATCCAAATTTACTACTGTTTTATATCTGTTTCTAGCAAAAAGAGGCCATGACGAGGTGACGGTTCTGAATGGTCTCGATAATCCCTATCATTACTGGTGAATCACGCCTAGAAAGACGATGATTACCACATCTGGAAATTCTAGATGAAGGAGTAACACGCTGCAACATCCAAGTACAAAATCAGTAGTAGCCTAGTAGGTATGGGCGCAAATTTGATATAACATTCATACCTAAAATACAACTTTGATTGGCAGTTGCAGATACAAAAGTTTGATCAAAAACATTATCTCAAAAGCCAAGTTACCTGCAAATGTGAATTAGAAGCATATCTAGCAAATTGTTCTTCGGTGATACTTTCTGCAACATTGACAAACATCACAATTACATTTACATCAAACTGTACAGGTTACATTACATTAGAACGATGACTTGAAGTAACTAACTCTTACCTGAATTAAACGTTTCTCTTCCACTTTAATAACCATACTTTCTGCTTTTAGTTTGTCCACTGCTGTCTGCTGGATACACCACTTCCGACGTTATCTTGATCTGCTTTTAGTTTGTCCACTGTTGTCTGCTCAGTAACCCCCGGCCATATCCAGCAAAATCGGCCATAACCAGCCTGACCCGTTAACAGATTAAAAAAATCTTTACACCATCATTCACATAGAGACATGATTGAAAAATCTTTTCGACGCAACTTTAAGGGAACTTACTATGTTAACTAAATCAAAGAAAAACGTAAAATTGGGTTAACCGTGTTTTCGGTTTCTACTAAGGTGCAAGAAAATAACAAATCGCGTCCACAAACACGCTTACGCCACATTCTACATAAATCAACTAAAACCACGTAAACCATCTCTAACCGAAGCCAAAGTCTTAATATTTATAGCACTAGGTGCCCATTAGCGTTTTATAGCAAAAATGTATATAACTCAAAACAAAATGCTTTTATGTGAACCAAAATGAGAAAAGTGACAAAAGTAAAAGAAATTAAAGTAAAAGGACTAAATTTGGCAATATTGCAAACTAATTGGATTATAACAAGGCCCACTATTTAAAATTAAAAAAAAATCGTATGAAGAAAGATTGAGAAAAGGACACATTTCAAAAATTTTAATTGATTTTATTATTATTTAAATATTTTTTCATCAATCACATTTTAATTTAAATGCTTTTATTGTTTTTATCTCAATATTGATTCAATGTAAGATAAATAAATATAATACTAATAAAGAGTAATTTTATACAACATTTATTTATTTATTTCAAAATATAGAGTAACTATCTTTATTTATAATAATTTTATATACAAACTCATTCATATTCCACCCATCTATCAAACAAACCTATATTTATTGTGATTCCAATCACTAATACTAAACGGGTATTTGTTTAAGCTTACGAACTTTTTTTACTTATATTTTATAAATCTTAATCTTTTGGTTTACGAGGCATCCGGAACCCGTGCGTTGCACTAAGGGGCATGGGTTGCTCTTCTTGGGGGCATGATATATGTTGCTATTGAACAAATTATAAAAAGTATTTGTAATTATTTAATTTAACTTTTTACTTTTACATATTTATGTTAACTTTGTATTTTGTAAGGGTTTAAGTTGTTAATATTGTATAATGCATTGGGTTTTTAAAAATGTATAAACATGAAAAAAAAACGTAACAAAAAAAAATAAACGTACAAAATTACTAAAAGTATATTAAGACTAAAAAAATTAAACGTACAAAGGAAGGAAGCAAAATTCATGGTGGCAAAATGAAACACGTATCTTCTCAAATCCTCTCTTCTGCCTCTTCTAGATGACTCCAAACGATTATCGTTTTTAATCTTCAACAGTAAAGGTCAATCTGGATTAACGAAAGGTCGTCTTTGCATTAATTAGGTACTGTTTTCATCATTAATCTGTGTTATTTGTTTTCTATATAATGATGAGTTCCAATTGTATAGTTACAATCAAACTAAAATTAATCATAATTTCTTAAGCTTATCTGCTTATCAATGGCAAACCCTAGTTCATCTAATTTGATTTTGAAAGAAATTAAGGATATCTGTGGTCATACTGAAACTGGGAAAGTCATGGGTTTTTACTTTAATCAAATGGCTGTGAATGAGGAAAGCTTTGCTCCGGTGTTGAGGGGGCAGGCTGAAAATGTTAAAAATAATTTGGTTAGGATTGGTTTGATGATTGTTGAGTTTGAAAACAAAGATGATGAACTTGAAGTTGATTTGGAAAGTTTAGGGTATTTGAGGGAGTTGCGTGATACTGAAACTGAAAAGCTTGCTACTTTGAATGGAATGTTGGCTAGGGCTAGGATTCGTATGAATGCCCTCCAGTTTCAAGCACAGATGATGGACCTTTCTGATTAAGCCTGCATCTTTAGTGTTTCTTTTGGGGATGTTAAGATAATGATCATGTAGTAATCCTTTCTGTTTAGTGAATGTTTTAATCTTTTGGGTATGATCTTGTAATCCTGGAAATTATGTAATGATTATGGAATGGAATGTTAAATCGTTTCTATTTATGGCTTATAAATTGTGTTTTTGTGATTTTAATTTTTGCATTATCATTATTGAAAGTATTATGTGACTTTTATTTGTTATTCCAAACACTCCTATATATTAGATTTGATGTAACTGTCGTTTTTATTTAATTGAAAACAACTTCTATCATTTCATTTCTTCTTTTTGAAAATGATCATCTATCATTTTATTGCATCTTTATCAATTCTGTTATTTTTAACTTTTTGAAATTAAATTGGGTATTTTCTTTGCAGGTTATTTTTTATCCAATCATTGAAGAAGTCAAAAAAAGGCATGTTTTCTTTTTATCTTTAATTAAATTATGTTTTTTCATTTTTCTAGTTAGAGTTTGATTTGATTTATCTAATAGCAACATGAAATTAAAAGAAATAGAAAAAATATGACTATGATTTTATTCAAAATGAAGATAACTTTAATTGAATTGTTACTGGATACAATCTGTTATGAATAAGAAAACTGTTAACATAGATTGTTAAAAGCTTCCTTGAAAACGATGTTTCGTGTTCGATTTTTGAGCTCAGGGTCTTCATCTTCAGTCATCAAAATTTTTATTCCTTTTGGTGAAGTTACTCTAGATAGAGCTACATAGAGTTGACCATGGCTAAAAACAGGGGTGGGTAAATAAACACCAACATAGTTGAGTGACTGCCCTTGACTTTTGTTTATAGTCATCGCATAGCAAGGCTTGACAGGAAATTGCCTTCGTTTCATGATAAATGGCCATTGTGTTTGCGCAGATGTGAGAGTTATTCTTGGGATAAGAACACTTTCTCCCACGTTTGATCCTGTAAGAATCTGGGCTCGAATGACAAATTGACCCAAATCAGTTATGATCAGTCGTGTCCCATTGCATAATCCCATGCTTGGATTTACATTACGCAAAAGCATAATAGGCAATTCTTTTTTCAAATTTAATTCATGAGGTGGCATGCCTGGGAATTTTAAAGAGTTTAGAAACTCGATAGGGTAATGTTGGTGTTGATCTAAGGTATCTGTAGACGCCTTACACACTTCATCAGCACTATTGTAAGTAACACTTTCACTTGGCAACTTTTTAAACATATAGTTGTTTATCTCGTCAGCGTCATCATTTCGAGGGGTTAGAATTGAACGCTCTCTTAGATAATTTTCATCACTTCTCCTAGCTTCAAAATCAGGATAAGATTGATTGACAATCTGTTCCAAAGGAGAATTGCAAGCTTGGATAATGAATTCCTCAGGAATTTCTATCCACGTTCCTTCATCTTCTGCTTCTTTTTTTATTGTTGGCAAAATCCCATCACCTACATCCAAAACCCATTTATTGAACTCTTGTTTGCTTCTATCTATCTCGCCTGATGAGGTATATTCATTTACTCGCATACTACGTGTAAGAGTAAACACTTTGCAAGAATTCCATAAGAATGACTGGTTTATGCATGATTGTACTATCTCAGGCCTTTTTGCTTTCGGTATGACTGGTAAAATTTGTCTAAAATCGCCTCCTAATAAAACTGTTATTCCTCCAAACATTTTATTTCTTTTTCCTTCATTCTGAAACCCCAATATATCCTTCAGTGTCTTGTCTAATGCCTCAAAGGCATACTTTTGAGTCATAGGCGCTTCATCCCAAATAATCAACTCGACAGACTGCATTAATTCTGCCAAATGCGTGTTTTGTTTGATACCACATGTGCTATTTTCCATTAATTCAAGTGGTATGACAAACCTGTTGTGAGCTGTTCTCCCGCCTGGTAGGAGCAATGAAGCAATCCCTGAGTTAATTTAAAAGCTCATATTATTTTTTAGTTTCTTACAGAAAAACACTATAGATATTTATCATTTATGTAGTATAATGTATTATATTAAAAGCATAGAAATTACATACCTGAAGAAGCAACAGCAAGCACTATTTTACGTTCTGATCGTAATCTTGATATGAGTGTCCTGTATAAAAAAGTCTTTCCTGTTCCTCCAGGTCCATACACAAAGTAAAATTGTCCCTTCTCTCTACTTACAGAATCAATAACTTCTTCGTAGATTGCCCTTTGCTCTGGATTCAACTGAGAATGAAGTTTATCATGCTCTACTTTGCTTTCTTTCATATTGAAATTCATTACTTCTCTTATCAATCTGTTATCCATAGTTGTTAGCAAACTTGTATTTGGCCGCGGCATATCCTGGAAATCTGCTAATGATCGACCATTTCGATTAAGCAAGGATTCAATCTCCATTAAACAGTAATTCTTTATTTGTTCTTCTGAGAGCTGTAGATCAGGATATCTGTAAAGATTTCGTTTGTTAAACAAAATATCTTCTGACAATGTTTCCCAATTCTCTTCCCAAAACTTGACAGGTCTGCTTACATCACAAAAAAGTAATATCGTAACAAATAAATCTCGTAGCTGTGGTGCTAATGCCCATAATCGAGCCTCTTGTATAGCGTGCGTCCACTCCTTATCATCATTGAGAAGACCATATGCAAAACACGCTTCTTTGAACGTTGTATATAATGTCTTGTGAACTGTCATCATTTTTTTAAACGTTTTAGGACCTCTGACAACATTCAATAACATTCTGAGATAGTAACGTTCTCCTGATGCTGGGTTTGAATAATTGATTCTGCCTATGCATTTTTTTTGCTTTCGAGTTTTCTAAACTCTCTCTCGTTCATGCCACACATAGTGTTCTGGAATTTCAGCATACGTCAGCTTTCGAGCAGCCTTATCTCGTTTGTTTAATTCAAACCATTCTGTGAACATGGTTGTTTTAATTTCCTCTCGTTGAAGTAGTGCTAGTAAATTCTGAGAATCACGCAATGTTATTGCGTTTTGCTCCGGTAGATGAAAATTCAGTTTCATTACAGATGGGTAAGAATAGTGAATATCAAAAGAGAATAGCCGCCATACAGCTTCACATGGAGCTAAATATCGACAACTCAAATAATTTTTTATTTCATCAACTACCATTACCTGATCTGGTTCACCCTCACCATTGTGTTGAACGTTCTCTTGAACAACAATTGTAGCTCGATCTGGTCCTTTGTTTAAGTATTTGAATAAATACTTAATTGCTTTTGATCTATTACACCATTCAACATTAATGTGGGCCTGATATTTGAGCAGAAGATATCGATTGTGAGGCACCACATTTTTGTTTGTGTATGTGATTTTCCCTTTAACAATACTAACTTTTGAATCCCTTCGACGGTAAACTGGGTAACCATCTTCATCAAGTATTGTTTCTGCATTAAATTGCTTTGGGTATCGTTTTGAACACTTTCCCTCAACGTTGCATGTTGTACCTATACCACACGGGCCATGCAGCATAAAATCTGTCACAGCTTTGTATCCATCTGGATCCTGTTTTGGGCATGGTATTTCAGCTGATATGATATCGTCAAGTTGACTTGCCGTTTTGCATTTACACTCTTCTGCAAGCCATAGTAGTATATGTGCGTGCGGGAGTCCTCTCTTTTGAAACTCAATGACATAAACAACTGCAATATATTAGCAAAATTTAGTAATTATCGCGAAATGATCACATTGATTGTACTTTTGAAATAATTTATTACCTGCACGTGTTTTGCCAAAAATTTCTTTTTTCGTTAGATCATCTAACATTTCCGTGAGTTTCATTTTAAAAACTCGAGTTCCAATTTCCGGACGATCGTGTGCTTTTTGTCCAGGAATATCAGCCAACATTTCTGCAATCTCTGGCCATCTAGGACTTGATGTAAAAGTTATAAATAGGTCAGGATTGCCATATGTTCGGCATAAGGCCATCGCATCTTGATAATTCTGCATCATATATCTTGGACCTCCCGTGAAACTTGAGGGCAAAACTATTCTTCTTCCAAGTCCGGCTGCATTCGTGTCTCCTCTTGTAACAGCATCATTCAAATTGTGATAGAGATCAACTCGTAGGGTATCTTGATTATTTCTCGACCATTTGAGTCTTTGTTCTTCAACAGAAGTGAAAGCATCAACCAAGTATTGTTGAAAAAGGCGTCCGCCTTTTAGCAAAGTATTGCCTTGGTTAGCTCGGTGTTGAATAATGTACGCATAGTATTCTTTCATTGTCACAAACCCTCTGTTTGTTTTCCGTGCGCCGTTGTTGTTATAGTAATGGATTTCCTCATGAAAACCATCTTCACCATAAGGAAATAATAGTGGATATTGTAGTGCCATGTAGGATGGATGTAACTCTGAGATTCTTTTGGGGCCTTCACGTTTACTATTGATAACAATATCCCTAATAGGCTCACCATCCCCAAAATCATTTGTGATCAACGCTGCTACTTCAGACACAGTTGGGGCGTTATATTGCTTTGTAGATTTTCGGTCAGTAAGAAGGTGTAATTCAAAATTGACAGATTGATGAGAATGGCACCAATCCCGTGCCATTCGGAATGCTTTTGCAATTGGACTAAATCTGTCCAACATGAATATCAAGTCTGCTACAATTGTTGCATTCACTTCATTTCCTATCTCGTTATTTAGAAAAGCAGACATCCGGTTCTTTGCTTCATTTTGTGTATCATAAAAATAAAGTTGTGCATATCTTGGCTGGTGGCCTTCTTGCGGAAGTAGAGAACCAATACGATGATAATTTTGACCATTTATCCTAAATGTATACACCCCCCTTCCATTATTTATTGCATGATCTATTCTAGCTCCAAATGATGTAAAGCAGAACATGCCGTTATAAATCCTAATTTGTTCTCTAAATTTTGATGTAGCAGAATTAGCAAAGTCAAGGAGGTAGTCTAAAGGTGGTGGTGTTGCTTTGAATTTAGGTAAGAGTATTTTCCCCTCTTGACAACATAAAGAAAATATTGGATTGACAGCTCTATGACTTTTATTATTTCTTTCCTCATACCACATTCTTGCGTGGCAATTCCTACATTGATAGGATGGAGGTCCAAGGTTACTGTAGGATACGGGAGCTCCTGGTTGATGTTATATTGAAGGTTAGGTTGTTATTTTAGTTACAAATAATTTTTTTTTTGGAAATTCTAATATAAATAAAAATTACCTTTAGATGTTAACCCAGCTTGTTTCGGTACTCTTCTAGGTGTTCGATGACGGGAGGTTCCTGGAAAGAACATGTTTGGAATATATAATTGAATAAAGGTATTTTTTTAAATTGTTTTTTTGAAAGGAAAAAATACAGATAAATAAAATACCTGCTATTGTTACATTAGGATTGTTTGCAAGTTGTAGTGTTCCTGTTTACATGTATGCATTATAGTTCATGTAAATCATTAGAGTATTGAATAGATAAATGTGTATTGCTTCCTTTACCTTCTTGTTGAATAAGATTGTTTGTTAGCGTCAGACCACAATAATTCTGCACGTTTCCATCGCGCATGATAGTTGTTTTTGATTGAATTGTGATGAAATTATTAAGCATGTTTGATAAACATGGTGTATGGCTAGTGTTAGGATGTCTTCCTGTTTGGTTAGCATAAACAGAATTTTATGTAGATTAAAAAACTAAATATATGAAATTAATAAATTTAAACATACCTTGATTCATAGTGATTTCAGAAATGTCAAATGATTTACATGAACATGATGTTTGATTTTCAAAAACTGCATTTTGTAATTGAGTCTATTCAATACTTGACCTTTGGAATTATTAAACTGAATTTTCATATTTATTGTGAAAACAACTTAATTTAAAGCTTTATTTAAGACATTTTTAATTAAACATACTTATTTATATAACTGGAAGACATAATTGTTGCCAGATTATGTTTTTTGCAATTATAAGAATATAAACAGATGAAAATAATAAGAGAAACAAAGCATGATTGAAACAAACATCAATAAGAGAAACAAAGCATGATTGAAACAAACATCTTTTATTCAAACTGGAAAATGGGTATAACATAGAAGCTTAATGCTGATGGGTTTTGCTTATTTAATCCAGTTTTGCTTATAGTCTATGGAGTTGTTGGGTGTTCCATGTTGAGCTTCCGACGCTTGCGAATAACTGAGTCGTTAATAAGCGACTCGTATGTGTCTCTACTTTTCATGCTTGAAGGCAATATGATTCTTCTTCCTACTGGTGGAACTTTTTCATCATGCTTGTTTATAGTCTTTGTAATTCCTGCTAAACTTTGATCCTTGATCTCTTTGCTGTTTGAATTAGGTGTTTGTGTTGACATGGTTAGATTATATGCTAAGGTAGGTATGATAAGTTTTATATATAGTAATTCAATGATATAGAGTTACAATACTTGAATTAATGTTGAGAATATGAAACTGTTAATTTAAGATAAGATTTAAATACATCTTAATGAATATTAATTTAATTGAATGATGGATAATACAAAGATCAAACTCATAAGTAAATAGTTGATAGAGAATAATACAAAGATCAAACTCATAACTAAATAGTTGATAGCATCTTCTTCAAGTGGTAGTTCATTTTTCATGATTCTGTTATATTCCCTTAAAGGTCATCTCTTAGCAATGTCTTTCATGGCTTCATCCTTGAAATAAAGAACAACATCTTCTTCATCTCGGACACATAGATCATTTTTCATGAAAGAATAATAGACTTAAATAAATTAGTTAATTATAAAAATAAAGTCAAAATAGGAAAAAGGATTTTTAAGATTAACCTGCTTGAGTTTTTGCTGATGCAATTAAATTTGTCGAGTTATAGTGCACGATAAAAAAGATTATGATCATACCAAAATCAAACAAAAAACAAAAATATTTCCAACAAACAAACAACATCCCAAATTCTTAAAAACAAATAAAACACCAAATGTATTTCAAGTTTCTGTTTTATTTCCCTAAAGCTAATCCTTAAGAACCTTCTTCCATTGTTTCAATCTTGAAACACATCAGAGTATCTATTTAGATTCTGTATCATATACTATTTTCCTGAAAGAATAATAGAGGAAATTAAATTAGTAAAATATAAAGTTAGTGTCAAAATACGCGAAAGGATTTTTGAGATAAACCTTCGCCTTTGATTTGGTACTGCAACAGAGTCAGAATCCTCGTTTTCATCACAAACGGATGTGACTTCATCATCTGTATCATCAAGTTGAATACTACAACAATAGAAAGAAGCATATCATGTGAATAATAAGTCTTGATCCTGATATTGTAATTATTATAAAACTTCTTTATATGGTACCTTTTAGCTTTCTTTTCCTCTGATTTTTTTGCAGGTGTGGGTACGGACAGTTCGTTTGCCAATCTCTTCAACTTTGAAGACTTAACATCCGTAGAAGGAGAAGGAGCATTAGAGGGAGTTTCAGTATTATCCATCACCTCGTCAGGAATAATCTTCCAACATGTGAAACTTTCATAATTCCCATGTTCAAAGTAAGAGTGGGATTTAAGCTCTAGAGTGTGGATGCCACCAATGATATTCAATAGAGCTCTTGGCAAGTTCTGATCACCATTACCATCCTGTATACAAAAGTAAGTATTATACTATACTTCAACGAATTATAAATTAAACAATATCATGATACCTCATTCTCAAAGTCACATATTGATTCAGCGGTACACTTGACCAATTGATTAGCGACCTCATCAAAAAATACAATCACTGTAGACGATGTCTTGTCAGATACATCTAATTCAAGACGGTACCTACAAATGATTGATGCATAGTCAATTTTAATTAAGAACTTTTTTAAGTTGCAAGATAATCAATTCTTAAACTAATACTTACAAAAGAAATGTAATTCATTCTTAAACTGATTGTTACCTTAAAACTGGATACTCTACAGCTTTGCAACATGCCTCACACCAAAATCCTCCATCCTTGCGAGTTATACCCTTCTTGCAAGTGTCACTACCACAGGAAGGGAAGTTCCACCCTTTTCTTGTCCTAATATGATCAATCCTGACCCGACAATGGAATAATGCAGTCTGTAATGAAAGCAATATAATTTTATTATTAATTCTGATGTAAATATAAATAAAAATTAATAGGAAGAAATATACATCATTTCTCTTGTTGCGCGCCCATATCAATAGATTCTCTAAAGTTCCATGTCTAGGTTGGGAGGGATCAATATACATAACTTCCGGGCCCAACCCTTCTTCATCATCACTGGAACATAAATATAAAATTATAGCATATTATTAGGCAAGATGCGATACATGCAATAGTGTATACATGAAAATAAAAATTCCATGCTTAATTACCGAATTTGACTTTTTAGATCTTTCAAAACAGGAATTTGAAGATCATCCAACAAAAGCGTGGAGGAGCTGCTTGATAGTTGTAGCTTATCTAAAAGGTAAATAAAAATATCTAAGCACGTTTGCAATATTTTGTACATGCGGAATACATTAAGAAAATTAAAATCTTGCTTACTATTGTATATTTTAGCACTAACTGAAGTCACGACAATTGGAAACAGGCCAGAATGTTTTGTCTTCTTCTCTATCAGAGAATCACCAAGGTTTCCCCAGAGTGTGACACGTATCTGTAAGTTTCTGTTTCAATAAAAGTAATTTTCATTATAGGCTGAATAACGCGAAAAAATGTTACAAATACAGACAGTTATGCTAACCTTCCATCAGAAATGTAAAAGTCAAGATTTCTCGATCCTGTCTTTAAATTGTTAGTTCTGCCAACATTTGTGACATATCCAGCAACATCTGCGATTAATAAAAGCAGAATAAAAATTATAATTAAAAAACATATGAAAAAATATTACCCATCAAGTATTTCCCATCTGTAGGTTCCAGGTTGCGAAGTTCTTCTAACTGAAGAGGATGCCTCACAAAGCCAACAGGCTTAACAGAAGACCTTCTTATAGAGGTTGAACCATCAAATTCAAGCATAAACTCATGATCTTTGAATATACGGTAACTATCCTTATTCTTCTTTACGACAAAATCTTTTATTGAATAAACAACCCCTTCTTTTAACTTGAGGAAATTATGAGCTATTGTTGATTTAGCGCTGCAATGGATTGCACTACCCTACAATTACAATTTGTAAGATTTCATATCATTGACACAGTAAATATACTCTACAATATATAATAAAGCATTAATATACCTTTGCATCAGATACAACAAAATCAGTGCTTATATAATGATTCATAGTAGTAGTCACATCCCACATTCTACACAGCATCACTATAATTGTGCCTGTAACATCAACAGAAAGATCATCCAAGAACAACTCTTTTGTAGGCTGAGCACCATTACTGGACTCACCAACAGCTTTGCCTACGCCACCAACTTTGGGCTCACCAACATTTTTCTTTGTGTCAATACAGGTTTTCAATTCAGCATTGGGCTGTTTAGCGTCCATGGACATTCCATCAATAGCCTTTTTCGACATAATGGATACCTATCAAAAGATCAAAGAAACCGAAGATGTATTATGTTTTGGCCGTTTCTGTATTCAATTTATACAATTACTAAACGATGTAACTCCAGCAAAACTCTTCATATGATGCTGGAGTAATGATTAGATAACTGCAAATCGTTTGTATCTATTCATATGATCCTGTATTAATGCCTTCAGAAACACCAAACCGTTTGTATGCCTTAGGTTCCGTTTGAGGGTTTTAAAGCAAAAATCAGATAACCAAAATAGCATCATTACTGCCCATTCAATGAAGGGACTGAATCTTTAGATATAATAGATTTTGAGGCTTTGGGCTTATATTTATATCTATATATACCGCTATATATAGAAGACGTACACTTTATATGTATTACGTTAAGTTTGGTTTGCTAAAAAAAGTTATGTTTCATTTTACTCTTTGAACTTTTTAACAAAAATTTTGTAAAAACTTTTCTCGCTTCGGATTTTTAAGCACAACTGGTTTTCGATGTTCGCTCCTATTTCATCCGGTCCGATTTTTGGACTTGTTTTTCATATACCAATAATTAAAGTTGAGGATATCCAATTTTTGGGCCAATTCCCCCTTCGTACTACCAAAAAATGAGATTCTTGCCGAATCCGAGTTTGCTGCTCCAACCATTACCAAACTAATACCTATTCCGTTTAGTACTTCAGCTGCTTCTGTTGCGTATAATGTAAATCCAGTAGCGGATCAATTCCAACGAGCCTTTCAAACTAGTACTTTTTGTAATCGACTCTATAGCTTCTTTAATAAACGCTGGTTCTTCGATCAAGTTTTTAATGACTTTCTAGTTAGATCGTTCCTGCGTTTCGGATATGAAGTTTCATTCGAAGCTTTAGACAAAGGTGCTATTGAGATATTAATATTTCGCTCGGTCCTCGATCCACACTTTACCTCATACTCGGTCATCGATCTGGTTCGGTTCATTCAAAATCAACAATTATACTTCTCGGGCTGGATCAAATACATTCGATCTAGTACACGATATGTGATTTTGGATTAAAACAGTCTCGGTTTCTTGTTCGGTCTTGTCCAGGTTTGACCCGATACTTACCCTACTACTCTCAATTATTGTCCATCTACGAAAAACGCGCAATTTAAGAAAAAGCATTTATTAAAGTTTTCTCTTTCTTATTTTTTGACAAAATAACAATTTTACCCTTACCTAATTAATTAAATTTTGTTTAAATATTCAAATTAAAATTTCAAACAAGGGTATTATATTAAACTTAATCAAACTTCATATTAATGAACAAATAAATTAAGAAACTAAAAAAACATAGACACTAACAATAAGAAGAAATTAAAAAAAAATTAATGAAAGTTACATGACAGTTAATAAAGTAAAAAAGTAAAAAAAAAAAACTAAAATAATTAAGCTTTAATAAATATTAAAAAAAGTTACTTCCTCCGTCTTATTTTAATTGTCCCCCAACAAAAAAAAAGTTCAATTTTAAAATAGATTCAATAAATCTGGACATGTATTTATTAAAATGACAATTTATCCTATTAGTTGGGTAAAATTGTAAAATTATTAAAATTATTAAAATACAAACACCTTAAAATTGTAAAATTATTAAAATTATTAGTTGTGTAAATGGACAAAGTTTTGAGACAAATTAAAATAATAATAAGATCAATTAAAATAAAAAAGGAAGGAGTAAAATAACTAAACAAATAGACTTTAAACACTTAAGTCCAAGCCCAATTCACTTAATATTTTTAACTGTACTTTTTAAAGCCTGACCCAATTGAGAATTAAGTCCAACAAAGCCCAATACATACCTTTATTTTTGTTTTTCTTAAATTATATAGCCAAAAACATAGCGCGAAATTTTCCCGCCTCACTTACTCCGGGACGCGTCTTCGGGATACCTTTTGTAAAACCCGCATGCTTTTACCATGAATAGTACCCTTAAGATCATGCATACTAGATTAAAACTCTCCTTTGATAGCATGATTACGATTACGTGTTAGGATTTTACGTATTACGTACGTGTTAGAACACGATAAGTATTTACTACGCACGAGCACGCAATAATTATTTGACAATAATTAATCACGAACATGCGATCATGAAATCATGAACGTAATTAAATCACGAACTATTACTGATTACGTATATATATTTATTACGAGCGTAAATAAATATATTAGGTCACGGTAATTATTTAACGAGAACACATTAAACGTGAACACAAATAATCACGAACGAGTAATTAAACAACGAGACACGGAAAACGGTACGGGTACCCCATGTGGGGCCCCCTACCCGCGGCAACAAGGGATAGATGGGCCAAGCTCATCTCAAAATTTACTAAAGAAGGGTAAAAGGAAAAGTCACTACTCATTTTTTTCACTTTACAAAAGATTTTTACAAAACCTAAAAAAGTTCTTCCTTCTCCTTTTTTTTTCTTTTTGGCCGCCACCCATAAACACACCAAAGGGGTGTTTATTTGATCTTTGATCTTGGTTTTGGTGCAAGTGTTCGTGTTTGTTCATCCTTGTTTAGATCCACGCATTCGGTAAATTCTTTTAACCCTTTTCTTTTTGATTCGATCTATTAAATAATTAAGAACATGTGTTTTTTTAAAACCTAATTAAAACATAGATCTAACATGAAATTGGTTTTGGAATAAATCAAAAAGGGTGTTTAGAGGTGTTTGTTTTTGGCCGGCGCCTAAACCGAACCCCAAGGGGGTCTCGGTTTGGCTACTCGACCACCACCGAGACCATATGGTCCTGGTTGGTTGGTGTGGGTCCCACGGTAGCAACAAGACAAGGGGAACCTCGAAGTGGTTCGGGGTATGGTGTCGATTTCATGTCCGGTTCATGGTTCTTAGTCAAGATCCGGTTCACGGTGTATGTTAAGATTTTTATTTTTTTATAATCTTACATTAAATTAAAGTAATAAACATGACATGATTAATTTAATAACATGACTTAGGTTATATTAATTATTAAAATCATGAAATTATTAACCTAAGTATTTTTATATTTTTAGACTTATAATTAATTAATTATTTAAAAACCATGGTTATAATTAATTAATTAACATGACTTAGGTTATATTATTAATAAATAATAATATATGTTTTAACCTAAGTATTTAACTTTATTTAATTAAAAATATGACATACTTTAATTAAATATTTTAACCTATAGTTTATTTTAATTACATGAAATAATTAATAAACTATACATTATATCATATGACTTAGAAAATAATCATGAAAACACTTAGGCTTATATACTTAGCTTATTTAACCAGCTTATATCTAATTATAGAAACTTTCTATTTTTAGAAACTTGTTTAAATAAGGCAGCTAATCTATTTATGGAAACTTTCTATTTTTAGAAACTTATTTATTTCAGGCAGCTAATCTATTTATGGAAACTTATTTAAATAAGGAAGCTAATCTATTTATGGAAACTTTCTATTTTTAGAAATTTATCTATTTTAAGCAGTAATTCTATTTTTGGAAACTTTCTATTTTTGGAAACTTTCTATTTTTGGAAACTTTCTAATTTTGGAAACTTTCTATTTTTAGAAACTTTCTATTTTTGGAAACTTTCTATTTTTGGTAACTTTCTATTTTTGGAAACTTTCTATTTTTGGAAACTTTCTATTTTAGGAAACCTGCTATTTTTGGAAAGTTACTTATTATTACACAGTAAGTATAATAATACATGAAATACTAGAAACACTTAATCAGAGTAAACAGAATATAAGATAAACACAGTTTAAGGCTTAAAACACTAAAACATGATAAGAACATATAAAATAAGCTAAGACATGACATAAAATCAGTTACGTATTAGTAAGCAGATACTTATTCATGTATGTATTTATGTAGCATTAGTGATACGGAAGTAGGATTCCTCTCAGTTCGTCTTCTTCGTTCACTGGACATAAGGTACGGATTCCCGTCCTTTCAGTATGAACATTCTTTCCTTATTAGGATTCCTCTTATGCAGCCAAATGTTTTCCCGTAGTATAAGTTTATATGTTTGACTTGCTTATGTTTAATTTAGAATACCTATAGCCATATACATGCATGACCAGTTTCACCTAGTTATGGAGGTACCATAACCATAACATTAGAGGCACTGGTGTTATGACTTCACCACGGCGGAGTGATTGCTTGTGGCGTCCCTTCAGCTTTTGGCCATTTATATTATATTTATCATGTGGGCGTATGGGTGCATCCTAGTTACATGTTTTCAGTCAGGATTTCATGGTGAATGTGGTGTGTGCCTTGCATCCTTCACAAGGAGCTAATCCCTCCTACCCAAAACCAGTATATTAAATTAGAGGCAACCCCTCTAATTTGCATGATGAGGTCACGCCTCCAAGTATTCATGCACGATGGATTTTCATGACCTATATTGGCTAATGGTAAAATATGATAAACAGTTTTTACAAGATAAACATAAGGCTTTTCAAACTATAAAACCAGTTTTATCAAGACTTAACCAGGTTACTCGGGACTTAGTTTCTTCCGCTGTTATATGTTATATGCTTATCCTATTCATGCTTTATTGTACATCTGTGCACTGAGCGTATTGCTCAGCCGTTTTCCTTTTCTATGTTCCCAAAACGGCAGGTACTCAGGGACGATCGTAGACATTAAGCGTACGTGCATATGGACTGGAAGCTTTCTAGCCTTTCTTTACTTTATGCATTACCTTTCTTTTGATACATTTGCTATGGACATTGTTTAGTCCTTTCCGTTACTATACTTATGTTTGTGTGTGATGAGCTTTACTTTTGGACTATCGATGTTTGATTCCGGTATTTTCCTTTTATGGTCATGTAATGTTTAGGCATTTTTCCTTGTATGCTTTGATGACACGCCATAATTACGTGTGACATTTCCATTATCAAAATGGGGTGTTACAATTATGGTATCAGAGACAAGGCTTCGACCTGTAGGCTCTCAAATATGACCTGTGATTAGTGGGTAGTCACTACGGTCTTCCTAGAACTGACATTTGTTTTCATGCATTCATCATTTTTACGCATACATATATATGTCATTGTCGTAGATTTATGACTAAGTAATGGTTGGTACAGGACTGGCCCTATTTAGTCGCATGTGTTTTATCAAAACTTTTAAATTTGGGACCGACCCATTGGCGTCCCCTCGCCATGTCTTTTGTTTTGGGTGAACTGACCATAGGCGTTCACTCTCGAGCATACAAAAGTTTTCATAAAATTGCATCATGCATTCATACACAAATTTTTCTTGCATAAAATTTTTCTCTTGAAATTTTGGTATAAATCTTTTTCATGTATATATATTTTATGTTTTGATCTGTTTAATCATATGTTTTATGTTATGTTGTCAGATAGTTCTCACACGCGAACAAGAACAGCTCAATGCTGCAATCCAAGCTACAATGCAAGCTTTGCTTCCTCAACTGAGGAACGACATCAGGGCTGAAGTTCAAGCTGCCAACAATCAGCAGCATAATCAGGCACCTCCTCCTCCTCCTCCAGTGACATTAGCAGTATGGATGGAGATATTCAACAAGCTCCGTCCTCGAGCTTTTGAGAAGACAGATAGCCCCAGTGATGCTAAATGCTGGTTGGCTCACATCGAGAAGATTTTCAATGCTATGGGTTGTGACCCCGCATACAAGGCGAGGTTGGCATGCTATCGGTTCGAAGGCGATGTACTAAATTGGTGGTTAGCATTGATGCAGTCTGAGGGTGGTGACGAGTGGGTTGCTGGTTTGACTTGGGCTCAGTTCAAGGACAGGGTGATGGAGCAGTTATTTCCCAAGACTGAGCAAGACAAGCTCAAGAGAGAGTACCATGAGATCCGACAAAGAGCTGGGGAGAATAGCAACGAGTTTATGCAACGCTTTCTTCGCTTAGCTGGTTTCCTTGGTGCGGCTGCAGGTACTCCTGAAGAGCAGGCACACCACTTTAGGTGGGCTCTTCGCACATCGGTCGCGAACAATCTGGTTTGTGCTACGTTCAACACGGTAGCACAAGTGGCCGATGCAGCACGTAAGCTGGAGATGTTGCAAGAGAGAGATGAGTTCAGGGAAGCTGAGAGACCCGACAAGAGGTAAACATTCGTATTCAAGCGGTGATCAATCCGTACTCTTTCCATATATGTCAATTATTCATCTCTTTAAATGTATCTTCCAGGCAGAAAACTGGGGACCGGTCTCAGCCGGCTACTCAGCAGCAGCCTCATCAGCCCAAGGGAAACGGTCAGACTAACGACCGTTCTGCTACGGATAGGCATGGCGGTAATGATAATTACCGTAACAACACTGGACACTCCAACAGCAGCAGGTCCTAATACTTACGCATTTCCTTATGATTTCATGTTATAACTCATATTCTGACACTTTAGCAAAACTTCTACCAGGAACCATGGAAACGGTAGGGACCATAACCAGAGAGGTTCACAGCCTAGCCGTCCAGCTATCACTGGTATTCAATCTTACGATATTCCGCATTGTCCTTTGTACCCTATTATCATGTCTTATGTAAAATGTTTTATCAAGTTCCCAGCCAGCCAGAGCACCTGCTGGAGGATTTACTCATCCTCTTTGCTCTACTTGCCACCGTAGGCACCCAGGGCCATGTCGCCGTAACACTGACGCGTGCTTCAAGTGTGGTCTTCCTGGCCATATCATGAAGGATTGCCGTAAGGGCGAGATGGAGGGTACATCGGGACATGCTGATTCCAAGCCGCCTCCTACTACCGGGCGTGTCTACACGACATCTCGAGACCAGGCCAACAAGTCTACAGGTACTATCACTGGAATCTTGTATATGTATGGTCAAGCTGCATGTGTTCTTTTCGATACGGGTGCTACTCACTCGGTTATTTCTACTGCTTATGCTAAGAACATTAGGATGCTCCCCATGCCACTAGAAAATAGGCTTACTATTTCCACGCCTTTAAGGGACTCTGTATTAATCACCCATGTATACAAGAGTCTTCCCCTAGAATTTGACGATAAGGTTCGACCTGTTGACGCACTTCCGCTGGACATGAATGACTTCGACATGATTTTGGGCATGGATTGGCTATCCAAGCATCATGTTACCATAGACTGCCATTCATATCGAGTTATCCTCGGTGATGTTAATGCACCAGAGTACATTCATAACGGGTTCATACCCGGACGGTCCGTACAAATCATATCTACCCTGCAAGCGCGTGCACTACTGTCACATGGCTGCGAGGGTTATCTAGCTACGGTTAACGATATGGATGCTGAATCCCCATCAATTCAGGATCAACCTATAGTGTCGGAATTCCAAGATGTTTTTCCAGCAGAACTTCCGGGCATACCACCTGCACGAGAAGTGGAATTCAGTATCGAGCTTATCCCAGGAGCTGAACCAATCTCCAAGGCTCCTTATCGCATGGATCCCATAGAGCTGAAGGAGCTGAAGGATCAACTGCAAGAACTTCTTGAACGAGGTTTCATTCGACCGAGCACATCTCCATGGGGCGCACCGGTCTTGTTTGTTAAGAAGAAGGACGACAATATGCGTCTTTGCATAGACTATCGCGAGCTCAACAAGATTACTATCCGGAATAGATATCCACTGCTACGTATTGACGATCTGTTTGACCAACTCCAAGGGGCCAAACACTTCTCCAAGATTGATCTTAGGTCAGGCTACCATCAGCTACGGGTCAAGGAGCAGGACATCGCTAAGACTGCCTTTCGTACCTGCTATGGCCACTACGAGTTTGTAGTTATGCCATTTGGCCTGACAAATGCTCCAGCAGTGTTCATGGATTTGATGAACAGAATCTTCCATGAATTTCTGGACAAGTTCGTCATTGTCTAAATCGATGACATCCTGGTTTTCTCAAAGTCCAAGGAGGAACTCGAAGACCATCTTCGTACAGTACTACAGATTCTTCGCCAGAAGCAGTTTTATGCTAAATTCTCCAAGGGTGAGTTCTGGTTAGACAAAGTGGCATTCTTAGGTCACATTGTATCAGCAGAAGGAATCACTATGGATCCAGCGAAGGTTGAGGCCATTACTAAGTGGCCAAGGCCGACATCAGCGACGGAAGTCCGCAGTTTCTTAGGCTTAGCTGGCTATTACCGTAGGTTCGTGGAGAACTTTTCCCGCTTAGCACTACCATTGACCAAACTGATGCTGAAAGGGGAGACATTTGTCTGGACTGAAGAACGAGAGAAGAGCTTTGAAGACCTGAAGCAGAAGCTAGTATCTGCACCTATTCTTACTCTCCCATCCGGAACGGGTGGATTTCAAATCTACAGCGATGCATCGGGGAAGGGACTTGGTTGTGTTCTCATGCAACATGGGAAAGTGATTGCGTACGCTTCACGACAGCTTAAGCCTTATGAAGAAAATTACCCCACGCATGACTTGGAACTTGCTGCAGTCGTGTTTGCATTGAAGATATGGAGGCACTACTTATATGGAGAATCATGTGACATTTTCACGGACCACAAGAGCTTGAAGTATATCTTCACTCAGCGTGAATTGAACATGAGGCAGAGGAGATGGTTAGAGCTTTTGAAGGATTATGACATTAATCTACAGTATCATCCCGGAAAGGCAAATGTAGTAGCAGATGCTCTTAGCAGGAAGTCCGGAATGATCATCGGCATTAAAATTGAGGAGGAAATCATAAGAGACTTGGAGCGACTAGACATCAAAATCATGGTACGTGGACATCACGGTTACTGGGCTAATCTTAGAATAGAACCCGAGTTACTCTCTAAGATCAAGGAAGCTCAGAAGGATGACGGAGAAATCTGGGCGATAGTACAGAATTTGGAGAAACAGACAAAATTCAGAGTAGATGCAGATGGTATCGTATGGCAGGGCACGAGACCTTGTGTTCCTGATAACCAAGAACTCCGGGAAGCCTTGTTAGCTGAAGCTCATAGCTCCCCATTCTCTATACATCTTGGTTCGACTAAGATGTACCATGCCATCAAGCAGTACTTTTGGTGGAGTGGTATGAAACAGGATATAGCTACTTACGTCTCCAAATGTCTTACCTGCCAGCAGGTTAAGATCGAGCATCAGCGATCTGGCGGTCTCCTTCAACCGTTAGATAATCCAGAGTGGAAGTGGGACAAAATCACCATGGATTTTGTTACTGGTCTTCCGCCTACCAAGAGGAAGCACGATGCAATTTGGGTTATCGTTGATCGACTTACCAAATCAGCTCATTTCTTACCGATCTGCAAGGAAGATCCGGTAAGTAAACTCGCTGATACGTATAGAAGAGAGATCACGAGACTCCATGGTGCACCAACCAGCATCGTCTCAGACAGAGATCCTCGATTCACTTCGCGCTTTTGGAAGAGTCTGCAGAAAGCTTGGGGTACACAACTTAAGCTTAGCACGGCTTTTCACCCTCAAACGGACGGACAGTCGGAACGAACCATTCAGACATTGGAAGATATGTTGAGGTCATGTGCGTTGGAATGGACGGGTGATTGGGACGATTACATCTGTTTGGTGGAGTTTGCATACAACAACAGTTGGCACGCAAGTATCAAGTGTGCTCCTTTCGAGATGTTGTATGGCAGAAAGTGTCGCGCCCCAATCTGCTGGGATCAGGTTGGCGAGCGAACACTTGAAGGACCAGAAATCATAGAGATGACTAATGAAAAGATCGCAGTAGCTAAACAAAAACTTCAGGAAGCACGGTCACGTCAGAAGAGTTACGCCGATAAGCATCGTAGGGACATACATTTTAACGTAGGAGATCACGTCTTCCTTAAGGTTTCGCCGGCACGTGGTGTTAGACGCTTCGGGATTAAAGGGAAGCTCAGTCCTCGTTTCATCGGACCGTTTGATATCATTGAACGAGTCGGTGAAGTATCTTACCGATTCGCGTTACCTCTACAGCTTTCGCATGTGCACAATATGTTTCATGTATCCTTACTCAGAGGGTACCAGTATCATCCCCTTCACATGGTTCAGTATCCACTGGAATAGATACGTGAAGATCTCACTTTCATAGAAGAACCCGAACGAGTTCTTGACAGACAAGAACGAGTCATGAGAAGGAAGACGATTCCATTCGTCAAAATCCTATGGAGGGATCATACCGAGCGGGAAGCCACTTGGGAAACAGAGGAGTCTATCCGGGCTTCTTACCCTCATTTCATATTTTGAATTCGGGTATGTTCTTCTTTTCCAATTTACTTTATCTATAATTCGGGGACAAATTATTCTTTTAAGGGGGAAGAGTTGTAAAACCTGCATGCTTTTACCATGAATAGTACCCTTAAGATCGTACGTACTAGATTAAAACTTTACTATGATAGCATGATTACGATTACGTGTTAGGATTTTACGTATTACGTACGTGTTAGAACACGATAAGTATTTACTACGCGCGAGCACGCAATAATTATTTGACAATAATTAATCACGAACATGCGATCATGAAATCATGAACGTAATTAAATCACGAACTATTATTAATTACGTATATATATTTATTACGAGCGTAAATAAATATATTAGGTCACGGTAATTATTTAACGAGAACACATTAAACGCGAACACAAATAATCACGAACGAGTAATTAAACAACGAGACACGGAAAACGGTACGGGTACCCCATGTGGGGCCCCCTACCCGCGGCAACAAGGGAGAGATGGGCGAAGCCCATCTCAAAATTTACTAAAGAAGGGTAAAAGGAAAAGTCACTACTCATTTTTTTCACTTTACAAAAGATTTTTACAAAACCTAAAAAAGTTCTTCCTTCTCCTTTTTTTTTCTTTTTGGCCGCCACCCATAAACACACCAAAGGGGTGTTTATTTGATCTTTGATCTTGGTTTTGGTGCAAGTGTTCGTGTTTGTTCATCCTTGTTTAGATCCACGCATTCGGTAAATTCTTTTAACCCTTTTCTTCTTGATTCGATCTATTAAATAATTAAGAACATGTGTTTTTTTTAAAAAACCTAATTAAAACATAGATCTAACATGAAATTGGTTTTGGAATAAATCAAAAAGGGTGTTTAGGGGTGTTTGTTTTTTGCCGGCGCCTAAACCAAACCCCAAAGGGGTCTCGGTTTGGCTACTCGACCACCACCGAGACCATATGGTCCCGGTTGGTTGGTGTGGGTCCCACGGCAGAAACAAGACAAGGGAACCACGAAGTGGTTCGGGGTATGTTGTCGATTTCATGTCCGGTTCATGGTTCTTAGTCAAGATCCGGTTCACGGTGTATGTTAAGATTTTTATTTTTTATAATCTTATGTTAAAATTAAATTAATAAACATGACATGATTAATTTAATAACATGACTTAGGTTATATTAATTATTAAAATCATGAAATTATTAACCTAAGTATTTTTATATTTTTAGACTTATAATTAATTAATTATTTAAAAACCATGGTTATAATTAATTAATTAACATGACTTTGGTTATATTATTAATAAATAATAATACATGTTTTAACCTAAGTATTTAACTTTATTTAATTAAAAACATGACATACTTTAATTAAATATTTTAACCTATAGTTTATTTTAATTACATGAAATAATTAATAAACTATACATTATATCATATGACTTAGTAAATAATCATGAAAACACTTAGGCTTATATACTTAGCTTATTTAACCAGCTTATATCTAGTTATGGAAACTTTCTATTTTTAGAAACTTATTTAAATAAGGCAACTAATCTATTTATGGAAACTTTCTATTTTTAGAAACTTATTTATTTGAGGCAGCTAATCTATTTATAGAAACTTATTTAAATAAGGCAGCTAATCTATTTATGGAAACTTTCTATTTTTAGAAACTTATCTATTTTAAGCAGTAATTCTATTTTTAGAAACTTTCTATTTTTGGAAACTTTCTTTTATTGGAAACTTTCTATATTTAGAAACTTTCTATTTTTGGAAACTTTCTATTTTTGGAAACTTTCTATTTTTGGAAACTTTCTATTTTGGTAACTTTCTATTTTTGGAAACTTTCTATTTTTGGAAACTTTCTATTTTAGGAAACCTGCTATTTTTGGAAAGTTACTTATTATTACACAGTAAGTATAATAATACATGAAATACCAGAAACACTTAATCAGAGTAAACAAAATATAAGATAAACACAGTTTAAGGCTTAAAACAGTAAAACATGATAAGAACATATAAAATAAGCTGAGACATGACATAAAATCAGTTACGTATTAGTAAGCAGATACTTATTCATGTATGTATTTATGTAGCATTAGTGATACGGAAGTAGGATTCCTCTCAGTTCGTCTTCTTCGTTGACTGGACATAAGGTACGGATTCCCATCCTTTCAGTATGGACATTCTTTCCTTATTAGGATTCCTCTTATGCAACCAAATGTTTTCCCGTAGTATAAGTTTATGTGTTTGACTTGCTTATGTTTAATTTAGAATACCTATAGCAATATACATGCATGACCAGTTTCACCTAGTTATGGAGGTACCATAACCATAACATTAGAGGCACTGGTGTTATGACTTCACCATGGCGGAGTGATTGCTCGTGGCGTCCCTTCAGCTTTTGGCCGTTTATATTATATTTATCATGTGGGGCGTATGGGTGCATCCTAGTTACATGTTTTCAGTCAGGATTTCATGGTGAATGTGGTGTGTGCCTTGCATCCTTCACAAGGAGCTGATCCCTCCTACCCAAAACCAGTATATTAAATTAGAGGCAGCCCCTGTAATTTGCATGATGAGGTTACCCCTCCAAGTATTCATGCACGGTGGATTTTCATGACCTATATTGGCTAATGGTAAAATATGATAAACAGTTTTTACAAGATAAACATAAGGCTTTTCAAACTATAAAACCAGTTTTATCAAGACTTAACCAGGTTACTCGGGACTTAATTTCTTCCGCTGTTATATGTTATATGCTTATCCTATTCATGCTTTATTGTACATCCGTGCACTGAGCGTATTGCTCAGCCGTTTTCCTTTTCTATGTTCCCAAAACGGCAGGTACTCAGGGACGATCGTAGACATTAAGCGTACGTGCATATGGACTGGAAGCTTTCTAGCCTTTCTTTACTTTATGCATTACCTTTCTTTTGATATATTTGCTATGGACATTGTTTAGTCCTTTTCGTTACTATACTTATGTTTGTGTGTGATGAGCTTTAATTTTGGACTACCGATGTTTGATTCCGGTATTTTCTTTTTATGGTCATGTAATGTTTAGACATTTTTCCTTGTATGCTTTGATGACACGCCATAATTACGTGTGACATTTCCATTATCAAAATGGGGTGTTACACCTTTAATAGTCATTGACTTTCGTTGATCGTCATTAGCAAGCAGTCATCAAGAATTGATGACGTGGCTCAAACTTTCCTTGACTGATCTTAGCATGGTGATTAGGAAATGGGTGACGTGGGACATGTTCCCGGGGAAAGTTTCCACCAAAAACGAGGGACAAAAATATTGATGTATGTTTTATTTTGGCAAGGTGTCGGCGCCACACTTTCACCGCGAACTAGTCTCCGGGATACTTTTAGTATTTGTTTATACAAAAAATTATAAGTATTGTTTATAAAATATATAACGTACTTGGAAGATTAGTATTTTATTAAAATTTCACTCTTAAGTCTTAATTAATAGGTCTGGTCCGAGTCGAGATCGAACCGGTCTGTCCACTTTCTTGGTTTCAAACTTAGAAATTGAATTCATGAAGTCAAAGACATAGGCTTACAGTTCTTTTTATGGCTAAGCAAACTTAACCGGAAATCGAACCGAATCGATAAACCGAGCCAAGCCGAATCGATCAAAATCGAACCAATTAGTTTTGGTTTGATTTTTGGTTTTGCATATTTATTATTTTGCTCGGTTCGGTGTCGTGTTAAAACCAACAAAATACGCCTAAAGTATATTTTTAGTTCGTTTTTCTTGGTTCGGTTCGTTTTGGCTCGATTTTGGGTTTTGTTCGGTTTTTCTTGGTTCTGTGTCGGTTTAACAAACCTTATAACTAACTGGCCTATGAAACATTTTCGGGAAATTCCCGAAAAAACGGGAAAATCCCGATTTCCCGGTACCTGTACCGATCCCGTTATCGGTACCGATATCCGAATCCCGTTCGGTATGGTACCGGAACCATTAATTTATGTTGGGGGAAAAATCGGTACCACTAATTCAGTACGGGATCGGTATGGTACCGGTACCGTGCTCATCCATATGCTAAAACTATTAAACTTTTAAAAAAACATAGAACATAAATTAACATTGAATTCTACACCAAATACTTTTCTTTATACAATATTTCGTGAGTACTTTTTTTGTTTTGTATTTTTTTTTGTTTTTACTTTTTTCACGTGATATTTTAAGAGAATATTCGTTGTATCCACTTTAATACCACCTATCTCTGATACTCCTTTTTTTTCTTTATTGACTAAATCTACTACATATCAATAGTATCGAGTTTAATATCACCCACCACCCACCCACCTTTATCCATTCACCCACCTTTATCTCCTTCTTCTTCTCTCTCTAAACTTTAATCTTATCAGTATTAAGACGAAAACAAGAAGAACTTGTTATGATTCTGAAGGAGAAAAAAGGGCACTAAAAAAGCGTGTTAAGGAATGTTCATCCGTATATTCATCAGCCTTTATACCAAAGGTTTATTCGTGCATTTTAGTTATTGATTTTAGGAGATGTTTTGGGATTTGCTAAGATGGAATTATGGTTTATGTTGTTTTGTTAGAATAATTAGGGATAAAAGAAATTGATGGAGTGTTTTGATTTTAACTGTAGTGTGTTTTTTAGTTTTCGAGTTTAATAGATCTGTCAAAAGTTTATGTCTAGTTCCGGGTTGGTTCCGGATGGGTTTGGACTTCGTATAGTGGTTAAGCGTCTGGGCGAATAAAGGGTGTTAAGGAAAGTGGGATGGTTCATGGGTTGGTTTCGAAGTTTGGGTTTGGTTTGGATTTGTTTGTGTTGAGTAGTTTGGTTAGTATCTACGCGAAATTTGGGGATGTGAGGAGTGCGAGGAGGGTTTTTGATTGGATGGGGGAGAAGGAGATGGATGTAGTGACGTGGAATGCGTTGATGGATGGGTATGTGAAATGTGGGGAGGTGGATGTTGCCAAGGATTTGTTTGATGAGATGGGGGTGAAGGATGTGGTGTCGTGGACGATTATGGTTGATGGGTTGATGAAAAGTTGGAGAGTTGACGAGGGTAGGAGGGTTTTTGATGAGAAGCCGTTTAGAAATGTAGCGTTGTTGGATGGGTATATGAAAGCGGGTGATTTTGATTCTGCAAGGAGTTTGTTTGGAATAATTTTGAATCTTAACCAATACCTACTGATAAACAACAATATGCATTTTAAGATTATGCATTAGTAGTACCAAACGCCCCTGTTGACAGATTATGCACACATTCTACTAGTACCAAAATATGCATTTAAAGATTACGCAATAGTAGTACCAAACGCCCTTGTTGACGGATTATGCACACATTCCACTAGTACCAAAAGCTAGCTTTTGGTGTAGGATTTTGACAAAAGCTCTGTTCTGCTTGATATTTTTATAAAGTTTGTTGCTTTGTGTTGTTTTTGATGGATCTGTGTTTATCACTTTGTGACTAAAGTTAATGAATTTAGCTAACATTGCTTGCTTTTGTTAGATTTCTGCATATTTGTTCATTAGCTTGCATAAAGTTAATGAATTTAGCCAACATTTTTGCTTTTGTTACTGGATTGATTGTTTCTTTGATTAGGTTTAAGGGGTGTTTGTTCATATAAATGTGGCTTATGAGCTTAATGTTTGTGTATTTTTTTTGAGTTAATTACAAAGATCGTCGTTGTGTTTAGGTCAAAATTGCAATTTTCGTCCTTTAACTTCAATAATTACACCACTCTCCGAGTGGTTGACACTTTCTAACCGACATGTCCTGACCGGACGGTATGTGAAATGAATATTATACCCTCAAGAACCAATTATATTACACTATATGTATTTTCTAACCCATCTTCTTCAACCCATCTCTCTCCACCAAGGGGGTACCCGTTCCACCAGCACCTCCAAGGAAGAACAAATTTGACGATGGTAGATCAGAAAATTCTAGTAAATCAAATATCATGTCGGGGTCATAGTGTTCTGATCTACCATCATCAAATTTGTTTTTCCTTGGAGGTGCTGGTGGAACGGGTACCCTGTATAATAGTCATTTCGCATAGAGAGTTAACAGAGAAAGTGACGGCCGTCCGGGCAAAGGATCGGTCGGTTAGAAAGTGTCAACCTGATGTAGTGTTTTTACTATCCTTTAGGAAAAGAGCGTAAAAAGCGGTAAGTATTAACGAGCGGTTTAGGAAAACCACAAGTTATGACCCAATGAGTGGGGATCGTTCTCTCGAGGAGGCACGTGTGTTGTGTAATGAATGATGATTTATGTTTTTGATTATTAACAAGAAGAAAAGAAGAGAAAATGACGAAGACGAAAAAAAAATAGAAAAATAAGGCGAAAACACTACTAGAAAGTTACGACGTAGAACGTAAAAAGTGCAAAATTTAAAATTTTAATCTAAAAATTCCTAAAAATTACTAAAAAATCCCAAATAATATTCTAAGAGTTTACAAAAAAATCCAAACTTGCCAAAACCTTTTAATTAATTTAATAATGACTTTTTAATGCTAATTAAAGCCCTAAAAATCACTTTTAAATATTAAAAAGCCCTAAACAAGATTTTATAGTTTGTAAACCTCAAAAATGACCTAATTAAACTAAAAACTATTTTTAAAAATTTTAAAACCAATTTAAACTATTTTTAAACTCCTAAAAACTATTAAAATCTATTAAATCTTAAATTAAATCTAAAAATTAATTGAAAAGCCTAAAAATTATTCTACAAATGGGAAAAGTCCTAATTAATGATAAAGAACCTAGAAAAAATGAAAAAGGAAGAAAAATAAAACTTTGAATTTTTAATAATAAAATAATATTAAAATAATGCTAAAAATAAAAAGTTTCTAAAATTAATTCTAAAAAATTTCTAAAATCTTAAAATAATCTAACTAAGAGAAAAACACAAATTAAAGTTCCTAAACCCTTTTTAATTATTTTATAAAAATGTTTAAAGTTTATAAAAAACCTTAAAATAATATAAAGTTAAAAATTAAAGTTTATAAAACCAAAACTAGATGTAAACCTCAAAATATTATTTTAAAAGCTAAAAATTATTTTTCCTAAAAATTAAAACTCTTTTTTCTATTTTTTTAATGATTTTTCAAATTACGGCTAATAAATAAATCCTAAAAAATAATTTAATAAAGGGAAAAATATAAAAATTAGCTAGAAAAGTCAACAATCCAATAATGGTCCTAGGAAAAATAAGCTAAACAAAATTAGCTTAATAAATAAGCTAGAAAAAGGATGAAAATGCTACGGCTTATTAATAAGCTACAACTTGAAAAACGGGTTAAATAAATAACCACTCCACCCTTGGTCAGTAAAAGACCCAAGGGCAGGATGGTTGTGTTGTTGGTGTGTTGAACGGGATGTCTGGGGTTCGAGGTGCGCAACCCCCCTTTTTGGCAAATTATTTTTTTTTTCTTTTTTAACTTCTCAATCCAACACAGTGACCCTTTTATGCTACAAAAACACAATTCAATCTCCTTTTTTAGCTAGATTAATCACAAGTTATGAATCAAATCGTGGCCAGTTCAAATTTTGAACACAAGCAGGTTGCTTGTGTTCTTGCTTGTCTTCACAAGTGACAAAAGCCAAAGGAGTTGGCTTTTTGAGCTTATTTAGTATTGCTTTTTGGACAGGGGGGCACCCTTGTGCTCTTTGGAGCACAAGGAGTCAAGTACAAGCAAGAAGCAATCAATAAGCACACCAAATCCACAAAACAATGCACACCCCTAGCTATTTAAGGTTGTTGTGATCTATTTCTAAGTCTGGTGGGTGTTTAAGCCAAGTCTTGCATTCAAATGATTTTTGATTCCACAAATTTTGCATACACACTCACAAACTGGTACACAAGCAATCTTAATAGCTAAGTTACCCTAACTTTTAACAGATTTCAACAACCTTGAACAAATTAAGAGAAAATTAAGCAGAAAAGTACCAATGCAGATTTTTCTATGCTATCACCTTTTTTAAACTCACAACTAGCTTAAAATCTTTTCCAAGTTAAAATCCAAGCTAACTACAACCTTTCTTAACCCTTTTCAAGAACTCTAACACGTTTTAAAATCAAAACTCACAACTTTTTCCCTGCTAAAATACTAATCCAAACACCCTGTTAAACTCCTTTTTCCAACTTTTAACAAACCAAAGCCCTTAAAAACTTACCCAATCCGATTCAAATAGCATCTATCATGCATATCATAACACAAGAACATAAAATAAAGCAGATTAACACACTTAAGCATGCAGTTGCACAAAATCACACTCAAATCACTATTTCTGAAAACTTTAAAAGGGAAAAAAAAAGAAGTTACCTTAGAACCCTACAATCCAGGGTTCTTGTGGATGATAATCCACCTCCTATACCAACTCGGGTTGGTGCTGAAACAATGATCAATCAACCTCCAAATGCTGCTAAGAAAAAAAAGAAAACAGGCACAAACAATACCACTGTTTACTTTTTACTTTCTTAAAATTTTTACACAAATCTTACAAACTTAACACCACGTTTTAACAACTTTTTCACTTTCAGAAAATGTAAGTTCTTAGTCTACTTTCACTTTCCAATAAATTCCATTTTCTGAAAATAGAAAATTTTTAAAACCTTTTTGAAAACTTTTAAAAGTCAAACTCAAACCTTTTGAAATTGGAACTCAGCTTTTGCATACAACATTCACCAACTTTTATCAAGATTAAAAAGGAATTACAATTGTATACCACAAATACCAAACTTTTAATTTTATATAAAAAGGAAATACAAGTGCTATGCAAAAACTGGAACAAGGATATGAGACACAGGCGTCTCATATTTATACAACCTAATGGACTATTCTAGAACAGGAATTAAAAAAAATACAAATGCTGAAACCCTAATTCTAGAAATCTCAAATTTGCCCCTCTTTTTGAATTGGTCAAAATCGTCCCATGTGGATGTTGTAAGATGCCAGCTTGTACATTCTCATCTTGGACGTTAAAAGAGTCTTGGGGAAAAAGGAAATGCATCCAATCGTTTAATTGGTCGGGGTATGGGGTTTTGTGCGAAAGTGACTTGGCAGGGGAAGGCTGGGGAGAGGACCACAGGACACGTGGCAAGATTTTGAGAGGTGGGAAATGGTGAGGGGAATCTCAATTAGTAATCTGGACATTTTGGGCTTAAACCCCTTTGGTTTTGGGTGTAATTAATCTGGGGATTAATTAGGGTTCAAGGGTGATTAGGCAGGTTTTGATTCGTTTAAGGGTTTAAATAAGTTTAAAAAGGTGTTTAGGAGGGAATGGGTGGGTAAGTTGGGTTTGACCAAGGTTTGACTTGGGTTAAATTAATAAAGCCGGGTCATATGGGATTGGGCTTGGGATTGTATTGGGCTAAGGTGTAATGTTTTCATTACCAGTCCTTCCTGACGTAGTAACTTGTTAACTCCTTTGCACAGCCAGTCCAAAACGTTAAACTCCTTTCAATGGCAGTCCAAACTGAATTGCAAAACTAGTCCTTTTGTGATTTTTGACTAACTTTTGCAATTTTAACCAATTTCCAAGGGCTGATCTTGTTCATTCTTCAAACTTCATGGTCCATACTTGTATAATTAACTTTTGGAGGGTTAATTATGACAAGTTCTAAAAAGATGAGGGGCCATTTTTGCCAATTCTTCAAACTTGAAGGGTCTTTTTGCAAATTTCCATACTTGAGCTTGGTTCATTGTGCGTCTTCGTTTCCCGTGTTCGTTTTTGATTGATTCTTGTGATCTTTTGTCAATTCCTCAATATCCGTACCTAAAAATACACAAGTAACAAACACGAGCATATATTTGGTCTATTTTATGATATTTTATGCATTTTAAGGCCGTTTTGGACGATGAGACTATGTATAAAAGCAGTCTCATCACTCCCCCATACTAAACCATTGCCGTGCCCTCACGCAATGCTAGAATAAAGTTTCAAAGCATCTCCAAAATTTAATTTTATTCACTTTTATTGAAATGATAAACTAGCTACATTACTACTATTGCTACTTGTGTTATAGACATAATATATGATTTTCATCGCAAAATGGGACGTTTAGGTTCATAGAATAAGAACACGTGAATGCTTCGTTAGAAATAATTTCGTCGTCCTCGATTTTCACCTTAATTCCATGCCAAGCGTGTAACGAGATCATTGTCATTATAAGTTAGTAATGCTAACACTACTCATATGCCCTAATCACGTACTTATTCTCCCATTATTCCTAAGTTGTATCTCTTATATTTTATTTTGTCTTAATGATCACGAGGATGCATCATTGACTTATGCGATAATAGAGATTTAGGTCTAAAAATAGAGTCCTAACGGTGTAACTAAGACCATCAAATCAATAACCCCTCCTAATAGACGACGATGTTAAAAAATTAAGTTGACAAGAAGAATCGATAAACACGGTTTTATAACGGTTTTGAACATGAGACTTATTACCAAGACTTTTATACGCCCCCTAACGGAAGGACCTTATTATCTTTGGTTTACCTCCATCTTTTATTCAACTTCGCCATGAAGCTTTTATTATGACTTCGGTCTTGCCTTGCCTTTTATTATCCGCCTCATCGGTGGTTTTATTAGCCAAAGACGTATATCCTCACGCTAAAGCGAATTTTGGATCTTTAAAGCTTCGAAGATTAAGGCTTGATTCACTTTCAATTTTGCATAGATTTTAGGCCTTGTGGGGCTTCAAATTGTTTGCTAGATTTAGGTGAGCACTTGAAATCTTATTATTGGGTGAAGCTTTCGATTATTCGGGTTGCCAATACTTCAAAACCGTGACGCTGGCGATACCTTAATGTCTTCCCAATTTAATTACACGGAAGCTACTAGAAAAGACTAGAAACCCAACAATCAAAACTAAACCGCTAAATCAATATTTATTAAGCAAAAAATATTTACATGCGAGGGGAGAATAAGTACACAATGAGAACACATGAGTTTTTGAAAGAATACGAGTACTCTACGTTTAGCATAGTAACTTATAATTAACTCTATCATTTCTCGTCCTCATTTAAGAGACTTAGCCTAATGTGTAGTTAAGGAACCAAAGCTAAGTGCTCAACACGCACGGTCGAGTCAAAAATTACTCTTATTCTCGCCATCGGAAAATCTATATTCGTGTCTTCAAACACTTACGAAACATGAGAAAAATTTTAAAATTTGGCCATTTTTAGCCTTATTTTGCAAGAAAATGATAACAAAACGATAAACTTTGGAAAGCGTGAAGGTTTGGCAAGGCAAGTATCTATTCACCCCCCCATACTAAAGTTAAACATTGTCCTCAATGTTTCGAGTCTAGGGGTGCAAAACACCCCCATACTAGAGACGTAGTCGAATGCCTAATCTAGCATGGAAAGGGTGTAACCAAAAGTAATAGCCGTTTATGAAGTGTGCTAATAAACCTAAGGTTAGAACATAAAAGGATATATCATATGAGGATATTGGGAAAGGCCTCCAAAGCAAACGATCGAGTGCTCCCATGAAACGAACACGAGAGGCTCCAATCGTGAAGATGATGATCTAAAAGACACAATGCACAAACAACCACGGAACAAAGGTTGGAAGGGCACAAATCCCCTCACATTAAACTACATTAGAAAGCAATAATATGTACATGGATAAGCATGGGTCTCCCCCACGAGGCACCTTGTTTTTGATAACCGAGTCAAAAGCTCGACTCGAATCCCCATAAATGTGATCATTTAGGGATAATCATGGTATGGTCAATTTTTTGGTGGGGCTTACATGATAAACAAGGCCCAAAAGTACGTGGAGTACTTTAAAAATCCGATAAACGTATACCGGGGTCAAAGATAGCGTCCTTGTTTTCGGATGAAAGACGAGACAACACAACTCCAACACAAATCCCAATGGGATAGAAGAAAATAGGAGAGAAGAAATAGAATGGTGGGACAATGGGTAAGGCAAAACATTGAGCTACTCGAGGTAGACTCGCACCAATCAAATGAAAAGATTTTCCATTTATTACATCGGTGGAAGACCGAGATTTCCCTATAAAAGCAATTCCAGGATCAAATATCTCGTCCTCGGTGGAGAAAGGGGAGGGAACATAAGGGGCTTCCCCCACACTAGGTCCACACAAAGCATCGTCAAAAGGAGAAGACGAGCTTGTAGTACTCAATAAACGCGGTGATGACGGAGTTAGAATTGTAGAAAAATCTTTTAAATTAAATTCAAAATCTTTTCCTTTTTCATCTTTAACACTCTCCTTGTGAAAACCCGATTTAATTATGTCAAAAATATTTGGTGTATCTAAAACAATGTTAGTCACACTAAAAATTCTCACATTTTGAAATCTTTTTGGTTTAGGTGGTGGCAAGTTTTCGAATCTTTTGTCAACAAAGAAAACCTCCCCATCGGGATCAACGTATTCATCATCCGAAGAGTCACTCGAGATTGGAATCATAGGCTTAACACTCTTAACCTCCATCGGCGGAGGGGACGGAACTTCATTTTTCTCAACTCCTAAAACTCTATTGGAAATCTTTTGACAAATGTTTTTGATGGGATTGACATTGTACAAAGATGTGATCGAATAAACATGAGAAAGAGTGGAGTTTTGGGTTGCATTAATGACGAGTTCTTCCTCATTGAAACGAAGAGTGATTTTTCTTGCATGCACATCGATAAGTGCTCTCGAGGTATCCAAAAAAGATCGACCTAAAATTAACGGAACTTTAGGATCGATGGGAATATCAATAACAATGAAGTCCACGGGATAATAGAATTTCCCAACTTTCACGAAGACGTCCTCGGCAACTCCACAAGCTAGAATCGTAGAATGATCGGCCATTTCGATTGACATTCTTGAAGGAGTGAGATTTGGAAGATTGAGCGATTTAAAAATCTCAAGAGGCATCAAATTAATACTAGCACCAAGATCGGCCAAGGCGTAGCATTCTTCCATGTCTTGGATAGCACATGGGATTAAAAACTTTCCAGGATCACCGACTTTTTGAGGTATGCGGCTTAGAAAAACCGATGAACAACTAGACGATTTTTGCAATTTTTCTTTGTTATTCAACATACTTTTGAAGTTCGCGGCAAATCGAGGCATCATGACTAAGGCGTCGGCAAAACTTATATTAAAATGCAAGTCACGAAACATTTTCATAAAAAGTTCAAATTGGTAATTATTTCGTTCTTGTGCCTTTTCCTTGTCTCGTCTATATGGGTAGGGTAAAGGTGGTGTGGGTTGGGGCAAATTAGGCATAGGCATCGGCCTTGGAATCTCGGGTTCCATAATGGGTATTGGTTCAACCGTAGGTGTGGTATGAGCGGTACTTCGTGGGCTTGTAATGTGCTCCTTTTCAACCACAACCTCGGGTTCTTTCTCTTTTTCCTTCTCCATAGAAGTACTTGGACGAGAAATGGGTTCTTTGAAAGTTTTACCACTACGAGTGGCAATAACCTTCAATTCTCCTTTCGGGTTCACAATGGTATCACTAGGAAGACCACCCGAAGAAGAGGGCTTACACATGATAGCTTCAAACATCTTAGCCATACGGTCTTCAAACTTAGATTGCCTAGCATCCGCTTTTAACAACTCTTGCTTAATCTCATGTTGTCCTTGCTCCATTTTTTGTTGATTTTGTTGGAGTCGTGTGACATTTCCTTCCATTTTATTAGCATGAGTTTTAAGTTCATTAGCAAGTTCGGTTTTAAGCTCGTTTTTCAACTCGGATCTTAAGCTAATCATCTCACGTTGCATGTTGTCAAACTTAGCATCATTAGCCTTAGCATAATCTAAAAATTCTCCTTGCAAATTTTTAGTGTGAGCATTTTGAAAACCTTGAGTAGGAGTTTGAAAATCACGGTTTTGGTTTTGGTTTGAAATTTGCCCATTTCCACTTTGGTAATTACCTTTGTTATAATTCCTTTGATTTCCTTGGTAATTTCCACCTTGATTGTTGTTTCGATAGTTATTAGCATTTTGATTTTGTGGAGCTTGATTTTGGCGGGAACCTTGACCGATTTGGTTATAAGTTCCCGTGGCTACATAAGGATTCGAAGTGTTACCATCCGCGGTAATGCACTCGGAAAAATCATGAGCTCCACCACACGAAATACAACTCTTAGCAACCGCTTTAACCGAAGCGGTGTTTGAAGCTTCTTGAGCTTTCCAATGAGACATAAGAGTCGAAAACCTATCGAAAAACCGATTCTCCTCATTTGCTTCATCTTGCAAGGCATTAATGGAACGAGATGATGACGAGCCCAAATTGGCAACACTCGGTGTGTTACGAGGGCTATAGACCTTAGACCTATTTTCTATGATTTTCAAAGCCTCATTGGTCGTTTTGCACAAAAAATTACCACCCGCGGCGGCATTTAAATAATCTCGTTCATGTTCATTAAGCCCATTATAAAAAGTGTCAATTTGATGCAATTCGGAAAAATCATGGTGTGGACATTCATGTAACATTTCTTTAAACCTTTCCCAAGCCATTGAAAAACTTTCATTTGGTCTTTGTGTAAAACGTGAAATCTCGTTTTTCAAATGTGTTGTCTTAGATGGTGGAAAAAATTGATTCACAAATTTAGACACGAGATCGGCCCATGTCAAAATCGAATTCGGCGGTTCTTTCTCAAGCCATATCTTGGCGGGTCCATCTAACGAGTAAGGAAACAACATCATCTTAATGGCATCGTGTGGTACATCCTTAAACTTGCTTGTCGCGGTAAGACGATTAAATGGCCTAATGTGATAATGTGGGTTGTCTTTTTCGTGACCGCGAAACTTGTTTGCTTGAAGCATAGACATTAAACCCGTTTTGATTTCAAAGTTCTCCGCAAGGATGGCGGGAATCACAATGGCCTCTCCAAAACCCTCGGTGGGTGCTTGAAGCAACTCCATCATAGTACGATTAGCCATGATAGCTTCTTGTTCTACAATAGGTTCCTCACTTGGAGACTCCTCACTAGAATGAGTTTTAGTAGGAGTTTTGTTCTTGCGTCTACGTGCACGTTTTGCTTGATTACGAGTGAGCATAAACGTCACGTACAACGTGGAGACGAGCAAAGAAGATTCTTTTTGGTATTTTGTGTTTTTTCAATTTTTTTTGTGGTTTTTGATTGTATTAACTTTTTTTGAAATTGGTGAATGTATTAAGTAGACAATGAGTCCACAAATCTCCTCACTAATCAAATCTCTTGATTAAAAAGGCCTCAAGGAATGAAAACGATCACGTGGAGTGAACGCCTTCGATGACTTTAGAACGATGGTGGAACACCAAATCGTTCAAGAGGGTTTAATCAAATGGAAACCAAGAAAATATATATGATATGTAATAATACTTTGGGCGGCAAAACCCTCGATTCACTCTCAAAATCAAATACGCACAAGCAAGCGGAGGAAACGAGGCGGCGCGAAGCACTTAAGAGCCTTTTTCCTTTAGGTTGTGAAATACAACCGCCTTATACCCACCTTATAGTTTGTATTATCAAGATTAAGCTTCACGAAAGTATTTATCTATTTTTGCCTTTTTCTTTGGTTTGAGATTCGAATACAATGATCGAGTGATGAAATCCCGAATCAAGGTTGTGATTGCTCACGTATTTGGAGTACTTGTGAATTTATTGTTCTACGTATACAATATAGTAATAGTATTCACACAAAAACCAAAAAACGATAATACGTATTAATAGAGTGCTATTAATACAAATACTATTATGGCTAGTATAAAAAACAACAATGGTTCAATCAAAACACAACACGCCTCCCCGGCAGCGGCGCCAAAAATGATGTAGTGTTTTTACTACCCTTTAGGAAAAGAGCGTAAAAAGCGGTAAGTATTAACGAGCGGTTTAGGAAAACCACAAGTTATGACCCAATGAGTGGGGATCGTTCTCTCGAGGAGGCACGTGTGTTGTGTAATGAATGATGATTTATGTTTTTGATTATTAACAAGAAGAAAAGAAGAGAAAATGACGAAGACGAAAAAAAAATAGAAAAATAAGGCGAAAACACTACTAGAAAGTTACGACGTAGAACGTAAAAAGTGCAAAATTTAAAATTTTAATCTAAAAATTCCTAAAAATTCCTAAAAAATCCCAAATAATATTCTAAGAGTTTACAAAAAAATCCAAACTTGCCAAAACCTTTTAATTAATTTAATAATGACTTTTTAATGCTAATTAAAGCCCTAAAAATCACTTTTAAATATTAAAAAGCCCTAAACAAGATTTTATAGTTTGTAAACCTCAAAAATGACCTAATTAAACTAAAAACTATTTTTAAAAATTTTAAAACCAATTTAAACTATTTTTAAACTCCTAAAAACTATTAAAATCTATTAAATCTTAAATTAAATCTAAAAATTAATTGAAAAGCCTAAAAATTATTCTACAAATGGGAAAAGTCCTAATTAATGATAAAGAACCTAGGAAAAATGAAAAAGGAAGAAAAATAAAACTTTGAATTTTTTATAATAAAATAATATTAAAATAATGCTAAAAATAAAAAGTTTCTAAAATTAATTCTAAAAAATTTCTAAAATCTTAAAATAATCTAACTAAGAGAAAAACACAAATTAAAGTTCCTAAACCCTTTTTAATTATTTTATAAAAATGTTTAAAGTTTATAAAAAACCTTAAAATAATATAAAATTAAAAATTAAAGTTTATAAAACCAAAACTAGATGTAAACCTCAAAATATTATTTTAAAAGCTAAAAATTATTTTTCCTAAAAATTAAAACTCTTTTTTCTATTTTTTAATGATTTTTCAAATTACGGCTAATAAATAAATCCTAAAAAATAATTTAATAAAGGGAAAAATATAAAAATTAGCTAGAAAAGTCAACAATCCAATAATGGTCCTAGGAAAAATAAGCTAAACAAAATTAGCTTAATAAATAAGCTAGAAAAAGGATGAAAATGCTACGGCTTATTAATAAGCTACAACTTGAAAAACGGGTTAAATAAATAACCACTCCACCCTTGGTCAGTAAAAGACCCAAGGGCAGGATGGTTGTGTTGTTGGTGTGTTGAACGGGATGTCAGGGGTTCGAGGTGCGCAACCCCCCTTTTTGGCAAATTAATTTTTTTTTCTTTTTTAACTTCTCAATCCAACACAGTGACCCTTTTATGCTACAAAAACACAATTCAATCTCCTTTTTTAGCTAGATTAATCACAAGTTATGAATCAAATCGTGGCCAGTTCAAATTTTGAACACAAGCAGGTTGCTTGTGTTCTTGCTTGTCTTCACAAGTGACAAAAGCCAAAGGAGTTGGCTTTTTGAGCTTATTTAGTATTGCTTTTTGGACAGGGGGGGCACCCTTGTGCTCTTTGGAGCACAAGGAGTCAAGTACAAGCAAGAAGCAATCAATAAGCACACCAAATCCACAAAACAATGCACACCCCTAGCTATTTAAGGTTGCTGTGATCTATTTCTAAGTCTGGTGGGTGTTTAAGCCAAGTCTTGCATTCAAATGATTTTTGATTCCACAAATTTTGCATACACACTCACAAACTGGTACACAAGCAATCTTAATAGCTAAGTTCCCCTAACCTTTAACAGATTTCAACAACCTTGAACAAATTAAGAGAAAATTAAGTAGAAAAGTACCAATGCAGATTTTTCTATGCTATCACCTTTTTTAAACTCACAACTAGCTTAAAATCTTTTCCAAGTTAAAATCCAAGCTAACTACAACCTTTCTTAACCCTTTTCAAGAACTCTAACACGTTTTAAAATCAAAACTCACAACTTTTTCCCTGCTAAAATACTAATCCAAACACCCTGTTAAACTCCTTTTTCCAACTTTTAACAAACCAAAGCCCTTAAAAACTTACCCAATCCGATTCAAATAGCATCTATCATGCCTATCATAACACAAGAACACAAAATAAAGCAGATTAACACACTTAAGCATGCAGTTGCACAAAATCACACTCAAATCACTATTTCTGAAAACTTTAAAAGGGAAAAAAAGAAGTTACCTTAGAACCCTACAATCCAGGGTTCTTGTGGATGATAATCCACCTCCTATACCAACTCGGGTTGGTGCTGAAACAATGATCAATCAACCTCCAAATGCTGCTAAGAAAAAAAAGAAAACAGGCACAAACAATACCACTGTTTACTTTTTACTTTCTTAAAATTTTTACACAAATCTTACAAACTTAACACCACGTTTTAACAACTTTTTCACTTTCAGAAAATGTAAGTTCTTAGTCCACTTTCACTTTCCAAGAAATTCCATTTTCTGAAAATAGAAAATTTTTAAAACCTTTTTGAAAACTTTTAAAAATCAAACTCAAACCTTTTGAAATTGGAACTCAGCTTTTGCATACAACATTCACCAACTTTTATCAAGATTAAAAAGGAATTACAATTGTATACCACAAATACCAAACTTTTAATTTTATATAAAAAGGAAATACAAGTGCTATGCAAAAACTGGAACAAGGATATGAGACACAGGCGTCTCATATTTATACAACCTAATGGACTATTCTAGAACAGGAATTAAAAAAAATACAAATGCTGAAACCCTAATTCTAGAAATCTCAAATTTGCCCCTCTTTTTGAATTGGTCAAAATCGTCCCATGTGGATGTTGTAAGATGCCAGCTTGTACATTCTCATCTTGGACGTTAAAAGAGTCTTGGGGACAAAGGAAATGCATCCAATCTTCAATTGGTCGGGGTATGGGGTTTTGTGCGAAAGTGACTTGGCAGGGGAAGGCTGGGGAGAGGACCACAGGACACGTGGCAAGATTTTGAGAGGTGGGAAATGGTGAGGGGAATCTCAATTAGTAATCTGGATATTTTGGGCTTAAACCCCTTTGGTTTTGGGTGTAATTAATCTGGGGATTAATTAGGGTTCAAGGGTGATTAGGCAGGTTTTGATTCGTTTAAGGGTTTAAATAAGTTTAAAAAGGTGTTTAGGAGGGAATGGGTGGGTAAGTTGGGTTTGACCAAGGTTTGACTTGGGTTAAATTAATAAAGCCGGGTCATATGGGATTGGGCTTGGGATTGTATTGGGCTAAGGTGTAATGTTTTCATTACCAGTCCTTCCTGACGTAGTAACTTGTTAACTCCTTTGCACAGCCAGTCCAAAACGTTAAACTCCTTTCAATGGCAGTCCAAACTGAATTGCAAAACTAGTCCTTTTGTGATTTTTGACTAATTTTTGCAATTTTAACCAATTTCCAAGGGCTGATCTTGTTCATTCTTCAAACTTCATGGTCCATACTTGTATAATTAACTTTTGGAGGGTTAATTATGACAAGTTCTAAAAAGATGAGGGGCCATTTTTGCCAATTCTTCAAACTTGAAGGGTCTTTTTGCAAATTTCCATACTTGAGCTTGGTTCATTGTGCGTCTTCGTTTCCCGTGTTCGTTTTTGATTGATTCTTGTGATCTTTTGTCAATTCCTCAATATCCGTACCTAAAAATACACAAGTAACAAACACGAGCATATATTTGGTCTATTTTATGATATTTTATGCATTTTAAGGCCGTTTTGGACGATGAGACTATGTATAAAAGCAGTCTCATCACAACCACAGGGACGAACTGAGTAATTACTGAATTTAAAGGAAGAAAATTGCAATTTTGGCCTAACCACAAGGACGATCTTTGTAATTAACTCTATATTTTTACCTCTGAGATTTGCGGACATTTTTGCCTATTTATCCCCTATTTCGAAGGCTTGATCTATGGTTAGCATTATTGGCCGAATGGTCTTGGTTGCGTCTTCTTATTTCTTATGGGCTGAACGGAATTCTCGTTTGTTCAGAGGGCAACGCAGGAATGTTGATCAAGTTGTGGTGTTGATTTGTGATACTATTCGACTAAGCTTGTCACCTTCAGATTTAAGAAGGTTAGTGCCCGTTCCAAGTCCTTGTTGGATCGGTAGAGATTGCCTAGTATATGCGTTTCTCATGGTGATGTTAGTGTATGAGGGTCGTACTCTTTTTTCCTTCTTGGGGTTTTTCCCATTGGGTTATTCTCGAGAAGGTTTTTTAAGGAGGCGGCCTCGTGTGGATCCTTTGCTGCCGCTGGTGTGTTGTTGGAGTGGTGGGGTGTTTTCTTTGTTTCAAGACTTCATTCTGCTGGTGTTCATCTGTTCGATGATTAGTTTATGATGTAGTCTATGTCATTTGATATATGTAGTGTGTTTATGGCATGTCATAAGCACTAGTTTCCAAGCTTTTGCTTGAGGTTAATGTGGTACTTCGGCCATATTCCTGTGTACTTAACATTATTTTTTGGTTAATATATTTACCGGGGTAACCCATTACCAAAAAATATTTTTATGTATGGCTGTGTTGAATATCTTTATGGTAATGTGTAGATGTCCAAAGGTGAACGTGGAGAATGTGGGATATCAGCATCAAAGAGGTCATCAAGATCTCACGATTCCCTCTTAGCACAAAACTCAAGCTCATCCCCACGAGCACACAACTCCAAATTAGAACACGAGATTGAGGAGAGAGCACAACGAAAGATCATTGAATTGGAAGAGATGGACTTCTTGACTATGGCACATATTGCTTTTTCTAAATTTTTTTGTCTAAATCCAGTTTTGTAGCATTAGCATTTCTCGGCATGGTCACTTGGGAAGTGAAGCGCGACTTCATTCTAAAAAAATATATGTTTGAGCAGCATGAGGAGGCGCATAAGGAGGAGATGAGAAGGATGATGTCATATAGATGAGAATGGACTTTTCATGTTTTCATATATGTTGTTACCATTGTTTCAGAATAATGTAACATTTAACATGCTTAGACTTTGTAAGTAATTTCATACATTATACATTTGTGGTAGAGGTACTTCAGACATTATGCATTTGTGGTATCGGAGATGAGTGTATCTCTTGTATCTGTTAAAGTCTTTGTTAGATCTTTTTTATGTTTATGTGAAATTTGATAATGCATTTCAATCTCTATATTACCTGGAACTTTTTTATTTTTATATAAAATTAGTACATGTTTTGAATTTTTTTTAATCCTATGTATGTGTTTATGATATAAATTAGGTTTATATATGATTGCCTATGTATGTGTTTTTAATCCTACTGGATCCATATATGATTGCCTATGTATGTGTTCTTAATTTTAGTATGATTAATGAGAGAGACATACCCCAAAGTAAAATTTATTAGACACTATAAACCTGGGTCATAGTCTCTTTTAGACTCATTTTTATTTGAAATTGGTTACTTTGTCCGGTAGGGCATTTTTGAACTACTTTTATGTATATCGTTATCATATAATTTTCAATATCTGAAAGGTTTTTTTACGTTCTTAATGTTTTCTTTTAATCAAAAAAATAGTTTAGAGATATCTGTTTACTTAGAATATAATTAAATCAATTAACTTAGGGTGTAATTGCTGCCTTTCATTTTCTTTGACTATTGATAGTTTTTGCTATAAAATCAACCGTCCCTTTTTTTTTCAACCACTTCTAAAATTATTTTCTTTAAATATAACTTCCATATTTCACGTCAAATGGCTTCTTCCAGTTCTTTGAAACGTAAATCCGTCTTCTATGAATCGGATTCCAACGCTTCAAGCGACGATGAAAAATAATGATTCAAAATCCCTAACTCCCATTCTTGATAAACTTTTTGTAGATAGCGGAGAGAAAAACATCGAGAATTTTTTTAAGTGTTTCTTCAACAAAGAAATTAAAGAAGACAAGGGATTGGCAAATTATCTTCGTGAGAAAATTTATGTGGTTGAAGAACGTATTGGTAAGACAAATAGGTTGCTCTATGAGATGGATGAGAAGCGTAGATGTGACGCTTATAATACACCTATCTTTTATTTGAAAGTGCTGCATGATAGGTTAGAGGATAAGCTTGAACTGTTGTAGAAGTTGGTCGGGCTTTTAGAGAAGAGGCCTTTTGACGAGGAGGAGGATGATGGTATTGGTGAGAAGGGTGTTGATGGTATTTGTGAGAAGGATGCTGATAATAAAGAACTTGATGATTAACAAATTATGAATTAATTTATGTTTGTTTTAAATTTCAAATTTAAGTTATGGTGTTATGTTTGTTTTAAATTCGAAATTTAAGTTATGGTATTTATTATATGTGTTTTAAATTTTAAATTTAAGTTATTGGTTTCAAGATTATCAACTTGGTTGCTTGTTTGAGATCAAGGTTTTAGGGTTATTCAAATTCTTAAGAAGATAAAAAAAGGGAAAATCGCATGTCAGAAAATGTGCACCGGAACAGGAGATGTTGGCGTTTGAGATCTTGTAGATGAGAAAATTACATGGATGCGGCCGATGTGCACAGGAGAACAAGTGTTGCTGAAAAGTATCTTGGATGTAGAGACATTGTGGGCATGGCCGGACTCACATGATAATCTGATCAATAAGAAGAAGATAACAAAGAGAAAATCGCCCCAGACAACAAGTGATGCTACCAATGCGCCCAGGACAACAAATGTTGCTGCGGATCGCCATGAGAAAAAGTGAATCGATAGGCCAAAGAACTTAACAATGATTTAATGAATAGGAACTTATATTTTATTTTAGAATAGAACCCCTTTATATTTTATATATGCTGTCGAAAAAAAATCATTTCGGTTGTGTGTCTCGTTTAATTTGCTAGTAGATGTTGCAAAATAAAATTTGCTAGTAGATGTCGCAAAATAAAAATGTTGGGAATAAATGTATATATCTTAGTTCCTCCTGCTGGTTGGTCATAGTTCCCCCTGCTAGTGTATAGTCTCACCTGCTGATTAATGAAGTCAGGGGGACTAGTCCCCCTGCTAAGAAGTCAAAGACCATGCTGCATGGATAAATTAGGAAGAGACATTGACGCGTTTCTCTTACTACTCCAGAATAGTTTCGTAGTGTGTTAGTAGTGATCTTGTACATGAGCCCTTATGCTATAAAAGGACTCATTAGGTTTTCATGTTTGATACATCTTTCTGTCATTTCATTTCATAGCTTTAAGCTTGTAAAACCCTAATACCATCATTGGGTATTCGTATATATTCAAGGAAGGTATGGTTAATCTTAAGTTAGGGCAAAGTAGCTTCTACCAAAATAGCCACCAGTTGTATAAATGACTATTTTGATTAATTTTCCTCTAAACTTTTGACTTTCAGAGTCCAATTGAACGTGAGCTATACCAGGAGTTCTCCTTGAACTTTTATTATCATAATCTCTGCAGTCTCTTTCATGACGTGGTTACAGTTCTGAACAGTCCCGATAATCCCTATCATTATTATATCTCCTTGAGACCACCCTACATTCACGCCTATCATATTCTGGTGAATCACGCCTAGAACGCTGATGATCATATCACCACTTCTGGAAATTCTAGATGATTGGAGTAACACGCTGCAACATCCAAGTACAAAATCAGTAGTAGCCTAGTAAGTATGGGAGCAAATTTGATATAACAGTCATACGTAAAATACATCTTTGATTGCCAGTTGCAGATACAAAAGTTTGATCATGTTAACAAGATCAAAAACATTATCTCAAAAGCCAAGTTACCTCCAAAAGTGAGTTAGAAGCATATCTAGCAAATCATTCTTCGGTGATACTTTCTGCAACATTGACAAACATCACAATTACATCAAACTGTACAGGTTACATTACATTAAAACAATGACTTGAAGTAACTAACTCTTAACTGAATGAAATGTTTTTCTTCTACTTGAACCACATACTTTATGCTTGTATTTTGTCCACTGCTTGATACACCACTTCTAACGTTATCTTGATCAGCGATAACGAGTGAGAATTTATCCACCTCTTCGTCTATATGATGCAATCATAGAAGAAACTTATGGTCTAGGAACTTTAAACGACCCCTCAACTCGTTTTGCACTTTAAATGATTAGTGAGGTAGAAGCATATCTAGCAGACCCGGCCATATCCAGTAAAGACCCGATCATAACTGGCCATATATCCAACCACACCCGGCCAGAACCGGTCAGACCCGACCATATCAGGACAGACTCGGCCATATCTGGCCAAACCCGTTAACAATAATTGTAAGATATTTTACACCATAATTCACGTAGCGACATGATTGAAAAATATGGTTGACGCACAGTCAAGGAGACTTACTATGTTAGTATGTTAACTAAATCGAAGCAAAATGTAAAATTCGATTAACCGTGTTTTTAGTTCATATTAAGGTGCAAGAAAATAACAAATCGCGTCCACAAACACCCCTAGCCAAGGCAAGGTCAAAGCACCGCCATTATACACAACCACATTATGCATTAATCACCTAAAACTACGTAAACCATCTCTGACCGAAGCAACGTCTTAATACTTAGAGCACTAGGTACCCATTAGTGATCTATAACAAAATGTGATTTCATCTCGGCACTTGTCCTCTATAACTCAAGTTTTCTGAAATAGTCTAAACACGAATACAAATAGAAAAGAAAAAAACTGGTAAGTATAACACAGCAGCTAATGAAAATGGTCGTTAGTTTTTTAATGGAAGGTGAAAAAAAACCTAAATCGGCCAAACAAAAAAGTTGAATACCTTTTTGTGAAAGAAAAAAAGTAATGTACCTTAATAGAAACAAGCCCTAAGTTGGAGGCCTTTTTTGCGCCATTTGCCCTATCTTTTAACGTCGTATTAAACTTACACTTAAAATAAAGTAATGAAACATAAATTAAATTCACTTATAAAATATTAATATATCAAAGTTACACTTAGGATGCGTTTGGTTCGTAGTATGTTTTGAAAGGAATTGTAATTGGTGAAAGGAATTGTAATTCGAACGAATTATAATTGAAATTGATGTAATGTGTTGTAATTATAATGTATTGAAATTGTAATTTATATATTCTATCAATCTGTTTAGTTGGTTTCCAACGTAATGTAATTTAATTTTTCTAAAACAATTTAAAATAATAATATTTTAAAAAAAATAATAATAAATAATAATAATAATAATAATAAATAATAATAAAACAATAAATAAAAGTAAAATATTAATAATAAAAACAAAAATATATAATAATAAATAATAAATGTAATATATAATAATAACAAAAAAATAATTATAAATAACTGAATATTTAAATAATAATAAAAATAAATAAAAAAGTTTATTATTATAATATTTGATAATATTATTAATAACATTTAATAATAAATAATAATAAAAATAAATAAAAAAGTTTATTATTATAATATTTAATAATAAATAATAAATAAATAAATAAATAATAATAAATAATAAATAACAAACAATAAAGAATAATAATATGTAAATAGTATAATATTAAAAATAAAAATAATATTTATTTATATAATTTTTATTATTTTTCAATAATATTTAGTTTATAACAATAATGATTAAAATAATATTTAATACTTTTTATATTACTTATTTTGTTAGTAATTATTATATTAATATATTAAAAATATAAAAATTTGTTGTTTATTAATAGTAATAATTTTAATGATAATAATTTAATTAGTTATTTTTAAAAAAATTTATGATAATTATTTAATTAATATTTTTTTAATATTATTATTTAAATATTTTTTTAATATAATAGTAATTTTATTTTATTTTCTAAAAATAATTTTTATTTATAATTAATTTTTAATAATTATTATATTAATAAATAATTATTTATGTTATTAATATTATATATATTTAATAATTATTTTATTAAAAATATGATATAAATATTTTATTAATATAATAATAACTATTTTATTAATAAATATTTCAAAAGGGGGTGGGAGCGCAGCTTGCTTCGCGGCTCCCTTCCAATTTTGTGTGATTAATAAATAAAAGATTTTTTATAAAAAAATAAATATTAATAAATAATAATAATAATTTTAATAAATTAATTATTTTTAATAATAACTTTTAATATTATTATTATTATTATTATTATTATAAAAATTACTTCATTATAATAATATGATTTACAAGAAATTAGTGGGAAGCCGAGATACTATCTGGCTCCCACTCCTTTAGCAATAGAAAAGCCAATCCTAGTAAATATATGAATAGCGGGCCGAGCCCCAATGTCTTGAGCCACGGAGAACCTTCGGACACACATTAGTAAAGCCACCGCATCCTCCTCTAATTCCCCAAACGACGTAAAGGAGAAAGGGAGGAAACCATACCCAATATCGGCACATTTGGCCTCATATTTAACGCGTTTACGTTGTGCAACATCAATCACCACACAACCAGGCACAAAATCACTCATCCTGGTTTGCGTCAAAGGAGATGATCCTTTCAAATCCACACAAACATCTAGCCCTCCATCCCATGAATAAAGTAGCATATATGCTGGACGTAATGGTTTGTTACAACCCCCTATCCAACCCGATATCCACTTCCTTACCAGCTGAAATCCCCGAACGATAACAGATGTCAACAAGGGTATCGCGCACAACATTATGACGATGTTTAATACCAATAACACCGACACATGATACTGTATGGTCCCCTTAAATATCCCCAACAAAAACCCGTGAGCAAGCTGAACAAGGCTTCGATACAGAAATAAAAGAATACCCAATCGATAGCACAAAACACAACGTTAAGTCTTACCATTCATAGTTTGTCCTAACCCAGACATAGGAACCGTCCTGAGCCAATCAGATGTGTGATCCTCCCTTTGAGATTTCCACAAAGCTATTTGTCTGGGAGATAATGAAAATGAGGATTCTGCATTTTTTGTAACCTGTGTGAAATATATGTCTGCCATTTTCTTCATGAGTTTGGGGGCAGCGATCTCACTTAGATTACTCAAAAGGTCAGTCTCCATAGATGTATTAAACACACATAATGCATCATCAAAATCAGGTCCAGAAGCCACAATACCAGTATGTCGAAGAAGCTTAGTCTACAAGCCAGTAGACTGTAACCGTGATGCAAGAAAGGTATAATTCAAAACATCACCTGCAGAATAAACACCAAGCACTCCATAAGCAAAGGGTAGGGTAGCAAGCCTCCATTGCCAATCCTCGAAACCCGGTCCAGAAGCAGTGATAATACACTCTAATAAGAACGAAGAGCCGCATCAAAAGAACGGTGGGCAGACTCAAACACAAGAGGAGGGCATGCGCGCATAGTAAAGTATAACCTAGAAATACCCGCACAAGAACGAAGAAGTAACAACTCACATTGAGGATCATTAACCTTAGAAACTGAATCCATAAGCCTAATGGTCTTATCCACTCTCTTCGTCACAAGGTCATTACAAAAACCAAAATCCACACCAGCGGGTCCACCAAGTAATTTAATACCATGCAAGGGTCGGGCAATATTAGACGGGAAAAAACCTACAAGCTTGCTACGAGGGTCTTCATTTGGCCAAAAAACTTCGATTTTATCAACATTGAGGTGCAACCTACACCTAGGACCATCCTCTATAATCAACTTTATAACATCCCCCACAACCAACGTATCTCCAACAATAGTACAATCATCCAAATACCAAGCATGCATGGCGAGGCTAAAAGTGCCTCAAATCTTACATATCAAGGGATGTAAAACAAGGGCAAAAAGCAAAGGGCGAAGAGGGTCACCCTGTTGTACCTCCTGGCAAGACCATAACGTGTGTTCCTCATAATACAACCTAGCTAGGTTAGAGTAACAAAATTCTACCCAACATGAGATAGCAGGGCAACGAAGGCGAACTTCCTGAAGCATAACCTCTCGATCTACCAAATTGAAGGCGTTCTTAAAATCTACCAACAACATCGAAAAACCAACATCATCACCACAACCCTCAAGGAGACGATTCACAACATGAAGTATAGCCTCACTACCCCCTGACACTTCAACACCGAACTGCAAGCCATCCAAATAACCATCCAAAGAATGACCAATCATAATAGCACTTACCTTGGAGACCAGACGTCTCCATACGGTACCCATAGCTATAGGCCGAATACCTTTTTAAATTTTATTATAAAAATTACTTCATTAGAGTAATAGGATTTACAAAAAATTAGTAGAAAGCCGAGATACTATCTGGGCACCCGTTCCTTTAGATATAACAAAACTAATCCTGTTATTATTATTATTATTATTTTCTTATTATTATTAAGCTTCACTTTTTATTAAGATAATAGGATTTACAATAAATTAGTGGGAAGCCGAGATACTATTTAGGCCCCACTCCTCTAGCTATAATAATAATAATAATAATAATAATAATAATAATAATAATAATAATAATAATAATAATAATTATTATTATTATTATTATTATTATTATTTAATAACTTCACTTTATTAGAATAATAGGATTTTACAAAAAGTTAGTGGGAAGCCTAGATACTATCTGAGCTCCCACTCCTTTATTATTATTATTATTATTATTATAATTTTATTATTTTTTTTTTTTTTTTTTTTTTTGAAAATCTCAATTTTATTAATCACACAAAATTGGAAGGGAGCCGCGAAACAAGCTGCGCGCCAATAATAATAAAATCTCAATTTTATTATTATTATTATTATTGTTATTATTATTTTATGGAAAATGATATTTTTATTATAACATAATATCGTTACATAAAGTTGGATGGGAGTCTAGACACAAGCTGTGCTCCCACTCCTTTCTGAATGCAGAAACTAACTCTATGAAAGATAAATGTGCCACTCTTAGCGTTATATTATTATTATTATTATTATTATTATTATTATTATTTTTATAAAACATCACTTCATTAGCATTATATTATTATTATAAGCCGAGATACTATCTGAGCTCTCACCCCTTATTATTATTATTATTATTATTATTATTATTATTATTATTATTATTATTGTTATTATTATTTATTTTTAATTATTTTAAACCATCACTTTATTAGAAACAAAAAGGGATTCTCCTTTAGCAATAACGAAACTGATCCTATTATTATTATTATTATTATTATTATTATTATTATTATTATTACCAATAGCGAAACTAATACTATTCCCATCCAATTTGTTATAAATCCCTTTTGTTTCTAATAAAGTGATGGTTAAATAAAAAATAAATAATAATAATAATAATAATAATAATAATAATAATAATTTCTTACTTATGTATGAATTATAATTACATCCCATTACGTCGGATAATTAGTTAAAATAAAATAACAAACATATAATTAACATTTAGTAAATAGCATTTTCTATCTAAAATAAATAACATTGTATCCTTATCTTTACTAAAATAAATAGTAGTAACTAATTATCCACATAGAAAAAAACACACAATGCACCATCGTCACTCGCCACTCGCCACTCGCCACCCGCCACCGTGATGCACCAACGCACCACCACCTCACCACCGTAACGCACCACCGTCGTCAGTCGGCACCGTGAAATCGATTCGAGGTATGTGCTATCTTTTGATTTAATCGTTTTGCTCTTCAGATTAGGCCTGAAACATAAACTCATATTTGATGTTCAGTTAGGGCTCAATTTGCTATCATAGCTCTGTAACTGTGTTAGGGCGAAATTCCTTTCTTATGCTTAGTTATAAGTGTTTGATTAATTGTGCACGCCAAGTGTTTGGCGAAATGCCTCACTCATTAAATTTGTTTTTAAATCGATACATATGTCGCGTAAGACTTTAAATCGATAGATATTTGGTGCTATTAATTTACTTTCTGCTGGTGGCTTTGAATTTACGTCGTCCCAAAGTACTCGTGTGTTTTAAATCCAAAAATAGTTTTTAAAGAACGAATGATTCTCACGATCACAAGCCTTATGTTTGAATTTAACAATTATGTTATCCCAAATGCTAGAAATGGTTTAGATTATTGTCAAAATTATAAAAATATTTTTGTTTAGTCTTAGAGAGAGAAATGATGCAAAACTATGTTCAAACAAAAAAACAAGGCATACAAGTTATGAAAACAGATAACATGTAAACTATCTTAACGAGCCCTATCCACCAACTATACGAAGGAATCCTTTCGACCTATATTCCTAAGCATAACAAGCACATGAAGATAACTTATTATCAAAGACTTTGAAGAAATTATGAGAGTGGGAAAACTGGACTTATATTGCATTATACTTGTCGAAATTGACTAGTAAATTATACTCCAACTTTAAAAGTATAGTAATGATTGGTCACTCTGTAGGCCAATTGATTGTAACCGTGAAGCGAGAAATGCATAATTCAAAACATCACCCGCGGAATAAACACCAAGTCCCCTAAATGCAAAGGGTAAAGTGGCAAGCCTCCATTGCCAGTCACCAAACCCAGGTCCAGAAGCAGTGACAATACGCCCCAAGGCAGAACGAAGAGCCACGTCAAAAGAACGTTGAGCCAACTCAAAGATACGGGGAGGGCAAGTACGCATAGAAAAGTATAGTTTAGAAACACCTGTACATGCACAAAGAAGAAGCAACTCACATTGAGGATCATTAATCTTAGCAAGTGCATCCATAAGCTCAATGGTTTTGGTCACTCTCTTCATCACGAGCTTACTACTGAAATCCAAATCCACACTAGCAGGGCCACCCAATAGTTTAACACCATACAAAGGTCGAGATATATCATAAGGGAAAACACCTTCTAGCCCGCTTCTAGGGTCTTCTTTAGGCCAAAAAATCTCTATTTTATCAATGTTAATGTGTAAGCCACAACGAGGACCATCCTCTATAATTAGCTCTAGAACCTTCCCCACAACCAAAGTATCCCCAACAATAGTGCCATCATCTAGATACCAAGCTTGCAGACAAAGGCTAAAAGAGTCTCTAATCTTACATATCAAGGGATGTAACACTAAAGCAAAAAGCAAAGGGCCAAGTGGATCACCCTGCTGCACCCCTTGGCAAGACCATAATGTGTGTTCCTCGTAATACAATCTAGCTGGTTGGGAGTAACAGAATTCCACCCAACGCGAGATAGCTGGACAACGAGTACGAACCTCTTGTAACATAACCTCGCGATCTACCAGATTAAAGGCATTTTTAAAATCAAATAACAACATAGAAAGACCAACATCATCTCCGCGACCCTCAATCAAACGATTCACTGCATGAAGTATGGCCTCACCTCCTCCCGACACCCAACACCAAACTGTAGACCATCCAAATAACCATATAAAGAATGACCAATCATTACAGCACTAACCTTAGAAACCAAACGCCTCCAAATAGTACCTACAACTATAGGACGAATACCACCACTTGGCTTTACTAGCGGTGTAAGAGGAGCACTAGCAATATACTCACCTAGCATCTTGGGACATTTCCCATCAAGAAAGAGATTCGCCACTTGGGTGATAGAGGAGATTAACTCATCTGAAATAGCAACAGCGGCTCCACTTAAGCAATTCAAAAGGTGTTGGGCACGTAACCCATCTCGCCCACAAGAAGTGCCTCGAGGAAAACTCTTAATCCTATCAAGAACAATAAATGGAGATGCAACGAGGTGATGATGATCAATAGTTATACCTGGTATGGGGGGGAGCAAGCTTGAAAGGATGCTTAGCCTTTAAGTCATCGAGAGTAGCATCATTATATGGAGCAACACCCGAAGAGGAAAGAACTCTGACAGTTGTAGTGTAATGGCCATCACAAATCTTCCTCTTACACTGCTTGATATTTCGCTCACCCAAGTCAAGGTCTTCCTCATCAACATTTAAAAGATGGGACGGTTCGGCTAAGGCCTCTCTCACAAGCTGTAAACCACCACCAGGTACACCCCAAGATTGAATGGCGCTAACGATACTCTCTTCTTGGCGTTGACGCTTAATAGTAGACTTGCACTCAAGGTTACTCCTCGGGCAAAAGGTTTTAAGGAGGCAAACAGGCAAGACTAATAAACTAATCCAACAAGAGATATCATCAGGCTTACAAATCACCTTATCAAGAGCTCCCTTCAAGACCCGAGAAAACCCCAAACGACACTTGGGAGGGATGAATTTGACAATACGCAACCCCTTTGAGAAAACCATCAAGAAGAGCCAAAGTAAAACCACCATGTTGGTCGTGCAACAAGTCTTCAACATGATTAAGTTGTTCAAGATGAGAAGGAACTTGCGGCTTTGTAAGGTCATAGAGCACGAACTGAGCAACACCATCACCACTATCAGGGGGTGACACAAAAGAACCATTGTCATGGCGACACTTAGCTCGAAGAGAATGCGTTTTGAAACAAACACCACATAGCCAAATCCCCATACACTTAAGAGTTACCTCGGCTCTCTAAAAAATAACCAAATTAGTAAGAAGAGATTGTTTAGTTATAGCTTGCGCCTCACCATTACAATGCCGATCACGAAGGTGTACGATCAACGAAGACTTGGTAAGACCATTTCCACCACCATCATGACATCCACTAAGACCCACAAACGGACAATGAAAACGCACAACCGCCATATTAAAACACCACAATAATGCTGCGAAGATAAAACTGCTATAACGAAAAGATGACCCCAAACGATATGTAAAGAATCACAAGCAAGAACCCTACAATTCTTCTCCGAAAAAACAATTACTATAATACAGTAACCTTAAAATTGAAAAAAGGGTAGTTGGAATAAGATATTCACTATATAAAAAAAGGAGGCTTACAATTCGACAAACATGTTGAATTCATTATTATTATTATTATTATTATTATTATATTACTATTATTATTTATAAATATTTTGTTTTAAGGTATAAAAATACTGAATTAAAGCGTAATTCAAAACATTCATCCAACTTCTTATCTAATCTGAATTCCCTTAATAAATGTAATTGTAATGTACAAATAACAATTACCACACAAACCAAACAACCCAAACAACCTACGTAATATAGAGTGGATTACAATTCTCTTACTTATGTAAACATATAATTAACATTTAATAAATAGCATTTTCTATCTAAAATAAATAACACTGTATCCTTATCTCTATTAAAATAAATAACTAATTACCCACATTGTAGCTGAAAAAAACACACAATGCACCATCGTCACTCGCCACCGTAATGCACCACCGTGCCACCACAATCGCACCACTACCGTCAGTCAGCACCGCCAAATCGATTCGAGGTATGTGCTATCTTTCGATTTAATCGTTTTTGCTCAGATTAGGGCTAAATTAAGGCTGAAACATAAACTCATATTTGATTTGATGTTCAATTAGGTATCATAGGTGTGTAACTGTGTTACGGCGAAATTCCTTCCTAGCTTAGTTATGCCACGTGTTTGATTGATTGATTGTGCACGCCAACTGTTTGCCCAAATGCCTCACTCTCTAAATTTATATCTTTTTAAATCCATACATATTTGGCTTATGACCTTTTTTTTGTATTTCGGCTTATATTTCATAAGCCTTAATTTTCTCATTTTTTCATATACTTACATTACTCCAAAAGTCTTGATAAGTCGAAAAAAAAGACTAGTATAAAATGCCTCACTCTCTAAATTTATAGGAGTTATTAATAATTCATACTAGTATAAAATGACGATACTAGTTCTTATAATTTTAACTAAATTTCCAAAAATTAAGTCATCACAAGCAATAATTCAATTATCATTTCCCTCTCTTATTTCTTTTCTCTTTTGCGTTCTTGTGATTACATGTCTTACTTCCGCCGCCAAAGTCTCTGCTTCCAATGGCGGAAATGAAACTGATTATCACGCGTTATTGTCATTTAAGTCAAAAATCACCAATGATCCGTACCAAGTTCTAGCCTCGTGGAGCCATTCCTTTCATTTCTGTGATTGGAGTGGTATTACATGTGGAAGGCGACACAAACGAGTGACTATTTTATGGCTGAGTTCGCAAGGCTTAGAAGGCTCGTTATCTCTTCATTTAGGAAACCTCAGCTTCCTGGGTTACCTTTCTCTCTGGAACAACAGCTTTCAAGGAATCATTCCTCATGAACTTGGTCGTCTATATAGGCTACGTTGTCTTTATCTTAGTAGAAACAAATTCCGGGGAGTCATTCCACGAAACTTGTCTCGTTGTTCTAACCTCGAACAGCTTTGGCTCGATCAAAATAAGCTAGACGGAAGCATACCCAATGAGATGAGTTTACTCTCGAAACTTACTCGTCTTCAAATTCACGACAATAAGTTAACAGGTGGAATCCCATCTTTCTTGGGGAATATCACATCAATGGAAGTGTTCTCTTGTGCCGATAACCAGTTGGGTGGGAGCATTCCTGATACCTTGGGTATTTGGAAAAGGTTGACCATATTTTATTGTTCTGACTGCAACTTATATGGAAGCATCCCTTATTCTATTTTCAACCTCTCACTCCTAGTTAATTTTTCCTTATCTAAAAATAACCTCACAGGTAGTCTTCCTTCAATCATAGGTAATCACCTACCAAATCTTGAGTACCTTCAATTAAGCGATAACCAACTGACCGGAGTTCTTCCACATTCTATCTCTAATTGTTCTAAATTAATATATTTTGAAATGAGCTCCAACAATTTTAGTGGGAAGTTGACAATAGATTTTTCTAAACTAAGAGATATTAATATAATAAGATTACACTCGAACAACTTCCATGGAAGCGGAGAAGTTGATGACATGATGTTTATTGATTCTTTAAAGAACACTACTAGATTAGTAGAGTTGGAACTTTTTAATTGCAACCTTATCGGAATGCTTCCCATCTCAATAGGTAATCTTTCTGATCAATTTAGCTTTCTGAGTTTAGGAAACAATCAGTTATTTGGAAGCCTCCCTTCAAGTATAGGTAGTCTAGTTGGCTTGACCACTTTAGATTTAAGAGCTAATCGATTCAAAGGAAGAATCCCCACTACCATAGGTAAACTTCAAAAGCTACAACTTCTTGGTCTAAATAGCAATCAATTTTCAGGGCCTATCCCTGATGCTATCAGTAACTTATCATTGTTGACTGAACTTTATTTAGAATCCAATAAACTAGAAGGCCATATTCCATCAAGTCTTAGGAATTGTAACGAACTTAATGGGATAGACCTTTCATACAATAGACTCACAGGAAACATACCCAGCCAACTTTTTCAACTTCCATCGCTAACTAATTTTTTAGAACTTTCATACAACACCCTATCTGGATCTATTCCCTCAGAGATTAAAGACCTCAAGATGTTAAGTTATCTCAATTTATCTTACAACAACTTATCAGGCAACATTACTAGTACTCTCGGTGAGTGCATTAGCCTTACAATCTTAAGCCTACGAGGTTATGGAAACTAATAGAAGTGAAAAGAAGGAAAATAAAAATTACGCAAACACCCCCTTGGGGGCTTGCGTCCGTCGGCCAAAGAAGGGAGGGGGCAAAGGGAAACTTTTGTTTCCTAATTCTTGTTTATTTACTTGGAGCCTAAGGATTGCCTAAGCTATATAAACAACCCCAAGGCCTTCATAATTTTTTGGTCTCTCCCTTTCTCTTGCTTCCTGCAATCGCCACTCACACACCCTAAGGGGTTTTCGTTGGTTTTCGATTTAGCTAATTATCTAGTCCTAGCCCCTCTCTAGGGTTGTTGGGTAGATATTCCATAAGCGTTGAAGCTCGGTTTGTTCGTGCTAGACTCAAGGTTAACTCGCCGTATTACGTGTGTACAAGAGCGTGATATAATCTTCCTTTAGATTATATTCTTGGTGGTGTTCGTGATAAATCCTAGTTGCCGTTTGTTCCGTCGTCTTGTGGATCTTGCTAGGATAAAGGTATGTAACCCTAATCTTTATTAATATAATTGTGTTAAATTAATGATCTTGTTAATTGCTTCCGCTATGCGTTCTTTGATCCATATTAGGGTTTTAAATAATTGTTATGAACTATATAAACCTACAATTTTGTCCACTGCTGGATACACCACGTCCAACCCGATCTTGATCAGTGTGGGAGGATTTTTCCACCTCTTCGTCTATAGATGCCATCGTCATAGAAGAGACTTATGGTCTAGGAATTTTAAATGACCCCTCAACTCGTTTTGCAGTTTAAATGATCAGTGAGGTAGAAGCATATCTAGCAGACCTGGCCAGACCCAACCATATCCAGCCAGACCCGTTAACAATGATTGACAAATATTTTACTCCATTATTCACATAGCAATACGATTGAAAAATCTTTTTGACGCAAGGGAACCTATGTTAACTAAATCAAAGAAAAACATAAAATTCAGTTAACTGTGTTTTCGGTTGCTACTAAGGTGAAAGAAAATAACAAATCGCGTCCACACACACCCCGGTCACTTTACTTTGTAAAGCACCGCAGATTATAACAGCTAGCCACATTCTACATATATCGGCTAAACCACGTAAACCATCTCTAACCGAAGCCAAAGTCTTAATATTAGCACTTCTCCTCCATAAGTTAATCTAAAACTGTCTTATACGACATGGGTCATGGACATATTTAACCTAATAAAACACAAACATATAAAGAAAAGAAAAAATATCGTATAACGTGAGATTTGGTGTAAAGTGGAGCCATAGCCCATATATGGCTATAACTTGTGAAATAAA